>PVKU01000895.1:0-296550 GCA_004027475.1 Anoura caudifer | reverse complement strand
TGACAGCATTTTGTGCTCAGCAGGGCAAGGTGTGGGAGGTCCCCAAACCGAGCCCCATCCCAGCCCTGCTGGGGGGGGGGCGGGGGGAAGACGGCAGCTGGGTGCATCCTCTGTTTGTTTGCTCCCAGGGAACGGTTAGCTGTAATTACCTTTAAACCGGTTCCTGAGTGTCAAAGTTACTCCTGAAGGGTGTCCATAAACCTAGTCTGAAAAAAACAGCCATGGACTGCTAAAGACAGAAGCCCCCCCCAGGGCTGTGGGTGGGAGGGGGTGGCTGTGTGTGGATGCTGATTTGCTGGCCTGCTGGCAAGGAGCTGAGGCCCCAAGGGGCTTTGTCTGAGGATAATGAGTGAAGCAACTTGCATATGGATGAATAACTTCATTGAGCTGAACTATTGTTGGCGGTCTGTTGGGCAGTAGGGCTGGGGGTAATTACGGTGACGAATTTTATTATCCTGCTCCTAGTACCCTGCTCCTTCCCGGGCCTCCCTCACCCAGTGTTGTGATCCCGTTCGGTTTTAGATTCTGGTCCCGGGTGTTGCCTCTGTGGATGTCAGTGGGTTCAAAGGCGCTCAGCTGTGCACACATCTGGCGTTTTCCTCAGTCCTCAGGCCCCACCTTTGCTCTGAAATTCCATCTCCGGCACACACTTCCACTTCCGGGCCTCCCCGTTGGTTAGACGGTTTATTTGGTGGAATTCTGCAGGCTGCTGCTTGCTGCAAAGCCACATGCGCTTTTCCGGGACTCGTCCACCCAGGATTAATCATGCAGCAAACAAATTTCCCCGAAACGCTTGCCAGTTTCGGAGGCCCCGGAGTCTTTGAGAGTCGCCGGGAGCGTTTGTGCTGCTCAGGGCTTCGGTCAAGCGTCTCGTAAAGGCCAGGTCTGCGAGAGCCCTCGTGAGGGAGGCCTGCCCAGTGCACTGGCGCAGGAAATCCAGAATAGCATTTAACACAGAAAACACAGTTTTAAAGAGTGTCCAGGCATGAGGAGGCTAAGTCAGGACAGGGCGCAGAGGCATGCGGCCCCTTCGCTGTTGCTCTGGCCTCTGAAACCAGGGGCCCGTGGGTAACTCTATACCAGAGAATTATAAAGACCCCAACCCTGGTGTCACAGCGGATGGTCTGGCCAAGTGGGAGGGACACCACCTCCCTCCCATTCCCATTCCACACCATGGCCTCTTTAATCATTGCAACTCCTTAAATTGTATGTTATTACCTTCAGAAGATGCCAGTGCTGGGATTCAGAAATGGGTTTCACTCCCAATCCCAAGCTCTTTTCGCTACGTTATATTGCCAAAAAGAAAAAAGAGAGAGAGAGAGAGAGAGAGAGAGAGAGAGAGAGAGAGAACCCCATGTACACACAAAGGTTGAACTTGAAATTAAAGGTTAACCTCACTTTAAGTTCTCCTTAAGCAGGAGAACACAAATTTTTAAGAGGTATAAATAAAAAGTTCTTTACACTAAAGAACTTTTAGTGTAAATATTTGCCATACTATCTTTACAGGAGAAACTTCCAGAAACTGGGTTCTTCTCGCCAGTGCAGTAAAGAACGAAAGACCAGTGAGTCTCTGAGCGTGCAAGCCAGGTTTATTGGTGATCTGCTCTCATGGAGCAGACCAAGTCTAGCCCACGTGGAGGTGGGGGGCCGAAAGGCGTAGGTTCAGGGTGAAGCAGGGTAAGGGTGGCAAAAGGCTGGTAAGGGTGGCAAGAGGCCGGTGAGGGCTGGGGTGGCCAGAAGCCAGGTGGCCTGAGGCCGAGCGGCCTGGCCAGGTGGCCGGAGAGCCAAGAGCTCTGGCCAAGGGCGTCAAGCCCGCCAAGCCCTTTGTCCTGAAGACTTAAAAAGTTGAGTGGCTGAAGAAGTTACATATTGATTGACAGGTAAAGGTGGTGCCAGCTTTGGGTGGGGATGGTGGGGTGGCGGCATGAGCACCTAAAGGAGTTAATGGGTTTCTTCCTTTAGGCTTATGGTGGCTTTCAGGCCTTGGGATGAAAGCAGAGTTTCAAAGGCTTTCTCTCCCCGTTAATGGAAAAGATAAATAGAATTTCAAGGGCTTCTCTCCTTCCTGCCTTTATTTCCTCTCTGGCTGCTCATTCTATGTAACAATATTCCTCTAAGAATGAAGCTGTCCCCGTACATCACAACGGGATGCATTAATTCATCCCCCAGCGGTGATGCAGCATCTCCGGCATGCCCGGTAAGGTGCTGGGTGCAGGCGTGGGCACACACCCAACATCCTAAAGCTCTCTGAACTCTTCACCAGCGCAGCAACAGACCTGTGCTTAAAATTCCATGGGCTTATCTGAATATTTGTCATATTTCTGGCGTCTGAGCATAGGAATGCCAGGTTAGAACTTGCGGAAATATTACGGGGGCGGGGGGGGAGAGAAGGCTCGAACGCTTAGCCCACCCTTGCAACACTCACTTGAGAAGTCCGAATAAGATCCTGCCACCCCTCCAGGAAACAGCTAGTGAGAGCATTTTTGTCGCAAGAGAATTGAGTGATCGGGGGGAACAGGGGCGAAGCAGGTGAGGCTGGTACTTCTGAAGTCAAGTAAATAGTGACCGAGATAAGTCCCAGGATTCCCCCGGGGTGAGCAAAACGTAAAGCAGCTCTCACTTGCACGTTCCAATCGTTTCCCTGCTGATTCCTGAAAACTTTGGGAAAGGAAAGCGATCAGGCGTGTTATCCGAGGGCATGGAGATGGAGCCGGTTAGGGAGCAACAGGAATTGTGCCAAGTTCATCCGCGGCAAGAAGACGAGGTGGCTGTTTCCTTCCCTGTGTCTCACCCCAGCACCCACCAGCCAGCCTCCTCACAGGGTCCAGACAGGGCGGCCAGTCCCTTCAGCTTCAACACGCTGGGTGGGCGGGCTCTCTCTTTCCTCTGACCCGCAGCCCTCGCCCCCGTAGGAGATGGCTGTGTCCTTTGAGGACAGTCCAGCTGGAATCAAGCCAAGTCCAGGGGGAAGGCTGCAGGCCTGCCCACCTCATCCACCCAGGGGGTCTGCGGACCTGCAAACTGAAATTTCAAGTTTCAGTTAGGGCCACACTCAATTTCATGCCGGCAGGGAAAGAACCCAAAACAACACATCCATCCAAAGGATGATCTGTTTTCCGGAGGAAGGTGTGCTCCTGACCTCCGTGCAGAGGCCAGAGCTGCCAGCTGTGGGGAGAGAATGTCACCAGGATGATAATTGCCATGGTGGCTTCTGCAGCCTGCTGGGGAATGCCAGTCACACAGAAAACGGTGGGAAGCGGGGAAGAGGAGCATGCTAGAATATGTGTAAACATGTGACTGATGGGAGTGGAGTGTTTCCTGCAATTCATCAAGGTGTGTCCCTCTGGGAGAAGAAAGCATCGCTCAACCATGAGCACAAATATGACCCAGTGAGTAGAATCCTGCCCACAGGGTTTGATGATGCCCAACCTGCCTTGCCCAAGGAATTCATTTATTTAACAAATATTTCTTGACAAACTGCTCTGCGAGTCAGGCAAGGCGAACGTTATACCTGCTTGCAGCTAGTAGGCAGGATGTCCTCCCGGCTGGCGGTGGGGAGTCTGATCTCAGTGACAGTGAATCCGTGATGAATCAGAGATGCCTGCTCTGTCACGGTCTGGAAATGCTCCCCCCAACGGCCTCGCCCTTCTCCTGTATCCTACATAACACCAGACCATGTCTCAGGTAGCCCACCCTTGAGAAGGACATGTCTTGGATGAAGCATCGGGAACGATTTCCTGTTCCAAATAAGCTGCTTGGTTTCTTGGCCTCTCGTGAGTTTAGGTCATGTGAAACATTGCTGCCCGAGCTGCGTCGCCCCCAAGTAAGGCTGAATTTCTGAATCGGTAAGGCTAAGGGAACTGGATGCTGGATGGAGGGTGTTCATGGAAGTGACTCTGTAGCAACAGCTAACATTTACTGAATGCTCAGCACGTGGCCCTTACTCTGCTCCACGGGCCTCCAAGGTAGCAACTACTTGTGTTTTATAGACGAGAAAGGAAGCTCAGGGAAGCTTAGTAACTTACACACAGACACAGCGTGAGCAAATGGCAATGGCGAGGCTTAGATTCAGGCAGCCCACCCCCAGAGTGCGCGCCTCTAACCATTGAGCATAACAGCCCTCTGTGCTCGGGGTTGAGGGAGCCAAGGACACCCAGAAAAGTCAGCCAGCGGATTTCCTCAAGTACCATGTAGAGCAGCGCCAACGCTTGTTATTTGCTGGACACAAAATTCAAATAGAAGAACTGTGGTGCTGGGGGTCCCGAATGGAAGGGCGCAGGCCCTGCCCCTTCAAAGCATTTACAAAATGCACATTTTTGAGAGCTTTAAGAGTTTGAGCAGAAGCACAAAGTGGGATCACAGCTCACCAAGAGAGGCAAAGCTGACGCGTGTGGGACCCAACGACTAGGATCCTGTATTTGTAAGAAGAGAACGCATGAGGAAAATAGACTGTTTGGAGGGAAGATGGGACTTGATCTTGGCTGTGAACGTGGTGAGGTTGGTCGGACAAGGTGTCAGGCAGGGAAAGGGCAAGAGAGACTGCATGCAAATGAGAACACTCAGAGTTATGGGGGAAGAGATCTGGGCACTGAGGTCTGGGCAGCAAGGGAAGGGGCAGGAAGGGCCGGGAAGGCTGGCGGAGTCAGGGCCATTGAGTTGGGGAGTGGCAGGAAATTCAGGGAAGGATGAGTCCGTGCTGAGTGGGAGAGGTAGACCTTTTTCTGTAGGCGATCGGCCATAATAGAAAGTAGGAGTGGGCAGGTCATGAACAGTGGCTGTCAGAGAAGAAAATCAGTGACAAGGGTACCACGTGGGATGGAGTCTAGTTTATGGGACAAGTCAGGAGGTAGGGTCTGAGTGTGGTCGGTGACCACAGGAGGACTGATGACATCAGACATTTTGGGGAATAAGGGCCAGCAAGGCTCGCTGCTCAGGATTTCCTAAATTTTTTAGTCTTTCATTTCCTGGCTTCTTGTTATTCACCTCTTACGACACTCATCAGTGTCATAAAGAATGTTGCTGATAATGCGACTCACACGTCACGAAATTAACTCCTTTAAAACCGATCAGTCTGGTGGTTTTTAGTGTATGAATACAGAGTTGCGCAACCATCACCACTGTCAATTTTAGAGTATTTTCTTTCTTCTTTTTTTCTTAAATTTATTTATTTATTTTTTAGATGGAGGGGGTAGGGAGGGAGAAAGAGAGGAAGAGAAACATCAATGCGTGGTTGCCTCTCGTGTTCCCCCCCCCACCCCCGCCACTGGGGGCCCAAACTGCGACCCAGGCATGGGCCCTGACTAGGAATTGAACCAGCGACCCTTTGGTTCGCAGGCCGGTGCTCAATCCACTGAGCCACACCAGCCATGGCCAATTTTGGAATATTTTCATCACTCCCCTCCTCCAAGCTCCCAAAGCATCAGCTCCTATTTCTTGCCCGCCATGCCCTAGGAATCACTCATCTGCCTTCTGTCTCCATTGGCTTGCCTCTTCTGGGTATTTCACATAGATGCCATCACACAATTTGTGGCCTTTTGTGTCTGGCTTCTTTCACTTAGCATGGTGTTCTCGAGGTTCATCCATGTGGTAGCCTGTCAGAATTTCGTTCCTTTTTAGGGCTGATAACATTCCACTGTATGGACAGACCACCTTTTGTTTATCCGTTCGCTAGCCGATGGACGTTTGGGGCTGTTCTAAATAAAGCTGCAATGAGCATCTACGGACAAGTCTTTGCGTGGTCATAAGCTTTCGTTTCTCTCAAGTAGCTGTCTAGGAGTGGGATGGCTGGGCGATATGGTTACTCTGCGTTTAACTCTTTGAGGAACTGCCAATTGGCATCCAAAGTGGCCGTACCATGTTCACGTTCCAACCAACAATGCAACAGCACCCCAGTTTCTTTAGATCCTTGCCAACACTTGTTAGTTTCCGTTTGCTTGTTTTTAATACCAGCCATCCCAATGGATGTGAGTTGGATTCTCATTGAGGTTTTGATTTGCGTTCCCTAATGACTAAAGATGTTGAATATCTTTTCATGTGCGTATTGGACAACTATCTATCTCCTTTGGAGAAATGTCTATTCATCTCCCTTTAAAATTCGATTGTCTTTTTATTGTTGAATTCTTTGTGTGTTCTGAAGCCTAGACCCTAGACCCTTGTCAGACATATGAATTGCAAATATTCTGTGGGTTGTCTTTTGACAAAATTTCTTGATAGTGTTCACTTGCAGCACGAATTTTTAAAATTTTGATGAAGTCTAAGTTATTTTATTATTTTTTCTTTTGTTGCCTAGAGTGTTGATGTCTTACCTAGGAAGCCATTGCCTTGATTTACTCTTATGGTTGCTTCCAACGGTTGCATTGTTTTAGCTCCTACGTGCTGGTCTCTGATTCATTTGGAGTTAATTTTTATAGGTGGTGTGAAGTGCTGACCCAGCTCCATTCTTTTGCGTGTGGATTATCCACTTGTCCCAGGAACATTTGTTGAGAAGTTGATTCCCCATTAAATGATGTTGGCAACTTTATCAAAATCAATTGCTCACTCTTCCTTCTATTTTTGGACTCTTCATTCTATTCCGTTGTCTCTACATCTGTCCTTGTGCCGGGACCATCTAATCTTGGTTTTTCACGTAGCTTTGTAATAAGTGCTGAAATCGGGACGTGTGAGTCCTCCCGTGTTCTTTTTCAAGATTGCTTGGCTGGTCTTTTCACTGTATTTTAATTCTTTGTGTACATCTTGCCCCTTAGAGAAGAGAAGAAGACTCATGTTGTCCTCAGCACTTAAAAAACATGTGGTTTCTACATAGTAAACATTGGGCAGGAGGAAGAGGGAAGAAACTCAGCGACCCATGTCTTTGGGCAGGAACGACAAGAAAACATATGATAGAACTTGGATAGGAGGGGTGAGAGGTTAGGAACCGATGCTGAGTTTGGGGTAATAGTAAGACACCTGATTTGGGGGGCTGATGGGTACCTGGGGAGATATTCAACTAAAATAACATCAGAAATAAGCCCTGGGGTCAAAAGTTGCTGCCCTGCATTTCCCCCTTGTTGCAACGAGGCGGGGACGAGGATGGCAAGGAGGGCCACAGAGAGCCCCCTAGCTGAGAATAATTGTTAAAAACAACAACAACAAAAAAACCCTACTTCGGCACACTTCAAACTCTCGAGCCTGGCTTAGGATCAAGGCCAAGGGCAGCCCCTGGAAACGCAGCACATTCTGCACATTCCTGCAGGCCTCATCCTCCTGGGCTCACAGCTGGGCAGTCTGCGAGCCGCATGGGTGGACGGTGAGGTCAGAGCCAAAGGGGCTTTGCTTTTCACTCTTGCAACACCAGGGCCTGCTCAGCTGACGGCCACGAGTGGTTCGGAAGCTGTTTCCCAGCAGATGGCCAGTGTTTTCCAGAATAGTCCGCCACACCCGGGAGATGCTTTGCGGGGGGCAGCACTTCTAAAGCGGGCTTTAGTCATTTGGTAATTCAGGCCCTAAGCTGTCTCTCCTAGCAGGCGGCCCATCCTGCAGGACTCTACCCTGTGAGGTCCTGAAAAGTTATTGCACAGGTGTTGATTCCAGTTGTCAGAACTGTGAGCTCATTTCCTCTTACCGAGAACATTCTGCTCTTGGTCGAGAGAGAAACCTCTCCCCAGGTTGAGTAATCACAGTTGAGGTTACAATCAACAGCCTCTAGTTTGACTATTTGAGGAGCTCTGAGCCTTGTTTGTGATTGCGGGTGAGTGGCTAAGTTGAGTCACCCCGGGGGACCCTGAAAGGTATGACTATTCATGCATTCATCCTTTCGCTCAGCTGTCAGAGGCTGGGCTGCTGGCCGGGCATAAACCCACAGCAGAGTAGAACTCGGCCCGAAGAAGCCTACAGATCATAGGGAGAGAACAGGGAATACCAGTGTTACGAAGTACTAAACTGGCTTAGGGGATGACTTTCTCCTGGCACCTGGGCTGGGCTCTGAAGGAAGAGGTGTTTTACCTGGGTCAGGTAGAAGAGTGTGAAGGGTTTGGATGGGGGTGAAGGGTGAGCCTGCAGGTACCCTTGGCATCCAGAAGCCCGCGACCAGGGCAGCTCCAATTCCACTCCAGCCCCTTCTGAGTGACATGGAAGGGAATGTGAGTAGGGGGACCGGCGGAAAAGTGACCGATACACATGAAGACTGTGTCGCGCAGTGGCTAGAGCGGGGTGAGGGGTTTGGCTGTAGGCGTGCTCTTTCAGTCAGCTGCTCAGTAAACACCTGCCGTGTGCACCACGTGCCAGCACCTGGGATAATGGGACAGTGTGGGCTCTTGGTATCTTGGTAGCACTTTGCTGCCCAGAGGAAAACCGAGCGTGCCGTTTCTGTGGGACTGAGAGGCAGGGCCAAGCCTTCTCGGACTTGCCTTGATTTTTCCATGGCCAAACTTTTTATTTTTATTTTTAAAAAGATTTTATTTACTTATTGTTAGAGAGAAGGGGAGGGAGGGAGAGAAACATCAATGTGTGGTTGCCTCTTGTGTGCCCCCTACTGGGGACCTGGCCTGCAACCCAGACATGTGCCCTGACTGGGAATTGAACTGGCAACCTTTTGGTTCTCAGTCCACCCTCAGTCCACTGGGCTACACCAGCCAGGGCCCATGGCCAAACTTTTGATCCAGGAAGCAATCCACCAGGATCCACGGAAAGGGTGAGGGTGAAGGCGAAACCCACTGGCCACGTCAGTGATTGTGCCGACCACAGCCTAAGGTCTGCCAGGAGTTGAGGGTCCGGCACACGGCCCTGGGCCAGGATAATATCCAAAAACTTGTATCTGGACGAAGGAACAGAAGTGAACATTTCTATTTTTGTTTTTCAAATAGATGTTTTGACACTCCTCCCAAAGCACTACTTCATTCCACAAGTAATTGGGAGGGGGGTGCTAGATTTAAATGTTTATTAATTCTCTTACAGGGGAAAACCAGGACTTCTTAGGATGTTGTAAGAAAAAGAAAGAAAGAGAGAGAGAGATTCTACTTCTCAGTGGCCACAAAAATCATTCCAAGCCCATGTAGTCAACCCTCTTCAAAGGCTTATTTGTGTATCTAGATGCAGGAACAGCCAGAGATGTTAGAAAAAAAACAGGAAATGTGAAAGACACCTTAATCTGCTGGCTTTTCAAAACCCCAAGGCTAGCCCAGCTTGCATCTTCTTTATTTTTTAAATCAACTTTCCCGTTTCAAGATAAAACACTGTCCAGGGGGCTCTGTCCAAACTCTCTGATTCTGAAGCTTCAGGTCAGCGAGGAGAGGCCGGGCTGCTCTCTCCATGTGGAGACAGAGACGGACTGAGCTCTTTACCGACATGTACGCAGAGGACTTTCTGTGGCTGTCCTAGCAAAACGAGAGGAAGCCCAGGAGAGGATTTAGCATCAGCCAGGAACATCCTGCTTCACTCAGGACACCCAGCTCCACATTGTAACCGACGGAGCTCCTGCAGGTGGTAAAACGAAATCTTGGCTCAGAGGTTTTGTATTCATTTCTCATTATTGGTGGGTAGCGACTTTGGACACTTCCCAGACACTTCCTGTCCAGTTCTTTACCTCCCTACTGCTGCTGTCTTGGTGCGAATACCACCCACTCCTGCCTGGATAACAGAAATAGCCTAAGGGGTCCCCCGTCCCAGCCCGATCCCAGCGTCATCACCGATACACACCCAGCATTCATACTGCACCCAGAGTGGTCTCCCGGACTTGGGTTATACCACCTCCTCTCGCCCTCCAGATGAAGTCGAGACCCCTTGCAGCGTTCCACTGGACTGGCCCTCCGCCCCTCCCAATCTTTTCCTTCTTTTTAAAATAATTTTTTAGAAGATTTTATTTATTAAGAGAGGGAGAGGGAGGGAGAAAATGAGAGAGAGAAACATTGATTGGCTGCCTCGTGCACGCCCCCAACTGGGGACCTGGCCTGCAACCCAGGCAGGTGCCCTGACCAGGAATCAGACTCGTGGCTTTTTGGTTCGCAGGCCAGTGCTCAATCTCCTCAGCCACACCAGCCAGGGCCTTTTCCCTTTTTCTGATAGTTTATTTTTTATTGTGTTTTTTTTTTTTTCCATTACCATTTATCTCCCTTATACCCTCTTCCACCTTCCCTTCCTTCCCCACTGCAATCACCACGCCCCCCCACCCCAGTTTTGTGTCTCACTATCCAGCCATATTGACCCCTGTCTCCGTTTCTGGAGGTGCAGGGCCCCTAGCTCGTTCTGGGCTTTGGGGGTTCGCGCACCTGCCTGCGGCTCACTCGATCACTCAGTGAATACATGTGGGGTGTCTCCTATGTGCCAGGTGTTTTAGGTAATAGCGACATCGAGATAAAACAGCATATATTCTTGTGGGACAGCAATTAGTAAGTACATGGCATGGTGAGTGGCAAGTACTCTGGCCTGTGTGTGTGTCGGGGGAGGGGGGAGGTACTGATTTCACTGGCACGGTGGGGGAAGGGCTCCCAGAAAGTGTCCTTTGAGCAAAGTGTCCTCCAAAGCAGAGGAGCGCTGATTTGAGGTTTTCCTGATTCATTTGCTTGTTATGACCCCACCCACCCCAATAACACCCAAATCCACAAGAGTGGAGACCATGCCCTGTTCACTCCTCTGTCTCCAGCGCCCGGAAGGGGGCCCAGCACACAGTAGGTACACAGTCATGCCTGGGGATATTCCAGTGAAGCTCGGCGTGGCTCCAGTCTTGACGGTTGCTGCTGCCTGCGCTTGTAGAGCCGAGAGGGGAGCTGCTGCTCAACAGAGCCACCACTTTTTAAAGCAAATCACACCTTCCTTCTAGGCTGCCCCTTCTGGAACCTTCGCCCTGGAAAGGGGCTGATTGGAGGAGATTGAGGTTGTGGTCATGAAATATGCAGATTGGAAGTTCTAACAAGATGGGATTTCCTAAGGGGAGGTGAGATGCCAGAGGAAGCCCTTGCTTCGGGCAGCCAGAGGGTGAGGATGAAGATGGGGCCCAGGGGGAGGCTGTGGGGGGAGGCTGTGGGGAGCTGGCAGGGGGCTGTGGGCTTTCCTGCCTATGGCAAGGTCCAGGCACGCGTCTGGATCTGTGTTGGTGAGCACTCACCAACCGGGCACACTTAGCGAATCATTTAACCTTGGATGTTGCTGAAGAAGAAATTATTCTGACACCTGTCAGAACAGTTGGGCCACTTCATTCAAGACAGTCGCAGAGTTGAGAGATAGGGCTCAGCTCTGAATGCAACGAAGAAGCTGGGGATTTATAGCCACAGAGCAGCGTCCTGGGGGCGGCAGGGACTGGCGGGTGGGAAATCGCCGTGAGGAGGGGCATTCCTGCTGAAGGCAGGCCAAGGACTTCGACCTCAAAGGAGGTGGGTGGGGAACTTGGTCGGATATCAGGGGTGGGGGAGTCTCTCTGAACTGACTTAGCAGGGTTCTCACTGAAACTGGACTTTGCTTCAAGGATGGACACAGACGCCCAAGGTCACAGCTTCATGGAGAACAGGGCTCAGAGGAGCCTGACGGAAGTCTGGTCAAGGAGAGCGCCAACCACTCTTCCCTTGTCTGATAAGTGGGGATAATAACGCCAGTGTAACTGCCCACGGGGCCGTCGTGTAATCGCCGTCCACAAGGCCCTGTGTGGACCCCACGTGGCCGAACAGCGGGAGGGGGTGGGGTCTTGTTATAAAGCTGTGCCTCTCGTGTTCAGTGGAACCTTCAACTTGGAAAGACCCCAGGGCCCGTGTGTTCTAGCAGCCCGCCCATCCTCCGGCTGTCGGGGCCCTGGTTGGTGCTAGTTACATTTCGGGCACAGAATTAACCTGGCAGCGGGCAGCTGCTGTGAGGAGGAAGGGATAGCCGGTGGTGAGGGGGGCACAGATTTAGGGATGTGTTCTGGAAAGACTTGGCAGATAGGGTAGTAGGAGAGCGGGGTAGCTGGCAGGTCTCAGGCCGTGTAAGCTGGTGCTTGTGCTGAGAGGCTTCTCCCTCCACCGTGACACAGCCGTTAGAAAGAAGACATTGTCCCAATGAGAGCTCGTCCCGAGGCAGTGGGGGAAAGAGGGTTTGTTGCAATCACAGCCTAATCTTTTGGGGGGTGGGAATCAAATTATATTCCCATTTTACATCCTACTTCGCAACACAAGACAAATAGAAACAAGTGTAAGGGGAATACTTATATAATCTTAAAGGTAGGGTTGGTAATTGTCACATCGAAGGGACAAAACAAGCTTAATAAATTTGATTAGTGACCAAACTCACCAGTCACAAAAGAGAAGTCAAGCAGTAAAACAAATGTTTCAGCATTTATCCCAGAGACTGTGTTCTTACGGTTATAAAAGCACCTATAAAACTATGAAAACGATGAATACCATCAGAGAAAAATGGTTACAAAAGAAGACATTCCTGATGGCCAACAAACAGATGAAACAAATCAAAGGAAGGTGAATAAAACCAAAGGACTGAAAACACTCAAAGGGTTTTATCAAGAATTTGGGATGTTACACAGAGTGACAATAACAGCATGGTGTAGGTCGCGTTGAAATCCTGAAATATTTATAAGGAAATGCCATCCCCAAAATGTATGTAAATTAGAATAATTTCTTCAGAGATATTAGGCTTTAATGCCAAGATGAAAATGATTCATAATTAGCACCTTCATACCAATAAGCATCTCTTTAGTTCTTATTTGTTCTCAAATTGAAGAACCCTAAGGTAAAATTGATTTATCTACATCTTCTCATAGGGAGTATAAACTTTGGCCTAGCTTTTTAAAGAATAACATCCCTCCCCTCCCCCCAAAAAATTCCAAAATAAACGGATGGGTTGCCACCGAATTTGGAAACTTCCATTGGTTCTGAGCCACCTCGGGGTGAGGCTGGGCACGACAGGAAGAGGTTCACTCGAACACGGATGCCCACCACTTTGGACCGACGCTGTTGCTGCAGGTTCATCCCCACACTTACATCAACAGCTGTGTGTGCTGCCTGCATGCGCACATGTGTTAGGAAGAAGAAAGGACAGGCGACCCAAGGCATCGATAATACGCGGCTTGAGTTTCACCATTCAAGGGAGGAGGGTGGCAAAGGCTGGCTGGAGACTCGGCAGCTGGGCTGGGGGAGCTCTTGGCCCAGGCAAGCAAGGCTTCAGCCAAAATAAGGGGAGAGGCAGTTGAGGATCTCTTGTTAAAGATCAACTTTCCCATGGAGCAGAAAGAATGCCAGGGCAGGGGGACAAAAGGACATGCATCTTAATCACGAGCGTCATTCATAAAATGCCTTTTGTGTATTCAGAGGGGCTTCAGTGCTTGGCTCTGCGGGCCAAGCGAAGAAAAGGATTAGAAGGAATTTTTATCGTCACGCTTTCAATGAACTGAACTTTCTGTGGAAGAACTCTGGCCAACTTCATTCAATACTTGATTTTTTTTTTTGTTAAAGTGAGGGTGGTTTGTTTTTGTTTTTTAAAATGAGAGGATGCCCCATCGTAAGTGACGGTGCTAAACAGCACCAGAAAACATTTTTAAAGTTGATGGTTTGTTAACTGAGTTCATAGCAGGAGAGAAAGAAAAAAAAAAATAGGATACTTCAGGGTTTTTTTTTTTTTTTTTAAATAAGGACTACTCGCCAGACAAAGGGATATTTCCCCTTGAGCTCAATAAATAACATTCAATATTTGCCTACATCACAGCCATAAATCCTGGTGGGAGCCAATGACCACCCCCACCCCCACCTTAGCCAATGGCTCAGCAGGGAGACTAACCATGGGCATGCACTGAGGTATTCAGTTGGTGCTAACTGGTGAAAGTCTTTTGCCACCCAGATGAAAAATAAATGCACATATTTAGGAGGTTCATCCCAAGGCACTGCAGTAGGACTCCAGATTCGAAGAGAACAAACGAACTTCCTCCACAGGCGCTCTCTCCGTCTGCACATCAGCAAAGAAGCTGTGATCAAATATTTACCAGCAGTGCCTTTGGCTGGGCCGGCAAAGCATTGGGAGGAACACAGTGCCTTAAGACTGCTTGCTAGCTTGAGCGCCGCCTGAATACGAACGCCGCTCTTTAATAACGTACTCGAAGCAGTCCCTAGGCACCCCCTCCCTCTTGGTCCTGGGATGCATGTGTTCTCTTATTTTGCAACTGTAGTTAGTCATGGAATTTCCAGAACCGCTCTGTGTCTGGGGCCAGAGCCTATGGCCAGTGAGTCAGATTTTTAACAACCGCAGGGTTATTTGGTGAGTTGAGATGGTGCTCTGGCTTGGTCATGATTAGTTCAGACCTTGGTGACACAGGGTGAAGAAGAGGCCACTGTTGTGATCTGTTGTCTGCCCAGCTGCGGAATCATCCTGTTCATCCTGCTATCCCCCCGCGCTACCCATCCCCTGCTCTTCATTCAACCAGTGTTCATGCACAGGAGCCCGGGGCAGGGGCAGGGGCAGGGGCAGGAAGGTCTCTTGTTTGTATACCTCTCGGGGCACAAAGATTTCTTTTAGTGATCTCTAGCATCCTTAAGTATATTACTGACTTTCCCCTGTAGATGTTAACCCAACTGTAAAATAAGAGGTCGAACTCAATGTAACCCCTGAGGGCAGCGGTCAAAGCCAGTGCTTCTAATCATTCCTGTAGGCAGCAGTCTCGAGATTAAATGGAGAGCAGGCTTGAAGCCTCGAAGACTGGGGCCCTGCCTTTGCATGCCGTGGTTCAGCGGGTGGGAGACAGAGTCTGCAAAAGTGGTGTCAGAGAGCTTTTGAGGTGACTCTGGTTTAGAATTTTTCCAGGTCTAAGTGATACTCTATTAACCTGAAAACATTAATTCATTCTACGGAATGGCACCAGGAAAAATCTGATCCGTTATTGAATGGAAAAGAGGCACATCCCTCTGTTCCAGGGGCTTCAGTGGGATACCAGGGAGGGGCTGGCTGCTTCGCCTCTTTGCGTTTCCACCTTCCTTTCTTTGGCAGTGGAGACAACCAGGGTGTCCCTCTGCCAGAGGTGTGGCAAGGAGAATGGTTTGTGGTATGTGGGAAAGGTAAAAACAACAGCAAATCCCCAAAAGAAACGGGAAAAAAATCATCTGACTGTAGCCCGCCCTTTAGGTCTGCCCACACTGCTTCCACCGTAGGCCCTGACTCAGTCTTTCTTTCTTAGCCGTCACAGTCTTGCCAGAGGATGACAGCACGACTGTAAGTGTGGAAGGTGGCATGGTGAAGCCAGGCGTGGAGGATGACACAGTGACTCCAGGTGCCAGTAGAGACCCCTATGAGTCTGCTGGCTTGACAGCTCAGGTGAGTGGCCCAGGAAGAGAGGACTTTGGTTTGCAGGCATGCAATCACATGCAAGGATGTGTATGTATGTGCACACATATGTATTTATATTTATATATTTAAGTGTACGGGTTCGATGGGAGCCACCATACGAAGGAATTGCTACGTGGCTTGCAAAAAAAGGGACATCCCAATTTCATCCAGCCAGCAGGTAGCTGGTGTGCTGATCATAGGTGATTTGAGAGTATACACCAGGGCTTCTCAAACTGGTAAAAAAAAGTAGGCTTGTAGATGTCCGATCTGTTACAGCCCACTTTTCAATACAAGAACGTCTTGGACCTTGCAAAAACTGGCATGCTATAAAAGTTTCTGGACGTGGAGTCACAGTTTCTTGTGTTTTTGTGACTGGTAATAAACACAGACTAGAAGCCGTGAACAGAGCACGCTAGTACAGTCTGTGTGAAGTCCCAACTGACGCATTCCCAACCTGATGAGGGTTAGTCAGTCCAGAGGTGTCTTAAGCAGCTGCCATGGGCAAGACAAGATGCCAGGCTCTGGGAGACACTGAGGAGGTCTAGAAGCCACACCTTCGACCTTTGAGGGAATCCTATTCCTCCCTCCCGAGACACCCGCCCTGGGGTTACTCTCTAGCTCAGAGGTCAGCAAACTATTCACCAGATTTGGTGAATAGCCAGCCCAACACTGGCTTTTGTAAATAAAGTTTTATTGGAACATGGCAATTCCTGTTCAGCTAAGAATGATCGCAGGCTGCTTTCCTACTGTAAGAGCAGAGCTGAGTAGTTGGTGCAACGGAGACCAAATATGGTCTACGAAGAAGAAAATACTTACCATTTGGCCTTCTACCGAAAAGTGTGCCAGCCCCTGTTCTAGCATATTCCCAGGGTTGAGAACCATGCAAAGCACATAGGAGATACTCATTAGCATATTTTTATTGTGTGAAAAGACATGTGACATTAAATTTACCCTCTGAACCATTTTTAAGTGTACCTGTAAGTCAGTAGCACTAAGTATATTCACCTCGTGAAACAGATCTTCAGAATGTCCTCATCTTGCAAATCAGAAACTATGCTCTTCAAACAATAGCTCCCCTTTTTCTCCCCCTCCAGTCCTGGCAGCCTCCATTGTGCTCTCTGTCCCCATGATTTTGACCGCTCTGAGCACCGCGTCTCAGTGGGATCACACGGTGTTTGTCTTTTGGTGACTGGCTCGTTTCACTTAGCGTAATGTCCTGAAGGCTCATCCATGTGGTAGCATGTGTCCGAATTGCCTTCTTTATGGCTGAATCATATTCTTTTATATGCATATACCACACTTTGTTTATCCATTCAGCGTTGATGAACATTTGGGTTGCTATTGGCTATTGTGAATGGTGCTGCTATGAACATGGTGTACGGATACCTCTTGCCGACCTCGCTTTCGATTCTTTTGGGTGGAAACCCAGAGGAGGGACTGTTGGATCGGATGATAGCTCTGCTTCTGAATTTTTTGAGGAAACTCTCTCCTGTTTTCCTCTGCACCATTTTCACTTACACCAACAGTGCACAAATATTCCAATTTCTCCACCATCTTGCTAACACATTATTTTCTGTTCTTTTGTAGTAGCCAAGCTAACAAGTATGAGGCAATAATCTTACTGAGGTATTGATTTGCATTCCTCTGATGATTAGTGATATTAAGATTTTTCTCATCTTCTTGTGGGCCACTGTGTATTATCTTTGGATAAATGTCTAAGTATTTTCCTCATTTTTTAAATCAGGTTATTTTATTTTTTTATTTTTATTATTTTTTAAATTTTATTTTAATTGTTGTTCTTATACAGTTTTCTGTCTTCTACTCCCATCCCAGACCACCGCCCCAGCTCTCCCCAGCTCCCTCCCATTTCCACCCCCCTAGCTTTTGTCCACGTGTCTTTTATACTTGTTGCTCTAAACCCTTCCCCTTTTCCCTTGAAATTCCCTCCCCTCTCCTCTCTTGTTCTCAATTTCAGAGTCTTTGGTTATATTATGCTTGTTTGTTTGTTCTGTTGATTAGGTTCCTGTTAAAGGTGAGATCATATGCTATTTGTCTGTCACCTCCTGGCTTATTTCGCTAAGCATAACGCTCTCCAGTTCCATCCATGCTGTCTCGAAGGGTAGGAGCTCCTTCTTTCTTTCCTTTTCACCTTTCCGGGCGTGATTAGGCGACCGATGCCCTCAGGAGGAGTGCAGAGAAATTCTCAAGACTGGGAAAAATTCCGAAGTCTCACTCTCTTGCACCTGAGGGGGTCAGTCTGCCACGGACAGTTAAAATCCTGGACGAGCCCCCCAAAACTGTTACAGAGCAACAGAAGGTCCGTTATTGTCTGCCGCCTTATGGAAAGATGACTCTCAAAGCCAGAGATTTGTGAAAAGGAAAGGAAATGTTTATTTAATGCTATACAGAGTTAAAGTAGTGACTTAACATCTTCATTGAAATATCAAAGTCCTTTAGGATACCCACAGATGCCCACAGTGCTTCCTATCTCCCTCTGCCCTAATTCAGGGTACGTAATTGCAAACACACATCCGGGATCCAGGCTCTTGACACCGTCAGCTGTGTCGTTGTCCAGGCAGGATCTCTAATTAATCCAAAGCCATGTGGCACCTTCTCGTGGCCTACTGGCAAGAGTCCTTTCCCCCTTCTTTCAGGCAAAGTCTCTCTTGCTCTCAGGCCATGCAGCCAAAGGGAGCACCCCAAAGCCGCATGGTCCTTCTTCTACCAAAGCTGTGGGAAAGGGGTCCCCACTCTGGCAAAGCCACGTGGCTCTCCCTCATCACCAAAGCTGCAGGGGTCTGCACTCTGGTGAAACCATGTGGAATCTCCTCCCTCTGGCAAAGTTGCAAGAGGGTCTCCACTCGGGCAAAGCCAAGTGGCAATTCTCTGCTAAAGCCACATGGTGATTTTCCCTCACAGGGCTGTGAGGGTCCTAACTCTCCTGAAAGCACGTGGATTCTCCTGATTTTTTTTATTATTGAGTTGTAGGAATGCTACATACCTTTAATGAGTATGTGATTTGCAAATATTTTCTCTTATTGTATAGGCTGCCTTTTCCCCTTGTTGATTGGGTTCTTTGATGCACAAAGTTTTAAAGTTTGATGTGGTCCCATTTATCTATTTTTGCCTTTGCTGCCTGTGTTCGTGACCATGTTTGTTGAATGCTTTCATCCATTGGCATAAACTTTGGGGTCAACAGAACCTCTTCCAAGTCTTGCTCTGTCTCTCATTGGCTCTGTGAGTTTGGGCATATTCTCTAATCTCTTTAAGCCTTGTTCATACTATAGGACTAAGGGGGCTTTTTTGTGCAGTAAATGGAATGTTTAAAGGGTCTGGCACATGGTAAGCTCTCTTGGGGAGAGGGAGAGGGCAGTGAAGGGTAATAATGACATAATATGTGCCCCCCAAAATGTTGCAGGGAGGAAGTACCACTCCAATTCAAGGAAGAAAAAGATTTAAGGCTTAGAAATCTGATATTTTCTGAAGAATTAAGGCCCATGGAAGTAAACATTTGGCATTCATTTATGGAGTTTGCTTGGTTTTATTCCTGTTCCCACTCTTCTGTTTGTTTGTTTACTTGTTTCCACTTTCAGTTTATATCACCATATATTTTATATACGTATGTCACCTTAAGTTCTTTTATAAGACAGTGTCTGTATGTTGCAACAGTGTGCTATTTCTGTTCTGCCTCATTTCCTTCTCCAATAGGTACCCACGAACACGAAGAACACAGACTTTCTCACAGAGGACCTGCCAACTCCAGGAAGCGGGGTCCCTGGCCAAGGAGAAAGCCGGAGCACCACAACCTTGCCTGTGGCCACCAGTCGCTCTGTGGGTAAGGACACCCGTCACCCCGATAGGCGTTGATCTTGTTTTGCATAACCAGTATATTCCCCAAACCATGAACAAATATAACAATCAATAGGGCACATTCTGGAATGCACGAGTGAATTCTGAACCAAGCCTTACGGGGTAGTTTCAGAATTCGGTGTATGAGGGTGCTAAATCAAATCTGATTTATTGGGTTGCTGAACACAGCTCTTTATCTTGAATGACAGCTGGTGATTACGTCCCAACACAGGCAAGTTGAGTAGCCTCTGGTGTCGTGTTCCTGATCCTAAGGTGATGAAATGCTACTCTAAGAACTCTTGTGTTTTCACCCGAGAGCATAAAACTCAGCCAACCTATGTAAATCTCAATAGATTGTATACTAATACACAATTGTATACACATCATGCATTGAGTGTATGTCGGCACCCATGGAGCAAGGATGCTCCCTAAAGCAGCGCGGCCAGGATTTGGGGCCGCACTCGCCATGCACAGCTGGCACCTGCAGTCAGTCAGCGAACGGAACATCTCGGAGGGAAGCTGTGGAGGACGACCTTGGGTCTTCGCCATTAGTATGAGGTCTGGAGCATCACCGTGAAGCATGAGCAAAGGTCATTGCCACTGCAGCTCGGCAATGGAAAGGGATAGCTTCCTATTCCTAGAACTTTCTTAAAAAATTAAATCATTTTTAAATATGCTCTAATTCTGTAGCAGATGGGGGTGGGAGAGAAAAGGAGCTAACCCTGCAATAGCTGTAGTGAGCTGTTTTGTAGAAATCATCTGGTCTATCATAGATAGGGATATGTAGCTTTAAATGAAAGTAAGACCTCCCCTGAAGCCAAATGCACAACTGAGCACCCAGAAAGCTATTCTTTATTGTCACTATACATTTTCAGACCCCCAAACCAATCTGGTTCTATAAAATCTATAATACATCTGTGGATTTTTAAAAATGCTTTACTTTGTACACCCGTGTGCATAGCAGCATTCTTTACAATAGCTAAAATGTGGAATTCATGGGCAGATGATTGGGTAAACGAAACGCAGTGAGTACTTACAGTGGAATGTTATTTAGCCTGTAAAAGGAAGAAAGTTCTGACACCTGGTACAACCTGGGTAAACCTTGAAACATTATGCTAAATGGAATAAGCCAGTCACCAAAAGACAAGTGTTACATGATTCTGCTTAGCTGCGGTACAGGGACTAGTCAAAGTTATAGAGACAGAAAGTAGAAGGGTGGTCTCTTGGGGCTGGAGGGTAGAGGGGGTGGGGAGTCAAGGTTTCAGGGGTATATACCATCAGTTTTGTCAGATGGAAAGAGCTCCTGCAGGTGATGGTGATGATGTCACAAAAATATGAACGTACTTTCTACCATTGAATTGTACACCAAAATGGTGAAGTTAGCAAATGTCGTGTAATCTGCATTTTACCACAGTAGAAAAGCTTCATAAAAGTGCTTTGAAAATAAAGCCTCAAGATGCTGAAGAAATGCTTAACATTCAAACACCCAAGAAAACCGAAAAGGGCTAAGCTAGAAAAGCATCGTCAATATCATTCATCGTTGGAAAGAATCTCAAATTTCGGGAGACAAACTGGTCATTTGCAACATGAGCTGGCAGCTAATTGACAGAAGGAAATGGAAAATTCCAAGTCGAGTGTTCTTTCTCTCATGCCAGGATGCCGCTCCTGATCCTTAAAAAAGAAATTCTCAATTGCCCGGAAAATACTCATGGCTACTCTTCCATCCAGGCCCCTGCCCCACCCCGTCACAAAATGTGTGACTTACAGTACATTCCCACTTTAAATATCAGTGTCCCGAGAAATTTCCACAGGAGTTAAAATGTGATTGTAAATACTGGGGCTTTTTAGGAGCTAGTTTTATAAGGGCAGCAGATGTCTTTCCCATGGAACGCCCAAGTTCAATGATGTTCCCACATATGACACAGTTTGTGATCACAGTCAAGTAATTAATCGGGAGGGAGCTAGGGAGTACAGGACTAATAAGCTCTAATTTAGTGAGGAATCTTCCATAAACTTTATTTTTGGCATTTTCTAACCAATGGTGTCACTGACGGTGATGATGGCATGTTATGAGGCTGGAGGTGGCAGCCACTACGTTAAGCAAGTGATTGACCTGTCTCTGCTGGTGTTTGGCAGCCAGGGATGAGGATGTGGGAGTTGACTGGGTGATGCCTTTGTTCTGGGGAGGGCTCATGTCCTGCCCTCTCCCAACCACTACTGTTCCATGGCGATAGCACACCCAGCTTGAGCTCTGGGTAGGTGCATCCGAGCCACAAGCCTTGCTCATACAGGGAGAGCTGGGGTTGGGGCCTCCTAACCCTGGGACCATCTTGAAAAGGCATCCTTCAGAAGACAGCCTTGGTGGGTGGCTTCTTTCAAACCCAACCGTGAGAAAAAAAAGCAAGCAGCTTGTTGCTGATGGCCGGCTGATTTCACCTTTGACTAGGGACACTGTTGGGTATCTGTAGTTTGCCAGCTGTGAGCTAAGGTTGTTGGGAAGGCCTGACTGATTCACTTCTCTCCACCGCATCGTCAGACCAAGGAGCCTTGACTTCTCTCCACCTGCAAATGACATAAACAAATACAGCCCCCGTGCCCCACCCCCCCGAGGAGTTAAGGACTCTGTGTACAAAGAGGTTGATGGGAGAAACAAAACACCTTCATTTTTACATGGGAATTGTGTAGAATTATCTGCAAGAAACTCACAATTTTACTACTTCCTTCCTTACAGGAAGATATCTGTAAGTAAATAACTGATACCCATGTGATGGGTAAAGGAAAATATTCACGTTGTAAGTATTAAACTAGGTTTGGCAGCAGATGGAAATCTTAAAATCACAGTGGCATCAACAGAAAGGGTGTATGCTCTCATTAAACTGAGCTGCAAGATGTCGATTTTGCTACCAAAGAAAAAGCAGGGAACTACTGTAATGTCACAAGACAGGTACCAGTCTCGCCCGCATCTTCGGAAACATATTGCTCTCAAGATGAAAATTCTTCAAACAGACCTTATCACAGTGGGTTCCGTGATCTTGACATTGGACTGATAATCAATAGCCTTGGATCCTTTTGTTACCCTACACTCTGAAACTTTTTGATCCTTTATTTAAGACCTCTGTGGGCCAGTTACATCGACTCTGCTCTTAAAAGTCGATAGCAGCAAAGTAGATGGAAGTTTTGAAGACCCAGAAGCATCCAGTGTTTATAAATGCAATAAGGATAGTTCTGAAGACAGGAGCATGTCAGGGCTTGCTTCAAAATTCCCTGACCGAGTTTACTTAAGAAATTATCTTCTTTGCTTTTATTTTGCTACCTTCCACTCAGGGTAAATTCATCTTGTGCCAGTTGTTAAATTATAGTTATTAAACCCTAATAATTTTGTATCATTACCTCTCTTTACAGAAGACACACAGACAACAGTGGAGAAAGGTAAGCTAGATTTTGGTATCAAAATATTCTTTTGGGATTTAAAGAAAAAGAAAAGGAAGGTTTCTTTGACACTAATCTTCGTGATGAGTCGTGTTCTTTTCTGGATGGGAGCCAACAAGCACAGGCTAGAGAGCTTCCCTCGAGGAGGTTTCAAACTGCTTTTAAGGGAATTGCCTGCATTTGGAAGTTGGCAAACCACAAATGAGTGTGTCTGCCTGGCGACAACTGTGGAGAAGGGTGTCCTATCACAATTTATCGTTAACTAGGAGTGAAAATGGGGCTAATTGCATAGCCGTGCACGAATGCCACCCAGTAATTAACTCTGAAGCCACTCGGCACCAACGGTAGGCTTTGTCAATCCAGAGACCCAGAAATCCTAAAATGGGATTAGAACGGCCTGCAGTTTCTATTCTTCGGAAGCTGGACACAGCACAAACAATACAGAACATTGTTTGTTCTCTACAGCCGGGGGGGGGGGGGTGGCCATTGTATCACAGGTGTGCTGTTTACTGAGGGCTCATGGTTTTTCCTCCCCATTCAGATGGTTTGGCGACGGGGACCCTGATTGGAATCATAGTTGGGGTCTTACTAGCCATCGGATTCATCGGTGGACTCATCATTGTGGTCGTGCGGAAAATGTCGGGAAGGTACTCGTAAGTAAATAACTTACACCCACGTGATAGGTCAGTGAAGGCGGTCTCGAATCGAGCTCTGACCTCTGAACCAATGGGAACCCTGAAATGCAGGTCCTGGTCAGAAGCCCCTACCCCCAGAAGCACTACATCCGAAGTTGCCCTAGAAGAACGTGCATCTCTGTAGGCCTTATCATTTCCAAGAAAAGGCAGCCAGAGCCGGAGGCGACTCGTTGGTTGGCTCGCGTTGAACTCTGGCCAAATTTGACCTCACGACTTAATTTTCCAGCTACCTGAACTTGAGAGAAAACCCAAACCCAGTTTTAACTTGACACTAGTCACCCTGCTCCCAATCATCGTAGCTCAGAGGCTTCCAGAAGGCCCTCCGCTGCAGGGCCAGAGCTCCGTTCTGGTGAGGAGTTTTACTGGGACAGGGACCCTCTGTCCGTCCTACCCTGGACACACCCGCACACGTGGCAGTGCACTCCTGGCATCGTCCGTTGGTGAGAGGAAGGCATCCTCTCTCTTTGTTAAAGTTCCCTGCAGATTCAGAACATTCAAATGCACAGCCAGAGGAAACCTTTCGCTTATTTCTGTTGGGGAGATGATTTGTGACGGGATTCAGGGGGACAGGGACACAGGACAGATGCTATGGATCTGGGGGACATGAATCATAATGCAGTCACAGATTTCTGTATTTGGAGATGCCCGGGAATCTGACCGTGGCTGGGCAGGGACTGGGCACGTGGGAGGAATGATCTGGAAAGAAGAGCAGCAGGTTCCCAAACTGGAACAGGGCTGTCCAACCTGTTGGCATCTCTGGGCCACACTGTGAGAAGAAGAGTTGTCCTGGGCCACGCATTAAATACACAAACATAAACGAAAACTGATGAGCAAAAAAACAAAACAAAACGGTTTTAAGTAAATTTACGGTTTTGTGTGGGGCTGCATTCGTAGCCATTCTGGGTTGGACACCCCAAAAGGACAATAGGAACATGACTCACAGGATTAGTAGTCATGGTGCCAGTGAAAGAAGCGACAGTCACCTTTCCCTTTGTTTTCACAGGCCCTAAAGAGCTGAAGAATTGTGCCCTTCTGCCAAAACGTTTAAAAAAGAGTTTCCGACCTCCCCGGTCCCTGAGCAGGTGGGAGAAGATGACCCATGGAAGTGCCCGGCCGCCCCATTCAAAATCCATGGCGATCCCTCCGCTTGCAAAAGTAACCAAGTAAACGAGGACTCCCAAGACTCGCTCCTCTAAGCGTGTGTCTTTTGAGACACTTTTTTAAAATGCAAATTTTGGAAAGGGTGATTTTAAAAAAAAAAAATATGCATAGAAAATGGAGCACAACTGTGTAAATTGATTTGTAACTAAGAGAGACAACATAGCTCCGTTGACGTTAGAAACTGTAAGCGTATCTTTGTTCCGACCATTCTCTGTTATTGTTAAAGTGCAAAGGAATCTAGAAATATTTACACCAATGGAGTCCTTGGGTCTAGTGCTGTGTCAGCAAATGGCATAAGCCTTTTGCAATTTCCGGTTGAAACGTACACATTCCAGTCTAGTTTGGTCTACTTTTAAAGAAGCCTGATTCGGTGTGAACAATCAAGTAGAAACGTCTAAACTTGGGTAATATGTAAATTCTCACCACAAGGAACACAGGGCAGCCTGTAGGCTTGCTTGACCCTCGCTTCCAGTGATGATTTGATGGCCCAAAGATTTGTTCCCACGTGACCCACTGCTTCCCCCAGGTGTCGGGGAGCTACGGGGGTGGCCTTCTCCCATCCCATGATGCAGGTCCTTCCGATTGGCTGCTTCGTTCTGGAAAGTGGAGACCTCAGCCCTGATGATGGCCCAGGAGGCTGCTAGAGGCCCAGCGGTGGCAGAGGTTCCTGTCTTCCAGAAACCAAGAACCCTGGGTGGTCCCCAGACAGACAGAAACCCTCTGTGTGCCTCTGGCATGGGACATAGAACCTACCAGTTGTCTAGCATTTCCTTTCTGCCTCAGGGGGAAGATAGGGGAAGCGAAAATAACCTTGCAAAATATTAATTTTGTCAAAAGCAGCTGGATCGAAAAACAGAAGATATTTGCAGCCTTCATGGTACAGCCCACGTGTTTCTGTGGGTTCATAGGTGGAAAGATCCAAATCAAGGAGCCCAGGCTGCCATTCGGTGTTAGAACCGTCCAGCTCAGTGCATTTCCTCCCGGAAGTTAGCTGAATGCTTCGCCCTGAACAAACCTTACACCGAGCAGATGTTCTGCGAATGTGGTCACACAGTTATGATGGCCTGGAAACTTGCACGAGTTCGTAAAACAGGAAAAAGTGAACTGTCAGTCGGAAAGCACAGCCCATTCCCCCTCCCTCCCATTTTTTTTTTTTTGCAGTGACGGGTGGATGTCATTTTAAACAGTGTGCCCTGCTGTTGCCTAAGTCCAGCTGTCCCCGAGCCCACGGTCCGTATCAGCGCAGCACCTGAGTGACAGAAGCAGGTGCAGAAGAGCTTTAGGAACTTACCGTCCCTCCGTTTCGTCACTCAGATCCCTGAACAGGAGTTGGGGATCCTGCGTGTCCATTTCATCTTTCCTTTCCTTTCCTTTCTCACCGTGAACAGCAACGGTCCGCCCCAAGTCGTACACTGGACCCATGGCCTGCTGGGACAGGGCTGCGGGTTTCTTTGTCACATCTGTGTTGCTGCTCAACACAGTGTGGACATTTTTGAAAATAAAACAGATGATGGCGTATCACACTGAGTCAGAGCTTTGATTAGAAATGTCGATCACGCCAGGGTCACCCTTCAGAGCATCTCTGGATAAGCTTATAAATTACGTCAACATGTGCCTCTTGACTGGACTGGGAGCGAATTATAAATGGTCATAGGAAGTACAACCATGGGGAAAAGATACAACTGTGCCTTTCACCTAGAGGTTAAGGTCAAGCAGACAAATGGGATGAGAGGACAAGCGGCACTTTGGGACTTCCTTTGCTCTCTCTGGTCCTAACAGTTTAACTGGGTTTTGTCCTGATTTCTCTGCAGTGAGAGAGGAGCCAGGTGAGGGAGCGGCCACCCCTTCTCCCGCCGGTCCTCCCTGAGAACCTGGCCTTCAGCGCGCTGGGCTGGGCTGCGCAGGACCGGGAGGTGCTATAACCCCGGCTGAGGGTGCTTCCTGCCTGCCGGCGGGCCTGGGGGCCTGTCCCAGAGTTCCTGCCCCCGGAACAGCTCGCTCACTGCTCCTTGGCCCTTGGCTACAGAGGCTCTGCTGGTCTGGAGATGACAGAGACCAGGCACTCTGCCCCTGTCCCTCCTTGTCACCCATCTGCTCCTCCCCACCCCCACCTACCCCTGCGTTGTCTCCCTTTCAATCCTGTCCCCGCCCATAAAGGTTGGATGCTAGAACTGGGAGGCCTGTGGGAATTATGCCTTCCTCACAGCAAATACTCAGTTTTTGTTACATCCAGAGTGTTGAATCTGCCAGAAGTCAGGATCCCTGGGTGCTGTGTTCTTATGTGTCGTGGAAAAGCCCAGGAACCCAGTCCTGTTCCTCTTCCCAGCTGTCATCCCCAGAGGAGTCAACTGCTAGCATTTTTAGGCCACAGTTTCTTCCTAAGACCTTCCATGAGGAGGTTCAGAAATCCTGCCTGTTGTAGCAGAAAACTAACAGCATCCACCTGGTCCCTCTGAGCGGCAACGGGCCCTCAGCTATGTCAAGTGTAAACTCCCGTTCCCTCACATGCTCCCAGCGGGGCGGGACCGGGGCGGGACCGGGGCGGGACCGGGAACTCGCAGCTGCCCAGAGGACCGGGAGTTAGGGAAACAAGGCGTCCACTCTTTGATTAGAACCATCTGGGAGCAGGCACGGAGGTTAACTATTTGCATCCTACTAAAGCCTTGTTTTAACCCCCACTTTTTTTTTTTTTTTCCTTTCAACCTGGGAGAACCAATTGAACTCTGGAACTTAGTTCTGCTTCATGAGCCACTTTTAACGAACCCGGAGAGGACAAGTGGCGGCATCCCTCTCTGTCTCCATCTTTATTTTAAGCCGTACTTACTTAGTGTTCAGGGCTTGGGGCTGCTTGTGGCCAATGCTCGAAAGCCCAGTGGGGTGGGAGGAGCATTTCTCTGAAACGCAGGCGGACCATCTCACGTGCCCACGGAATACGGTTGTCCATTTGTGCGCATCAGGGAACCTGGCCTTCCCCGAGAGACTGCATTTCCTCCTGCTCCTCCCGAAGCTTAAAATCAGGTTAGAATGCATCATAGATCATAGGTGTTAAATTCAATAAATGTAAAGTTTGTAACCCTGGTTGCTGGGCAGTGATGCAGAATAAATGTAAAATCTTGGAGTGGAAGAATGAAGACTGCCCCACTGGTGTGAGCAAGAGGACTTTTTCAGCCCAGGGGCGCAGCGTACACATGCCCCCGACACAGGCAAGTGCCAGCCTGCGACGTTATTCGTCAGCACGTTCGCTCCCTGGGGCTCATCCTATTAGACCGTGACTCAAAGCACCTCATGTTCTGTTTCTGCACCAGGGGCTCCAGGCCACAGCGCAGCGCCGTCCACGATCCTGAGACCTTGTTCCTCCTATTTGTTTTCTTCCCTACCTCCTTCTCTCCTACTGCCTCTAACTTCCCACGGGTGCAGACCTTCGAGGAGACAGCCCCTTGCTGGTCACAGAGGGGGATGTTTCCAGAGTGATGTCACCCTCTGGATGCCAGCACTGAGGCTGTCTAACAGAAGTGCCAGGACAATGAAACCATTTAAAATGCCCCATGTGTCACCTCAAGGGAGCCTGAGAATGTTCTGCCTAGAGAAAGCTTGAACCTTTCTTTTGCTCCCCACCCTCAACCTATAAATTAGGACAGGGCTGTGGATGACACAGGGACAGTTGGAAAGGGACTGTATGGTGTGGATGTTTGTCCAAGACCCAGGGACCAAAGACACTTGGGTCAACCAGGTATGTTGGGTTGCTGGAGAGATACAATCTCATGGGACGGGAATGATGTGATTGTTTATTCATTCAACAAATGCTGTCAGGTCTTATTCTTGGTATTGGGGGTACACAGGGAACAAATCCACGAATCCTTGCCCATGTGGAGCTTTCATTCTTGTGTGAGACAGACTGTACCTGAAATAAATAAGCAAATCATAGAGGAGATGAAAAATGAGAGGGTGGAAGAGGCCATGGAAAAAATGGCAGGGGGAGGAAGGGAAGGGAAGAGAAGGGTGGGGCGGGCCTTGCTGAGATCTGAGCAAGCTCCTGAAGAGGCAGGGGATGAGCCCCATGGGCACCTGGGGGAAAGCATTCTGGCTCTGGGACTATCCAAGACCCAAGGCAGGACCATGTGCGGCGATGGTTAGGGAAAGCAGGAAACTCCGAAGGCTGGCGCAGAGTGAGCCCATGGGAGGATTGTGGGAGATGAAGTCAGTGAGGGAGGGGGCCTTGCCAACTGGGGGGAAGGTTTTGAGCAGAGGAGTGACATGATCTGACTTACATCCTCCCCTCCTCCTCCAAGAAAACAAAATCACTCTTCCTTCGGGCTGGGAACTGGCCAGTTAAAAAGCCAGCGTGACAACCCAAGCAGGACATGTGGGTGACTCAGACCAAGATGATGGCAGTGGGGGTGGAATAGAGCGGTCTGGTTCTGGTTGTGTTTTGAGCGAAGTCAGCGGAATTAGCTGATGGATGGCACACAGGATAGGAGAAAAACGTCACGATGACTCCAAGGATTTCGCCCTGAGCACTTGAAAAATGGAGCGGCCCTCAACGTGCCAAGGAAGACTGAGGATGTTGCAGGTGTGAGAGGGAAGGGCAAGTGTTCTGTGTTAAACATGCAGAATTTGAGACATCTGTACAAGGTCCAGGTGGGGGTGTGAAGCAGGCACCTCCTTGAAGGAAAAAATCGTGAACCAAAAAATATTTGCATCTGGAGCTTGAGTAAGAGGTCTGACTGGGGACCTAATTTGGGAGTTGTCAGTACTTAGTAATGATACTAATGAGATCACTAAGGGTATGAGTATAAAGAGAAAAAGAAAAGTTCAAGATCAGAGCACCTCTTCAAGGTTAAGAGGTCAGGGATGTGGACTGGGATCACCAGAAGACTTCCACCATGGCCTGGATGAGAGACATCTCAGGATTAGCCATTCCCTGTTGTTCCATTTCATACCAGCCAACAACCATTTGATGAACATTCAGCTCTCCAAGGAGCTGAGTGCTGGGACGGGGGTGCTGTCAATAATGAGCACAAATATTCTCATCACTGGAAAGAATCTCATTCATTGAAAATTAGCAGTGGTGTTGTAAATCAGTTTCTTATGAGTTTGATTGGCAGGAGCTGGGCCCTAGAAGCTGTTCGACTCACGCAATAACGATTTCAGAAGTATAAGTGTGAGAGCCAGATCTTTTGAGGATGATAACCACATCGAGTTACCACTTGTAGGTTGGGCAGCAAACTCTGTTTCCTACACGGCACTGTTATTAAGTCCCAACTGTAATGGTGCCCACATGATCTCCCACAATCTGGCTTCCACCCAGTCCGCTGACTTGCTCCGACCAAGTTTCCAAATGACCTCCCATTGGTCAATGCCATGGCTTCTTTTTGGTCTTGCTCTCAGTAATCATCAGCAACCATCAGCTCTGTTGACCCCCTTCTTGAAGCCACCTTCTGTCCCTTGGTTTGCACGCCATGCTACCATACGGGTCGCCCCTCCTGGCTCTCTGCTTGCTTGTCTTCACTTCACCCTCTCCCCTCGTGGGATTTCCTAAAACTCACTTTTTACCTCTCAGTAAAGAGAGAAGGTATGGCTGTACCCGCTCCCCTTCCCCCCGCCCACCATTTGTTGTCCATTTCTTGTCGGCAGAGGGTGGTCCCGGAAGGAAAAACTTTGGGAACAACATCTGCTCCTGAGCTCGCTGTTTTTTACATGAAACAATGTAGAAAATAATGCCTACATCATAGCTGTCATCGGCCTTAAAGTGAATAATGAATGTTTAGCGCCCGTCTGAAAACTCAGTAACTGCTCCATCATTAGCAGCAATTATTCCAACGGCCGCTCCTTCCTTCTGTTACTGTAGCTCATTTACTCTCGCACATCCCTATGAAGTAGGCGAGACGGAGATTATTCCCGTTTTGCAAGTGAAGAAATGGAGGTTCAAACGGTTGCCTAAAATTACAGAGTTACGAAAGGCCTCTGCAGGTGTCTTGCCTCAGTCTCCGGCCCTCCTCTCCTTTGTTCAGTCCAGGTGGCATCTGCCAAAATCGGTCATCTTCCTGTAAGTGCAACAGCAGTGCTTTTCAATAACACAGTCTCTTCAGCCAGTGGAGAGCAGGAAACTTTTTCTAATTATAAAATACTTGAAACATACAGAAACATACAGAGAGCAATAACAAAGCCCCATATACCCACCACCGAGCTCCTGCAAACCCTACCATTTTCTCTTATTTTCTATATAATTTGTTGTTTTAGAAATATAAACCTGCACATCTTGTCCTCTCTGACATCATTTCCTTTATGCACCCCTTCCCAGAGGGGTCATTCCCCTGCAAGGGTGCATTTCATCCGGAAGCACGTGTATTTTTCTGCCATCTTATTTTATGCGTATATATCCACAATCAAGGTAGAGCGTTGTGCCCTGACCCGTGTGGCTCCATTGGTTGGGCCTTGTCTTGCGAAGCAAAAGTTCACCTGATTCATCCCATTCAGGGCACATGCCTGGGTGGCAGGTTCGGTCCCCAGGTCGGGGCACGTGCAGGAGGCAAGCGATTGATGTTTCTGTCCCTCCCTTCCCCTCTCTCTAAAATAAATAAAAAATATTTTTTTAAAAAGTTAGAGCAGTGTTGTACACGTTTTCAACTTTTATATCCGTGGACTCATTCTCTGTAACTGGCTTTCTCCATGCCCATGATTTGCGGGAGGTTTCTCCCGGCCAAGGCACGGAGCTGCCATGCGTCTGCGCAGCTGGTGTAGAGTCAGGTCACGGTTCGATCCCCAGCTACTTAGCCTTTTCCTGCCGATGGATATTTAGGGTGTTTCTAAATTTTTGAATTCCCGGCAATGTTGTGACAAATGGGGTCCTAATAAAAGGACTTCCATTTTTTTCCAGAGAGCAGGATTTTGTCCCCTCTAGGAAAAATAACAGTAAAAATGAGCTGATTTTTTTTTCCTGATGTTTAAATAGCAAGACTCGACTGGGAATTACTTACAATTTTCCAAGCATGATGCTCACAGAAAGAAGTTCTACATTAATTGGATTTAAATCACTTCACAACCAGCCTTTGTCCCTATTCATCTGTTTCCCTTCAGATGACCGGTTGGTCTGAGTTTTTTTAAATATAAAAACATTTGAATAAAACACATTTGTTATTTCCTTTCAGAATGATAGATATGTCTCATCTATATTCTATGAAAGCATATTTTGGAGCTAGTTCATTACTTCTAATGAAAATACAACTTGGTAAATTTCAAAGTCAGTATTTTCTTTAAGTACAAAGTGATAGATCGGTTGTTGAAGAGATTTTCCAATATGAAGAAGGAAAAGAATCTGAAGGCGTGAAATAGGCTCCTGAAAAAAGTGAAAAACAATTTGTAGGCTCACAAAATTAAATCCAACATTTTCGTCTTTTCTGTAAGAAATATGCTTGATGATGACGAGAATTTCTGGATGATCTCCGCAAATCACTCTATCAGCATCCCTTTCCGAGAACACCTGGGGCTGACCCCACCTGCAGGTGACTGAAGCTGCTCCCTGCCCCCGCAATGTCTTTGATCTGACTCCAGTTTCTGTGAAACCGTTCCTACTTGGAAAGGGGTCTTTGCAAAGGCAATTAAGTTCAAGATCTCAAGATGAGATCATGCCGTGTTAGCTGGGATGGCCCTGGTCCAACAGCAAGTGTTCTCACAAGAAGAGAAGACGCACGGAGAGGCTGTGTGCCGATGGGGCCCGGGATCGGAGTGACGCTGCCACCAGCCAAGGAGCACCGGGTGCCACCAGGAGCTGGAGGGGGCTGGGAGGCTCCCCTGGAGTCCTCGCAAGCAGATGTGCCTGCCTGCTGACACCTTGATTTCAGACCTGTGGCCTCCGGAACTGGGAGAAAATTAATTTCTGTTGTTTTAAGCCACCCAGCTGGAGATAATTTGCCACATCTGCCCTTGGAAATGAACACATGCCCTTGAGTAACCCATCTGTGAGGGAGGGGGCAGCTCCCACTGCCTGCCCAGCCCATCCCACGTGGAGAACAATGCTGACCTCTTCCACTCTGACCTTCAGCCATTCCCTTGATTCTTCCAAACAATGGGTTGGCAGCACCCCCTGCTTCCTTTGTGACGGACAGATGTGACCGGACCTCCCCACACCATCATTCCAGGTTCTCACTCATGTTGGAGGAATCTGTGGTGAAAGAAATGTGGCCCTAGAACAATAGGCAGCAGCAACCCTTGCATGACGAGTGGAATCCAGAGGTAGACCAGCTCTCCGCCCCTTGCGGTGACTCACCCCAAAATGCTTTCATGTCACTCAGCACTCACCTCGACCGGTCAGAAACACTTTAATGAAAATAAAACCCAATGTCTACTGACTGTGCATTCAACAAATAATTCATTGAGCAACTCCTGTGAGTCAGGCCCTGTGCCATAGACGTTAACAGTGAGATGAAATTATTCTAATCACTCCTAACGCGTGCCAATGAAAATACTCCTTTGGGTCTGTGGTTGGTTTGGGAGTAAGGAGCGTTCTCCCTTCACAGGGACTGACCGACGACAGCGGAGGTGTTTACAGGCTGCTCTCAGAGGGGCGAGCACACAGCGACACAATTTCAGGGATGTTGAGAGCAAAACTGAGAGTTTCTTTGGCACCTGCCCACCTGCCTTTGTTCACTTGTCTCTCCCAGGCCCCTGGTCTGGGCCCCATCGAAGGCTCTGCCCTCGGCAGCTTGCCAGTGAACCCACCTGAGGGGGAAAGACCAAGGAACAGAAAGAGCCTGGAGTCAAGTGTGGGAAGACCTGACTTGCAGTTCACATAAAGCACCTTACCTGTCTGTTTTCTCACCTGTAAAAATAGAAGTAATAACACGATCCAATCCAGTTCGTAGGCATGCATCTGGAGCAAATAGTGCGTGTGAAAGTGTTTTATGAATTACAAAGCAAGGTACCACCGCAGCAGGAGTTACTGTTCGTTTGGAAACTATCATATCTAGGAAACATGCTAGATTCTCTATATGCGATGCATGTAGCCCTTATGACAACCCTGGAAGGTGGGTATTATTGTTGCCCTTTTCCAGGTGAGGGAGCCAAGAGTTGGAGGGGTTGAACTATCCAAGGCCACCTCATAGGTGGAGGAGCTGGGGTCCCAAATCTGTGGCTCTTTCCCTGTGCCCCAAATATAAAGTATTATATCTGTAAAGGCTTGCTCAGATAAATCATTGTTCACATCTAGAAAAATAAATTCTTTTAAAAATCTGAGAATCAAAGGAATATCACCAATGGTGAAATTTCAGGAGCTAGACAGGTAGTAAAAGATCTTTAGAACAAAGGCCCTCCCAGCATCCCTGGAATGATGTCACAGACACATCACCTGCTCCTTGCATGCACTTTGGTGTCTAGGTCACAGACCCGGGATATGGTTTAATGTCATCCTACCCTTTGTTGCAGCCCAGCTAGCTCGGTGCTGCCACCTCTCCAGGTTAGTAGGGTCGGGCCATGGCTACTGTGAATTTAGCAGCCAAAGCCTTGGGGCCATGGCTCTGCCTGTCACTCACGCCCCAGCACACAGGGATCCCGGAGCTCAGACGTAAGGGCAGATGGAGCTTCAGGGGCCTTTGACGGACTCCCCTGCTCCTTATTTGGTGGGTGTGACATGGCTCCTCCAGGGAAGGGACTGACAGAAGGAGCTGGGACATCAGGGAACGACAGGAGGGGTAGAGTGGGATTCTGGAGAGAAGAGTTTATCCTGCTAGCTTTGGGCTCAGATCCCATTCAAACTTCATAGTCCAGCACCCCAAATGATGGTACTTATGTTTCCCAAGGCTCCAAGAGGCATGCAAGATGCAAAATGCAAACTTAGGAAGCTTCTGCCTCGTCCTGAGCTCTGCTAACTCAGGGGCAAGGTTAGATGTGTGACGGAGACGAGACCTCAAAGGCTCGGTTCTCCACCTTTCCAGCTCATTGGTTCAGGGGAGGAATAAGAAGGTGAGACAGCACCGATTTGATTACATGGACCCCATACTTTGATTCCCATCAGTAAAAACTTTGCAAACACTCGCTCTCTGCGCAGTGTTCAGTCAAACCACCTGAAACTGCCATGTCTGTAGGAAAGTAATTGGTCCAATAATGGCAATTTCACATGTGCAACCCCATAAATGCTAATAAATTGTATACACATGGACCTCTGCCAACTTGCAGGTTGAATTTTAGAAAGGGTTAATTTAGTAAATATAAAGAAGAGTTCTCAAATCTTCTCGAACCCCGAATGGTCTCTATGTGTGGCCCCCAGCTCTGGACATCATGGCCGCAGATGAAGGTGTCTGGTGGTGCCCTGACATGAAAGGAGGGATATTCGAACTGAGCCTGAAGAGTGGGTGGGATTGGCCAGGCAGAGGGTCCAGCGTAGGCTCTTCCTGAGAAGAACAGCAGACCCAAATCACAGAAGCGTGGGGGGCTCGTGGGCTGAGAGGTGGTAGAAGCTGCCTGTCAGGGCCCCCGGGGCCAGCTGGCCAGCCCACCCACAGAAGTGTGACTGAGCCTTCTCCTTCAGCTCAGTTCTGGAAAACTCTACCTTGTGGGATAGGTAGCAGTTAGATTGTTTTCCCCATGTCATGGTACCTAACCTTTACGTTAAGGGACTCAGGGCATGGGGAAGAAAACCTGTGTCTGGGTGAAGTGGGCTCAATGGTGGCCCCAAAGGATATGTCCATGCCCAGGTCCCTAGAACCTGTGAATGTGACCTGATGTGGCAAAAGGGTCTTTCCAGACAGAGTTAATTTAAGGATCGCGAATGAGATCACCCTGGGGTTGCCCAGATGGGCCCTAAGTCCGGTAAGTCCTTCCATCAGAGAATAGAAGAAGACATGGAAGAGGCCATGGGACCACGGAGGCTGAGACTGGAGCGATACAGCCACAGCCCAAGGAACAGCAGCCACCGGAAGCTGGAAGAGGAACAGAACAGACCCTTCCCTAGAGCCTCTACTGGGAGTGCAGTCCTGAGGGGCCTTGACTTCGGACTTCCGGCCTCCAGGACTGTAAGAGACTAATGTTCTACTGTTCTGAGCCACCTCAGGTCGTGGTACCTTGTTACGGCAGCCACAGGAAACTAATGCACTAGGCAAGTACACTTGAACTCGCTGTACTGGGCTGTCTGGCATTGCAATGGTAACGAAAAACTGGCAGGGGAAAAGGTTCATCTTTGCATAGCCCCTACACCATCCCCGAGATGACCCTCCAAATTCAGTCATCTTAGCTCAGTGTGCAAGCCTTACTGGGTCCAACCTGCAGCCCGCAGGCCGCATGCAGCCCTGGATGGCTGTGACTGCAGCCCAACACAAAACTGTAAATTTACTTAAAACACGATGAGATGTTTTTTGTGATTACGTGCCACAACGTATTGAATGTGTGGCCCAAGACAACCCTTCTTCCAGTGTGGCTCAGAGACACCGAAAGGTTGGACACCCCTGTGTCTAACTGAAGCCTGCTGCTCCTCTCCCACAGGACCCCACACGCACAGCGTGGCTATTCATAGGGAAAGCTTTGCTCACCCAGGTCAGGCCGTCCTCAGTGACCCAAGCCCTGGAATCAATGCCAGCGACTTCCAGCCCAGCCCAAGTCACCAACCTGCCATAGTGAGCCACAAGTCAGGAAGCGTGCATGCAGCCTGGGGGGCCTCCCGGAGGAGGTGCCAGCAGCAACAGGGCTCTGAGTCCCAGCCTTGTGCCACCTTCCAGCCATGGCCAAATCCCTCTCCATAAATAAACCCCACATCGCACCAGCTATGTGTCTTTTTGTCTGCATCTGTAGATCTAGGCATCCAACCAAACCCACAGACCCTCTTGGTAACAAACAGTTGGGTTCAAGTACAAAGCTCTCCATTCAGCCTCCTTGCTTGGTCATTTCTCCGTACAGAGGAGAGCAACACTTAAATCCCTGCGCAAATCACATTGGGCATTTTAACAGGCTTGGTCCTTTCTATTTCATATACTTTGGGGAGGATCTCAGTCCTGGTAACTGAGCATCCTAGACACAGATTAGGAATGAGCATGGGTGTGGGGAGAGGAACTGGTGAGTGTTATTTAACCGGAGGGGGGTTCTCTGCATTCTCTAAAGAGGTAACATGTTAAAGCCCCCAAACCCTGCATTTCTTGAAAACAAAACATCTCATCAGTTGAAAGTGTCCTTGATAGAGGCTGTGGAAATCAAAGATCTTCTGGAAAGAAAGCCGTGGTGTCCTTCAAGATGTCCAGGATTGCCGCAGTCCAGCTGCAGCAGGATCCAGGGGGTCCCGAAGGTGGGTAAGGCGTCGGTGCGTGGAAATCAGGCAGCGACATAACTCAGAGGATGGTGAAGCACTGATTCGCTTATTACAAGTACAAGTGGGTTTTTATATTTTCTTTTTTGGCATAGCTCAACATTCGCAGGTGCATAGCATGATCAGTTAAGCAGAAAAATCAATACAAAAGTAACAAGGAACAGTATGAAAGTTCCCAAAGATTCAGTTATATTAAACAAAGATTATTTTGACCAGGAGACCCATAAATCAGATGATTAGAATTTCTCAGAATTTGTTCATAGGGCAAAAGTATATGGTAGATTGAGCAGAGGCAATAAGGCCTTTGTGATGTCCAACTTAGCTATATATCTTTTCTGTCTAAAATGTTTCTCTGTGTACTATAAACTTTAACTTCATAGTAACTTTTTCTACATGCTTAATAGCTAACCAGCTTTTCTTATTTGTAAGGCTGTCTAATTGATATATATTCCTATTCAAGGTAAAGGAGGGGCTGTTACTCTAACGACTTTTAGACATTCAGGGACTTTCTATGATTTTGTATAACTTCACTGGAATTATACTAATCAATGAACCTAAAATACAAATGTCTAACAATCCCACCACCTTTTGATCACCAAAACAAACATGTAAGGAGAGATAGACAAGAAATCCAGCTACAGTTGTTAATTCAAGAAGTCTAACTTATTATTTTATTTTTTATTTCTTGAACACTAAGGGGACCCGGACTGCTTAAGTCTCTCAAACCAGGGTAATTTAAATAAGCCAACATGTTTTCTCTTATGGTTAGTAATTATATTGCCCTGGCTGTCGTACACCCCTGTATATGGGAGAGGGGAATCTGTGGGGATTTTTTCATCCTTTCAGTCAGTTCCATGGGGAATACCGTCCCTTCCTCTTGGGTGGTACAGGAATGAGTAATTACAGCACAATGCCTATATTCAGTAGCAAAAGCAAAATAATTAAAATAAAACAGCCAATTGTTAACTGAATTTGGATGCCACGTTCTCTTCCGGGGAGACGAATTCCTTGAACTTGAGTCCTCCATGCCCGGACCTTGTCAGACAACATGGTTGGAAGAGGACAAGGCACAGGATCACTTCATGGTAACCAAAGGGAAGCCTCACCGGCTGCCACCATGGGCCTCGGTTTCAGGCAAGGAAACAGACAGACAGAAGGAGCCTTGGATAAAGGACTCTAAGGTCCTTTCCCGGATCAAAATTCTCATGGGAGCTACAAGCACAAGGACATGATCCTAACACTCAGAGGGTGGGTAACCCTGTGCACACAAATGATCCTCACCTTGATAGTCACACCTTATGAAGACCCCTCCCACAAAAAGTAGGTCCGAGCTGCATCACCAATAGCACATCACGGAAATGGAAGAGCGGGCCATCAGAGGTAAAGTCACAGGAGCCTGTGTGACTTCCTCTTGCTTTCACTCTGGGATCACTTGCCTGGGGGAATTTGGCCGCCATATTGTAAGGATATGCAACCCTATGGAGAAGACCAGGTGATGAAGAACTGAGTCCTCCCAACAGCCAGTCCTGACTAGTTAGTCATGAGATTGAAGCATCTTGGAAGATGATGGTCTGACTTCAGTTAACATTTCAGCTGATGGCAGCCCAGGCCGACCTCTTGACAGCAAACTCATGAGAAACATAGAGCTAGAACCTTCCAACTAAACTCCCAGATTCTTGATGAACAGAAGCTATGAACATCTTATTGTTTTTTTTTCTTTAAAGATGCTAACATTTGAAGGAATTTGTTATGCAGCAACAGATAACTCATCCAAGGAATATTTGTAGAATCTTTTTTATTTTTAAGTTTATTATACAAAGATTTTATTTATTTACCTTTAGAGAAGGGAAGGAGAGAGGGAGAAAGAGAGGGAAACATCAATGTGTGGTTGCCTCTCGTGTGCTTCCTACTGGGGACCTGGCCCACAACCCAGGCATGTGCCCCTACTGGGAATCGAACCAGTGACCCTTTGGTTCTAAGGCCAGCGCTCAGTCCATGGAGCCACACTGGCCAGGGCATGTTTGTGGAATCTTGGAGACTAGTTAACTCACACAGCATAGAGGATCAGGGAACCCTGGAAGGGAAGTAATGTTAAGGTGGGTCTGAGTGATGAGTAGGGTTAGTCAGGCAATGCCAGGGGAGAGGAATACTCCAGTAAGGGGAGCAGCACGTAGGAAAGTCTTTCGGCAGGAAGCACAGGTTTGAGGAACCCATTCCTTGGCTGGGACGGGAACAGCAGAGGAGGCTGGGCTGGTGGGTGGGGCCAGGCCATTTGGGTCTTCGAGCAAGAGTCAGTGAGAAGCCAGACAGTCCCGGTTTTGCCATTGGATCCCACTAATATCAACTGATAGCATATCGACCCTCCAATTCATGTATGTGTCTCCTTCTCAACAAGGCCACACATCTACAAGGGACATTAGCCACACCCTAAAAGGAGAGGGTGACTAGTGATGATGGTAGAAGCTGGTGTTCAAAGGGCAGCAAATTATTTGCCTTTGGTTACAGATCAGCGTGTGCTCTGGGTTACGAGCGCCACGGCGCCTCCTGAAATAACACTCAAGAAGCCCACGAAATGCAATTTGTGGCCTGGCAGCATGGCCCTGGGTTTGACCTTTGGGTGAAATTCAATCCACATCTATCCTTATTTCAAAGAGGCTCCTTCGGAATAAAGGCTAAGGGTCTCCAGGCTTGTACTGAGCCCTGAAAACCCAAACAAATATTTGTATGTATTCACTTTCCTAAATTTGTCAGACAAGTTTTAACACAACCTATGACTGATGCTGATCTTTTTCTTCAAAGCAAACACAGTTTTCTTGTCTCTGAATGTGCATTGAGGGGAGAGACACTGGATCATTTCTTAACTGAACTGTTGCTCTGGAAAATTACAGTGTTTCCTGCTGCTGTGGGGATAGTCACCAGCTACAGATTGGCATTCGGAGGCCATGTCCTCAGGAAATCAACTAGAGTTGTATTGATAGGACATCGACATCGCCAGTAATCATTAAAGCATCAAGCCCGGCTGTCAAAGGGGCAGAGGGACACCTGTGGCTCCTGTGCCGGGATCTCTGCTCGTTGGTGATCACCTCCCATCCCCAAGGGCTGAGATCGTGAAATGAACATCGCTGTAGCCAGTGAGGACGGTCTGATCCCTATGAGATGCTGCACCTTTCTCAGGCCGTCATTGCTGTATGGATTTTTCATTTATAAAGAGAATGAACAATCTATGGTGGACTCTCCAACATCCATTATTCCTAAGCAGTCAGCCTGAGTCAATCATGGACCTCACTCTCCTGGCCCGGGGTTGATTTAGAACCCGCGTGGGAATGGATTCTGATTTCCTAAGAAGACAGGGGAGGCTGGCCGGGCCTGAGGCCTCGGGTCAAGATGCTTCCCTCTGAGATGCCGGTCCTCGTCTCTATCGTCCTGCAAAGGGTTGTTGCCAAGACTGCTTCATGCTTGTCAAGAAAAGGCTAGAAGTAAAATGGGGGTCACATTTTTCTAGCACAGCAATTCTTAAACTTTTGATCTCAGGATCTCTTTACACTCAGATATTATTTAGCACCAACAAAGAGCCTTTGCTTCTGTGGTCTATCTGCCAATATTTACCTTAGTAGAAAATAAAACTGAGAAAAAAAAAATGAATGCTTATCTATTCCTTTAAAAATGCAATCGTAAGCCCATCGCTTAGTAACGTAAATAGCATGTTGTTCCTGAAAAAGAACTCTATACTCCAAACAAGAGCGATTTTGGGAGGAGAATGGTATTGCCTTGCACTTTTGCAAATTTCTTTAATGTCTGGTATAACAGAGGGCGGTTGGGCCCTCACTTCCACGTCTGCATCCAATCGATTAGTTTTCGGTTAAAATTTCTGAGGAAGGTTCTGCTTCACGCAAATAGTTCAAAAAGAGAGTCCCCGAAAAGGGCTTCTGGGATCCCTCAGGAATTCTGGGACCACAATCTCCGATGTGGTGGAGATATTTAAATGAAGAATTCCCTAATAAGAACGATCCGCCAGTCTACAGTCTAAGTTTTCATTTTATTTGATTATCATTATGTGGTCTTAAGTCTTTTTTATAATTTAGACATCCTCCTCCCCTTTCACCCTATTTTCCTTATACTTTGATTGTTTAGACACAGGGTCAGTTTTTCTACAGGATGCCCCACATTCTGCATTTGTTTGATTCCTTTTGTTTGGAGTCATTGAACTTGTTGGTTTGTCCCTGTTTCTCCCGTAAATTGAACAGCATGTCTGAAGGCTTGGTTGGGCTCTTTGGAGAGAATGGGTCATAGTGGTACCTTCTATTATATTCTGTGTAGGGGGCACTTTCTATCACATCGCATCAAAAGGCACAGAATCTGGTTGCCCTACATTTATTGATGCTGGGACTGGTCAGCGGGTTTAGGGGATGGTGGGCTGCTTGCTCCTCCATAACGCCATTCATTCTCCAGTTAGGTTTTGCCTCAATTTCAACTCTGGACCAATTTTTATTTTAATAAAATAAAATAAAATAAAAACCATTTTTATTTTATTTTTTCTACTAAATTTATTAGCTGGAATTCTGTAAGGAAAAGTTTTCCTCCTCAACTAGGGCTCTTTAGACCCAGAAATAGAGTTCACGTGCATCAGGCAGGATAAATACTTCCTTCTTTCCCTTTAATTACCAATTCTCAGTGTGAGTTGTTTGTTTTAGTCTGCTCAGCTGCTATCCCAAGATGCCACAGCCCGGGCGGCTTAAATAGTACATTTATTTTGCACAGTTTTGGTGGGTGGCAACTCCAAGATCAAGGTCCTGGAAGAGTGAGTGGTGAGAGCTCTCTTCCTGGCTTGTTGACAGTAGCCTTCTTGCTGTGTCCTTATTTGGTGGAGAGAGAGGGAGAGGGAGAAGGTGTGTGTGGGGGTGGGGGGTGGAGAGAGAAAGAGAGAAGGAGAGAGACAGAGAGAGAGAGAGAGAGAGACAGAGAGACAGAGAGACCTCCAAAGGCCCCATGAATTTTGGAGGCATGCAGAAGCCAACTCAGTGGCATGAAACACACAAATATTTAGTCTGTAGCAGAATAACAGAGTTGGCGCCCTGGCTTCCAATAATAGCTTCAATGATGCCCAGTGAATTTTTTTGAGCTGCTGTTGGTATTCCTACTCTCTCTTCCTCTTGCTCTCACTCTGAGTATCCTTTTGAACTAATTGATTCTTACATATTTGTTATGTAAGGTCAGTGAGTCCTTCTTTCTGATGCCCACCCTGTCCCTGTTAGGCTGTGGTAGCCCCACAAGCTGGATTTTTGACTTGACTCCACTGGTCTTGAGAGAGTCCTTGCTGTCCGACACCAGGATCTCCAGGATTGGCGCACGCATTTCCTGCCTCCAATTCAGACTTAGCTCTTTCCTCGGGAAGCCTTGTTTATTGAGTGGGGAATGGCATGTTTGTTGCTATTGAGTTGTTATTGCTTCTGTTCATTGGTTTAGAAAACACATATTTTCCAAAAACAAAGAAAACCCCTCAAATATCTGTAATGATCGTTCTGCTTTGAAGTTCTTGTCATTGGTTTTCACTGAACTTTTTTAAGTTTATATTTGTGTGTCTTTTCTGTCATACTGCAAGTCTTGATTCCAAACAATAATTTTATTGTTGTAATGACTTATTAATCCACAACACCCATAGAATAATTTCAAAATTGCAAGGCCAAGGTGGCTACCGACAGAAAGAATATGGAATGAACTTGTCTTTCTTTGTGGTTCTTTTCCACCTCAGGGTATTCAACTAATGATGCCCGGTCCGAATGCGGCGCCTGAAACAGCCCTTTTATCCTTGTGCTCCAACGTCAACCTGATATATAATTTAGTGCTTTTCTTGATTTGGTTTTGAGTTACAGGGAATGCTTTTTTCCTTCTCCTTTGGATTCGCTTTGCTTTTCTGAGTAAGTGAAATACTTCATGATGCCGAAGTCAAAGCATTGTAGCCAGGTATATACGGAGAGGCCTCATCTCCATCCCTGCGTCTGCTTCCCATTCTCTCCCTCTTCTTCCCGGTATTTCTGCCCCTGGGGTATTGTACTTGTGTTTCCTTTAGAAAATATGAGAAAGCGCGGTGTGTGAGTGTGCGCGCACATGTGCGTTACAATGTCCTCTTCTTCTTCACTCAAAAGGCTGTATACACTGTATACACTGTTTTGCAGGTGAGACTTTCAGTTCTTTCGCCCATACGTCCTGTATTTCACTCCACTTAAGTGCACAGAGATAGCCCTCGCTCCTTTCTGATGACACATCATGCTCACTGTGTGGATTTTTCATACTTTATTCAACCACTTCCCTATTGAGGATGTTTGGGTTGTTTCTCGTGGTTGACCATCACAAGTAATGTTGCAATGATTAATTTATGGGCATGTCATTTTTTGCATGCGTGTTTGTTTGTAAATGTATCACTGAGCAATTCCTAGAAACGGGAGAGCCACATAAGAGGATAAAGGCTTATAAACTTTTGCTAGATTTTACTAGAATGTCCTCCATAGGGTTTATATTAGTTTGTGTTCCTACAAATAATGTATGAGAATTCCTGTGTCCCCAACAACCTTATCTCAAGTGTGTGGTGTCAAAGGTTTTAATTTTTGTCATTTGGGTAGGTGAGAAATAGTACCTCAGTGTAGTTTTCTTGTTTCTTTTATTATGAGGGAGTTTGATCATTTTTTCATATCTTGAAAAACCATTTGCTTTTGACTTTCTATGAACTGTTTGTTCATCCATTTTTTAAAATTGTGTTTCCTTCTCAACTTTAGAAGCACTTTCTATAAATCCTTTATTTACAATATAAGGCGCAAATATTTTTCCTGCTTATTATTTCTTTTGTCTTTGCTCGTAGTATTTTCAGCATTTATAACATCTTTGTTTTGTTTCATTTTCTTTTTTGGTAGTTGAATTCACAATATTTTTTTTCCCATTGCATCTGGATTTCAAGTTATAATTAATACGGTTTTTCTCCACTCCTACATTACCATTACAAAGGAATCCACTCACCCTTTTTAATGGTACTTACATGATTTTACCTACAAAATGTATATTTTTGATCCACTTGGAAATTATCTTGACATCCTCGTGAGGGACAGATGGAAATTTTTCCAAATATCTGGGACTGATTGTGTTTTTAACTCAGTCGAAATAACTGATATTCTGGCTCATTGGAGATCCTTAGTTAAAGTAAGATAACATCAGTTTTAAATTTTGAGCATCTTGTCATTGACCTAAGATTTAAGAATGTTCTAAAAGTTACAAGTCAATGTTATGGGAAATAGTAACTGTTTCTCAGCCTGTTTTGTCTTAGAGTTCTCTGCCTTCACTACTCACATTCCCGTCTCAGTATCTGCAATGCACAATGGTGTACCGGAAGCCAGGAAGAGGAAACTGTTCTCGTCATCGGAGGGGGGGAGATGGTCACTTCCCCTTAATTTCTGATGCAATTTTATACACCAGACATGACTGGGGATGGAGAGGCTAACGTTTGCTGTTGAGAAACACACATCACAAAACATTGCCTATGAGACACTTTCTGCCCCTGATGGGTCCCCATGAGGGGGACTCACTCAAAGTTACTTCTAGAAATGCCAGATGATACTTTATAGGAATTAGTTCAGTGTTGCAAATAACAACATTTCTGACTCATTTCAATGCCTTTTAAAAGCAAAATTTAATTTTTTTGAAAAACTCCTTACCTGAGGACATGCTCATTGATTTTAGTAAAAGAGGAAGGGAGGGAGGGAGGGAAGGAGAAAAAGAGAGAGAGAGAGAGAGAGAGGAATGTCCATGTGAGAGAAAAACAACCTAGGTAATATGTCCTGACCAGGATTCGAACCCCTAACCTTTCTGTGTATGGGACAATGCTCTAATCAATTGAGCCACCCGGCTAGGGCTTAAACATACAGACTAAAACACACAGACTACCAAGTCTGGTGGAGGAATAAGGATGACAGACTGGCTTTTCTCTCAAGGGGAGCGAAAGTCGCGGCCTCTGCCCTGACAGGCCTTTATTCTAATCATCTCTCCTCACATTGCAAGATGGTTCTTCCTCAGTATCCGGGTTACAGCAAAGGAGCCAATGCCCCTCATGACTTCACAGAAGAAGGACATTAGCAAATGAATAGGCAGAAGTGGTTGAGTCAGTCACACTGGCCCCTACAAGGCTCAGCATGGATTTTAGGAAGTTACAGTAAGCATTTGCAGGGTGAGGGAGCTTTTAGCAAAAAGCAAACTTCAAAACAGCTTAGGTATATTGCAAATCTGATTACCCACAAGGGAAGCTATCTGTGGGCGTGGGTCCTGTGCATCTCCGAGCGGGAGCTGGGCCCACACCACGCAGAAGGGTCTGCCCCAATTTTAAAGATCAGTGTATGTGCTGGATGTGACAAAAAAAACAGAAAATTCTGGTGTTGAAAGAGACTTTAAAGATGATCTCATTCAAAAGGAAATCTCTTCGATGTTTGTGAGTGTGGCTGGGGGTGGGGGTGGGGGTGGGGGCAGATGTCCAGTGTGGGATTGGAGACCCGCCTCCTCCACTTCGTAATCTGTGTGGAGGCAGCGATACAAGGGCACAGTGTCAGGCAGAGAGCGACGACCCACTTCGGGTGACAGATTGCAGGTGATTCACTGTAATTTTATGCTTACTAAATGGGATCCTAGCACCAGCTAGTGGCAAGAATTAACGAAGACATTATTTGCCAGGAAAAATAGAACATTTGTCATAAGGAAATCTTACCCTTCACTTCCTCGAGCACTTTTCAGACGCCTTCCACAGTCCATAATTTTCACCCTCTTGACTAAACAACCCAGGCATCTTCATATAAAATGCTGCAGGGTGCTGTTTCGCTGAAGAAAGTGAGGAGGGATTTGCATCCAGTTGTCAGAATTCTGGGAAGAAGATCCAGGATGGGAGGTGGGTAAAGGAGGGAGGGAACGAAAAATCGTAGTGTTTGGAAAAAACTGCCCTTGAATATATAGCCTTCACGGGGCTCGTACATATGTGAAGTTTCTTGCTATTCCACCCTGATTCGGCCTGAAGTGTCCTCTAACTGTCCTTGAGAGCAGTTATTAACCAAGACCCCAGCCCACCCATCACCTCCAATGTGATCGAAAATCTGGGAGTGGAAATGGACTTAACAATCCCGCCTGCGCCAGCTCTGCCAGTCTTGCTGGGCGTAGACGGACAGACAGACAGACAGAGAATCAAGAACTTCTCTGGCGAACGTGGCACTGGCAGCTAGCCTGCTCTGACGCTGTTAACGAAGCTCACTTTTGTGGTCATGCTCACACCCGGGAACTCTAGTGCACCTGCACACGCACATGCGGCGTTAAGTCACAAGGATCACAAGGTGGGATTAAATCGGATGCAGTAGCTAAGAACTAGAAAACTCACCTCTGTTATCCAAGGAGGTTTCCTTTAGGGCTAAAATCCCCGAAACAAAAGTCATCCCGTTGAAGGTAAGACGCATTTCAAAATATCATTATTGCAGAATAAAAATTTGGTGGTGGAGTCTTTTGTTCTATAATGGTCCTGGAATCCAGCATAAATATTTTAAAAAGATACATGGACCCATGGTGTAGTTTGTTTATGTTAAGAAATACATAGCACTGGCTGGTGTGGCTCAGTGGATTGAGCGCCAGCCTGTGAACCAAAGGACCTTGGTTCGATTCCCAGTCAGGGCACATGCCTGGGTTGCAGGCCAGTTCCCAAAAGGCGATGCACGAGAGGCAACCACACATTGATACTTCTCTCCCTCTCTCCTTCCCTTCCCCTCTAAAGATAAATAAATAAATTAATTTAAAAAATTTAAAAATTAAAAAAAGAAATACATACATACACACATATACATATCTGAACCCAATGCACAATGGTGTTTCTATTGGTGAGCGTTTGGCTTCCAGCATGTGGTTGGCTCAACGTAAACTGCAACACTTTTAAAACAATGTCCTTGAATGACCGTGGCTTATATGACCTGCAGATGTTAAAGTCCTGCTTCCTGCTGAGTTCCTTTGTGACAGGAAGCTGTTCCACAGGTCACCTGCTGCTCACAGGTGGGCAGAAGCCGCTCACAGACTCTGAACCTCCAGGAGTCAGGCGGTTGCAGCCCCAGCCACCTGCACGCCTCCATCTGGGGCAGAAACACTTAGGGAAATTACTCAAAGCAAGCACCCCTACCATCGAGAGGGTCTGCCGCCTCCCATCTTCCTCAACTCCGTGCTCAGAAGCAGGACCCCAGTGCCCGTCTGTGGCCAGTAGGGCCGAGGTTCTGATCGTGTCCCCACAGCCCCCCATTCATTGGGTCATTTAAAACCACTCTGTGGAAGGTGCCGATGTGTCAGAGATACAGCCCCCGTCCTTGCGGCCTTCACAAATAACACAGCGGGGAAAGAAAAAGTTCTCAAAGGCCAAAACTTAAGCTAGCACCGTGTGAAAATTTACAGGAATGGTCACGTTTACTCCTCACACAGCACCGAGGTAGGTTCTCTTATTATCTTCACCTTACACATGAAAAAAAAAAATGAGGCTTCCGAGAGACGGGCAATCTGCCCACGATGACAAAGCTGGAGGTGGCCGCGGTGAGAGGAGGTCATGGTGACTGCCCCGTCCGCGACGCTACCACGTCTCTAACAGACATCTCAAACAAATTAAAAGTAAAAAAGCGTTCTTATCCTTCACCCCAGGATAGATGTCTTTATTCTTCCTTGTCTATTTATGTTAGCATGGACTCACGCATGATTATTTTACACTTTGATTTATAATCCGACGCTACCCAAGTGATTGCGTTGTTCAAATTGTTCCAGCTTTGGCTGCGGGGAGAGCTGGCCGTGGATCCCTTTGACATGCTCCCTTCATGGTATTCTGTTATTTATTTGAGTACTTTCTTACTTTCAGGCACTACAAGGCTCTGCGGTCTCATCATCTAAATTTCCTTGTTGGCTGTGTTTAAAAACTACGTTAATATCATTCAGTCCTGGCTGGGGTGGCTCAGCGGACTGAGCTCGAGCCTATGAACCGAAGGGTCACTGGTTCGATTCCCAGTCAGGGCACATGCCTGGGTTGCAGGCCAGGTCCCCAGTTGGGAGCATGTGAGAGGCAACCACACATTGATGTTTTTCTCCCTCTCTTTCTCTTTCCCTTCCTCTCTCTCTAAAAATAAATAAATACAAATTAAAAAAAAATGAAAAAAGTATTATTCATTTGATCAGGTGGACTGTAAGCCACAGTGTGTAAATTAGCTCAGATTTGTGGCTGCTCGTTGAATTTTCACAGTACTTTATTTCTCTATTTTCACCTTCCTCTTGGATGGAGTTGGCAGTCGTCTGGATTTGACCACCAACACCTGGTGCTGAACTTGACCCCTGGGGCAGCGTTGATTTATGATAACGGAGTTAGCTCAGTGCTTTCTGTTGCTCCCAATAGATTGATGACGTTATCAGTCTCCTAATATCACACTTACTGTGTCCTATTTCCTGCCTTTGTTGAACAATCGGAGTAACAGGAGACCAGAAGAACCTGACAGCCATATGCCATTTTGCAAGGTTTCTCAACCTCGGCACTGCTGATACTTGGGGCTGGATTCTTCCCTGTTGTAGGGGCTGTCTGGTGACTGTGGGGTGTTCAGCAGCATCCCCAGTCCTACCCACTAGGTGCCACTTTCACTCACCAAGTTGTGGCAACCAAAATATCTCCAGACATTGTCCAATGCACGCCTGAGGGCAACATCACCCCCAGTGGAAATCGCTGGTCTGTAATGATCACCTGAGACGTTTCTATTGGCAGCCTTTCCACAGAAAGGAGATTGAGAAGGCTTGCAGCCAGCAGCTGGGCCTTTGTAAAGGCCTGATCAGCTTTGATGCCCTGGGCAAGTCTTGGCAAAGTCAACGGTCAAGGACCAACAAGGGTGGCATTTGGGTCATTTGAAAAGTGATTTGAAAGGCTGGAAGGTGGATCTGTTTCATTCATTAAAACACTCACTCCCAAGTGGTGAGTGTTAGCTCCACAGTCCTGGCCAATTTCCAGCCCAGGTGAGCGCAGCCTCCCTCCCTTTGTTCCCTTTCTGATATCCACTGGGCACGTGGTGCCTGTCTTCCATTTTACACCATGGGACTAAACCATGATTATTATCTTAGCGTCCAGTGATTAGTTAGAGGATATTACTTTCTGATTTGTTTATAATGTTTAAGTTGGCAAAGCCCTGGAGGATGAGAAGGACAACCTGAGTTTCCCACTTTGGGTCTATAGGACCGAGTTGTGGAGAGAGAACATTTTAAATTGTCTTGCCAAAAGAGAAAAATTATCCAAGAGTTCGTAAGTCTGTGTAGGGCCTTCTGTGACGAAGACAAGTCCCAGAGGGAGTGAGACCAGGCTGATCACAGTGTCCCGCGCTTTGCTGTTCGAACACAGTTGAAGGACTGAGTGTCCTTGTGTGAATGGCTCCCCCTCACTTGCCTGTGGCCTGACACCCTGCTTACACCTGCCCCTTTAGGGCACTGCCCTTCTATGGACTTTTCTCAATCCCTGTGCCCATTTAAAGGGCCCATCCTGTATGTTAACCCCCCATAGAGGCCTTGTCTCTGCACAGCAACAGAGTGAATGGTGTAAACCTAGGAGTCCAACTTGTCCAGGTTTGTCCAGGGCTTTCTGGATTTTAGCACGGGGTCTCAGGAAATCCTTTAGTCCTGGGCAAACTGGGAGAGTAGGTTACTCTAACTCCTTGAAGGCAACCTCCATATCTACTCTCCTGTGACCTCAACCGTCTCTTAACACACCTCCCGGCATCTTAAAAAAAAAAAAAAAAAAAAAAAAAAGAATGTGAGAAACAGAAATTAACTGCAACTCTTTGAATGGCCACGAGGGGGCGCGTTCTCCCACGTATCCGGGGCTGCCTGTAGAGAAAGGGAGGAACGTTCTGGGTCAGCAGTGCTCAAGTTAAAATGCCCGGACAATCTGTGATTGCCTAAAGGGCAGGCGATTTTAAAAAGCCGAGTTAAAGTCATTTTTACCCCTTAAAAAAAGACAGAAAAAATAAACCAGTGTTTTCGAAATCGACCCTCCATTCTGAGTACCACCAGGTTCCAGGAGCCTTATGTCCTTTACTCTTGGTCCTTCCAAGGACTTCGTAAAAAAGCGACAACTGCAGTTAGGTAGTCAAGTCACAAGTTTGGGTGAAACTGCAAAGACCACCCACCATCTGTCCAACGCGCTGCATCACCCTATTATTTTAAAGTACCATGAAACGGGACCGTTGCAGACGGTTCCCTCGGCTGGAGGCAGGGGGTGGGGGTGAGGGAAGGCCATGTGGACGGTGCCTAACGGAGACCTTGGTCCCTGCCCGTCACCAGTGTGCACACCGACAGGAGGCCGCGTGGGAAATGCGGCCACACAGGCCCCTGCCACAGGGGTAAGGCAGGGAGGCCCAGCTTTCCAGCACAGCGGAGAGCAGAGGTTCTTACTGCTGTAGCACCTCAGGGAGCTCAGAGAGCAAAGCAGAAGTGACTTAGGCAGAGAGTTCGAGGCTGCTCCACGTGAGAACTAATCGGGGAGTCCCTCAATAGAAACACGGGGTGGGGAGGAGAAGGGCCAGGTGGGACCGCACGGCGCCAGATGCCAAGCCACCTGTGACTGCCGCCGGCCAAAAAGAACTGGCAAAGCCAACCCCAGCTAAATTCAGAACCGAAACACCAAGATTACCCAAAGGGAGGAAAAGCATCTGGTGGTCACCGTGGTTAGAGCAAAGAGAAAGGAAAAGTGCTGTTGAAATGAGTTGTTAAATGTCTTCATCCTGTGGTTGGTGCGGAAGACACCCCACGTTAGGTAAAGCGTTAGGGCAGTTGGGGGAGGGGCTTCTGTTAGAAGTACTGAAATCCGGTTTGATTTTGTTTCTTCTGCTGCTGAATCCCCCCCCCAACCCCCCTTAGAGACATGTTCAGAAGCCCTGGGGTTCACTTACTCTTTCCTCTTCCTTTCTAATGAAATATCTCAGCAATAGGTTTCACTATGACATAGAAATATTTTGGTGTGTGTGTGTGTGTGTGTGTGTGTGTGTGTGTGTGTGTGTTTTGTCAGTCTCTACAGTTTTGACAGCCACAGCTTGGGAGACCTACTCAGCTGTTGGGGGAAAAAACTCCTCTTTGCATTACTTTAAACAAAACATTTATGGTTTTTAAAACTATATGTTGGATTACCATGTAGCCCATGGTTATTTGACGGCCACCAAATGAACTGGGCTACCATTTCTGAATTGCAAATAGTCCTCTCCCCATGGATATATTTTTATCCAGAGCAATAGCCCTCTAACTCAAGCTTGAAAATGAAGCCCACGTGATTTTAAGATGAGCACTTTTAAGCTGCGAAGCATGTTGTAGTCTAAAAAGGAAAAACATAGCCTTCCAAGACAATCTTGTCTCCAGAGAGTGCGCGGTGGCCACGTCAAGGTGGCAGGACTAGAGAGCACCCCAAAATTTGTCAATGAACCACAGAAAGAGCCAATATGTTTACGTAAGGGAAGGTCTAATTGTTTCCCTGTCTGGTTAAAATTTTTTCATCAGGCTTGTGAAAAAGGAGTTCCGAATCCATACTTCTGTAAGAACTGGAGTGCTGTGAGGCCACCGTGCAAGGAAGGATGAGGATACACGGGGAAAACCTCAGTTAGGGGTTTCTGAAACTGGCAGTCTCTGTATTTGATGGGGTCTTTGGAGGACAGCCAGCTCCCCAGATGCAGGTCAATGTATTTTAAATTGCATTCTAGTTCTTTGTTATATAAACAAATAAAACATAGTTTAAGATTAAGATAAGGCTGTTCCTTCTCTTTTAAGAGGGGACCCACAATTTTTTGATGATTGTTAGGTGGAACCGAAGATCTGAGCACAAATCCAGTTTGTTTGTTTGTTTTTGTTTTATTGATTGTTATTTCTCTTGCAAGTGATAAATCTAAATTAGCCTAATTTTAAATAAATTTATTGGCTTGTGTAATCAGAAAGTTCAGGGATACATCTAACTTCAGGCATGGTTGGATCTAGGTGCCCAGGCGATTTCATCACGAATGTCCCTCTTCAACTCTTGGCTCTTTTTTTTTTAAACTTCTGAGTTTCCTTTATTCTAGGACTTTGTCCGTGTAGCAGCAAAGATGACCCCAAGCTGCTCCAGACTTCCATACCTTATGGCCTGTGCTCTCCAAAGGACAGAGAATGTCTTTTTCAACAAAAGCCCCTGCAAAAAGCTCCCCAAAGACAGACAAATTACAGATCCATCTTCCCAGGTGTAAACTGATCACTATGCCCAGGAAATGCTGGGCCCATTGGGCAGGCTTGGATCTGTGCTGACTCCTCATACTCAGGATGGCCTCCACGTGGACCATACAGCCTGGAAGAAGGAGGAACTATTTCTCCCCAGAACTGAGGATGCTGTTACCACAGGAAGCAGGGTGTAACGTCTGACGGGGGAAGACAACACGTGTCCACTTCCTGTGATGGACCAGAAATTCCTTGTTAACCGTTGGTGCCCCTGAGAACAACAGCACGGCCTCAGGTAGCTGGAATGTGCAGCCGGAACGGGGACCAGAAATTACGGGTGAGTCTCCCAGGAAGGTCTCTTTCAGTGCTCCATCCCAGGCTAACCCCACCAGCATGGCGCATTCATTCTGGAAGTTTCCGTTTTTGCCTGGGAGGGAGCCGAGTGCGAATTCCTGTGTCCTCTGTGGTTGCTGGGGGCAGGGAAAGCCTTTCTTCTTGTTGTGTTAAGCACTTGGACGTGGTATCAAGATCATTCCCAATAACATACTATTGAGTTATTTCTTCATTAAGTAGAGAAAATTATTGATTCAGGGGAACAAAGAACACTCCTAAAAATTGGAGCATTCATACCATAGTGTGGTCTCCTTAAAAATCCGAACTTCTTGTCTGACCAGTGTGGCTCAGTGAGGTCTTCCCTCAGGGCAAGGGGTCGCTGGTTCGATTCCCAGTCAGAGCACATGCCTGGGTTGTGGGTTCAGTCCCTGCCCCTTGAGGGGTGCCTATGTGACTGGAGGCCAATCCATGTTTCTCTCCCTCTCTTTCTCTCTCCCTTCCCCTCTCTCTAAAAACAGATGAATGAAACCTTTAGGAAAAAGAAACCCGAATTTCTCGTAGCTTCAGTGTTAAGAACTGTGCAGTTTCATCCTCAACTAAGAGGCTCCAGCCGGCGGCCATGATGGCGGCAGTCTTTGCTGGGTTATCAACGTCACAGGGAAACGTTTTCATTATCATCCGCTCTGGGAATTTTTTTTAATTTCCCTTTTTTATGTCCCCCGCAACTTACAGGTTATTTCTTATTACTGCTTCATTTTCCAGACATATGGCGTTTTGTGGTCATCCTTTGTGATTAAATTCTAATTTTATTAAAATATAGCTGAAGAGCAGGGTCACTGTGGTACATATGATCCTATTCTTTTGGAATTTATTGAGGTTTCTTTTATGACCTAATTCATGGTCTTTTTTGTTTTTTTTTGATATTTTTTCCATATGTCCTCAAAAATGTGCAGAAATGTGCAGAAAAAGATGGTGTGTTCTGTCTTGCGGGGTATAGCCCGTCTGAAAACTAAAACTCGTAAGTTCAAGCATCTAGGTACACACGATACTGCGTACACTTGTGTTTCTTCATCCCCGAAGCAGGGGTAGCCATCCTGCCAGAGCTGTGCAAATTAATAATGGCAATGGGCTTTCAAAAATTAAAACTTACTAGCCCTGGCTGGTGGATTGAGAGTGGGCCTGCGAACCAAAGGATCAGAGTTCGATTCCCAGTCAGGGGACATGCCTGGGTTGCAGGCCAGTTCCCAGCAGGGGACGCACAAGAGGCAACCACACATTGATATTTCTCTCCCTCGCTCCTTCCCTTCCCCTCTAAAGATAAAATAAATAAAATCTAAAAAATAAATAAATAAAACTTACTAGAATCAGGAACTCACGTAGAAGCCTTCTGCGGCTTGTTTCTTCCGCGTCCCTCCTCACCTGCCCCTGCAGACTAACCTCATCTTCCTGATGTGTTCCTCCTCCATTTCCAGCCACAGGGATCGGATAGGATCGTGTTTACACACCACACATAGTAAAGGCACAAAAATGCGATCATTCATCACTCGTCTTGCTGCTGTCACTGCGGCTGTTAGGGCTCATTTAAATATGTGTTTGTATATTTAGAATTCATATCATTCTAAGTATATACTGAAGATACATTTCTTGAAGGCAAGGACTGTGGCTCCCAGGTCTCTGACTATCCTGAGGTTACCAGTGTGCACATTAATTCAATGATAATTGAAGCTATTTTTTAAAAGTTATGCACCAAAATATAAATGGAATTACTCAGACTAAATGGGCTAATATTGATTTTTAAACTAAAGTTGAAATGTTACACTAAGATTTAGTGTATCTAATAAAAGACATTAAAAAGAATAATGAATGTGATAAACATGAATATCATATAAAAATAAATATCTGGGTGAACCTGCAAAGCACTAGTTATTTACGAAGCTGACAAATGCCAGAGGTAACTGAGAATACAGACATGACTCACAAATGCAGTGATAACGTTCTCTGAGGAAAACCCAGATTAATATGAAGCATTAGCCCCATAGCTCCTAAGAATCCCAATTTCCTCCTAAGGTTTTCTACAGTGTGCTTTGTGGAATCTGAGGCCTAATGCAGACTGGGAAGTAGACTCAAGAGCCTAGGACTGAATTGTACGTGGCTTCGCTTGGTGTCCTGTTTGGTGTTTCTGCGGGGACTGGGGTTAAATCGTTGATCTGTGAGTTCACCTAGACTCCGGTTCCAAGGCGAAAGGTGAAAGGCAGGGACAACCTTTCTAGATCTTCCTGAGGTTTCTAGATCCTACGAAGGTGCAGGCACAGAGTCTGGCTTTGAAACCAACTTGAGCTCCATCCCAGGTTTGCTGGGTCATCACGTGACACGTTTCTTCCCGGGACCTGACTCCCTTTCTCCTCCACGGCCACGTTACTTTACTGCAACTGCTCTCTTTTCAACTTGCTTGCCAGATTGGGGACAGGATTAACCTCTATTTCTTCTAATTAGAAAAACAGTTTCTGCAGAAATCATTTTGTCAGCCAAGGAGAGCATCAGCTTCATTTTCCTGCATCCTTCCCAAGGGCCTGGACCTTGGTCCTTACCGGCTCTGGTACCTGAGAAATCCTGGACCCAACCCGATCCTTGAAAAAACAAAACCCCACCTACCGTTCCTTCTGAATTGGTATTCAAAAATTGTAAGTGTCGCGTGGGATTTTCCTGCCTGGTTTCTAAATGGAAAAGAAAGTATTAGGGATGATAATAAATCGGCAGTTTGGTTTTGCTTCTTAAGCTTTTGTTTTAAAAGAATTTTTTCCTTAAAATAGTTTTTTTTTTCTCTCTGAAATGCTGAGAGAAGCAATAAAAGTTTAATAGTTTTACTTATTTTTATTACCTTGGCAAGACCCATTTCAACTTCAGCCTTCTCTGGCTTCTCGCTCTCAGCCAGGGTGGGAAGGTTCTTCAGGCTCATATTCAGAGACGCAGTCTTTATGATGCACCAGCCTCGTAATCCCACCTCTCACGCCTCATTTCAGAAGCATGCGTGGGTACCTGCTACAGGCAAGGCTCTGTAGCAGATACAGAGGAAACGGAAGTGATGTCTCTGTTTAGTGAGCAACCTCCTACTGCGTGACAAGGATTGTGGTAAGTGTTTTATACACAACATCTCTAACTTCCTGATCCCCCCCCCCCCATGAGGCAAGTGTCTTTATTGTTCTTATACCTTTGGTATTATTGGTAGTCGCTGACACCTAGAAAGGCTTAGTGGCTCGTCTGAGTTCACGGTCAAAGGAGGATTCGAACCCAGGAACAACCAAGTGCAGAGCCCAAAACTGACATGAGAGGCTGAACCACCTCTCCATTTATATTTTTAAACTTTTTTAAAAAAATATTTTATTTATTTACTTTTAGAGAGAGGGGAAGAAAGGGAGAAAGAGAGGGAGAGACATAAATTGGTTGCCTTTTGCATGCCCCCAACCAGGGACCCAGCCCCCTGCAACCCAGGCATGTGCCTTGACCGGGAACTGAACCGGCAACTTTTTGGCTTGCAGGCCAGCATTCAACCCACTGAGCCACACCAGCCAGGGTACCACCTTTCAATTTAAAGAGGTGAATAAGACACAGTCCCTACCCTCGAACAACTAATGGTCTCCTGGCTGCAGATGGCATATACCAAGTAACCAGACGGTGAGGGTGACCATGAAGGTGCTTCAAAAAAATACACATTTCAGGAGACCCAAGGAGGGCTTCCGCCTGGAGGCCAGGAATGTGTTCTCAAAGAAGAAGACGGTAGTTGCATCTTGAGAGCTGGGGCCATTGCCCATCACTGGGAGGGGAGAAGGCATTCTGGAGAGCAAAAACGTCAGAGAGCTAAGTATACGATGAGTTTGGGGAAAAGTGCTAACTGTAACTCGGTCTGTTGGGGGCACAAGGAGCTAAGGCTGGACAGGCAGATGGCATAGGATCTGGGGAGAGAGCACAAGGCGTCAGCAGAGCCCCAAAGCAGAGGACAGTGGAGATGGGAAGGAGGGGCGGTGGGAGGGGCTGATTTCTGCAGGCTAGGAAGGTGACTGTCATGCTGACTGCCACTTTGTTACTGCCTCCCTGAAGCTCGCCTGGGTCTGGGGAAGGCAGGGACCACGGGTCGGAGAAGGTTACTCTGCCCCTTTTCAGTTCAAGGTGTTGGATCCAGACTCCCATATACAGTTGAGAGGTGGTTAATCGGGTCCTTAAATATTCACGGGAAAGCAGGACAAAAAGTTGTCCTCGCAAACTTTACAGAGCTGGGACGTTGGTGCTTGCAGCCCAAATCACTTCTCCTATCAGGCTAAACGAGGGTAAGTGATTGGCCCAAATGAATCACCAATTCATTAGCTTATTAATCCTGTAAGCAGCATCTACTTTCGTGCAGGGCACTGTGGCAGGAGTAAATAGCCTTAGCCCCAGTTAATCACTGGTCTAGCGGGGAGATAAGGCGTGTGTACAGATAATGAGCATTACAAGGCAGAAGATTCCGAATGTCATCTGAGAGGACGATGCGCTCTAGGGGGTGAGAGGTGGGAGGGTTTTCTTCCCCCTGAGGGGTGGGAAAGAGTGAGCAGGATGGGAACATGTAGACATACAGGAGAAGGGTTTCCCCGAGAAGTTGGGAAGAAAACCAGTATGACAGGGACAAGGGGCAAGAGAAAGGGAGGACAGGTAGAGGAAGCTGAAAAGTAACTTAATGCGGTGGCCTTGACTTTCAGACAAGATAGATCGTATCTCCACAGGCAGATTGTAAATCCCCGTTCCGGGAAGGCAGGGTCAAGGTCTGCCTGGCTCCCCCCGAATCCCTGAACCTTGCCCCGTGCTTAATAAATCTGTGCTGAGCGAATGAATCTGGGCTCACTGGCGCTCCCTCCGACACCTCGTCACCTTACTGATGCGGGACGCGACCTTGTCACCTCTCTGGCTCAATTCATCTAAACATGAGCAGTGGGGTGAGAACAGGTGAAGAATGCAAGTTGAAAGGGGAGACGTGAGGGTAAATGACCTCAGGTCTGTTACCACAGAAGTCTCAAGAGAAAGCTGTTAAGAGAAAATTAATGTTTGCATGTGCTGTTATAGTTGTATGCATTTTTTTTCTTTTATATGTCATCTCAATAATTTTCCCCATAAATGCTCTGTGTGTGTGTGCTTGTGCGTGCCCGCCTGTGTGCGTGCTGGAGCAAAAACGTGTCTTCCTCGAGGAATTTGGAAGTGCTGTATAAAAACCCATCTACTTCTACTGGTTGATAACGTTCTTTAAAGCTTAAAAATAAGTTGCGTACGTTGTAAAGTAGCACTGAAGCCGTCACGGAGGCTTTCCCGGATCTCATGGCGCGACTGTGTTCGCCTTTTCTCTGTTTCCGTGCATCTGCTTCCACGGGGAGAATCTTCCCTCGGAAGTCCACACGCACGGGGAAAAGAGCACAGGGCAACCAAATGCGAGAGGTTCTGCGGCAAGCACTTAGGGCTGCCCTCGAAGAGAGATGTTGCGGATCTGTGCAAAACCAAGTTTATTTACCGACATGGCCTCCGGCACGGAAATAACTGACAGGAAAAAAATACAAGTCCACTCGACTGCCGTGCTATCTAAATTAATATTGCCACAAAAGACTTAAGTACCACCCTGACTGGCGTGGCTTAGTGGGTTGGACATTGTCCTGTGAACTGAAAGGTTGCTGGTTCAATTCCTGGTCAAGGCACGTGCCTGGGTAGCAGGCCAGATCCTCGGTCGTGTCTATGTGAGAGGCAACCAATTGATGTTTCTCTCCCACCCTTTCTCCCTCCCTCCCCCTCTCTCTAAACATAAATAAATAAAATCTTTAAAAAAAAAGAAGGCAAGTATCAATGCTACATTTCCATTAATTTTGGTATCTATCAGTTGCCATTGTATAGTATTACTATATCTTTGTGAGGGTTATTGTACATACCAACTTGGAGCGTATTTTTGGAGGAGGTTAATGTCGATAAATTTGGAGATTTAAGTCGATAAATTCTGGGTAAAGCAGATTGCTCTTCATAATGTGGTGGGCCTCCCCGGTGGCTGAAGGTCTGGAGAGAATGAAAAGACTAGCGTCCAGGAAGAAGAGAGACTTCTTGCGCAGACTTCCCTCGGGCTTCGTCTGTACCATTGGCTCTCCTAAATCTCGAGCCTGTTGGTCAACACCGCGAGAAGATGTGCCTCTCTGTGCTGGTATATCTATGTATCTTTATACTCCTCTAACCTCCTATTGTTTGTATATATTATACACACCTTCTACATGATAGATACACCTCCGATTGGCTCTGTTTCTCCGGAGAACCAGACACAACCTTCATGCTGTCTGAACCTCAGCCCTTTGCAGAACTGCTCTCTCTGATCTACACTTTGCTGTCGTCCCCCAGCTTGGGGACGTTGTAAGAATCAGATGTAGGACATTCACTGTGTTTGGACCAGAAGGAGGTTGTTAAGGTACTTGTATGGAAACTTCCGTTATTCAGATTGTTTTGTCTTTCACGCGGTTTTCTTCGCCTTTTTTTTACCCTACTACACCGAGCGCATGGGTGTCAGCTGCCAATACTGTTTTGTGAATTAGGTGGAATAGAAATAAACCAGCGAGGACATTGGTGACGTGTCCTTTATATACGGGGGGGGGGGGAGGAGGGAGAAAAGTAGGTTTACAGTTGTGAGTAGGCACAACATGAAGTTTCTTCTTCTATTATTATTTGTTAATTATTGTATTGTTTTCCATACAAGGCAATTGTAAACCTACTTTTGCCCCGCCCCGTATTTTGCTCAGAAATCTCAGCAGAAGAAATTCAATGAAGCCAGAAAGGATTATTGTAAGGGGATTATCACTGATAATCCTCTGTCATAATACCCTTCTTATGATCACGCTTTTAGAATTGTAACTACTTATTTAAATATACATTATAGACCTAGAGTTTTTTTTCCTGTTGTTATCAAGTCAACTTTTGTTCTATCATTCAGTAATCTTATAGATCGGGGGAGACTATGTAATAATGTTATAATTAAAAAATAATTATGTTATGCCCTGGCTGGTGTGGCTCAGTAGATTGGGCACCCCCACCTGCAAACTGAAAGGTTACTGGTTCGATTCCCAGTCAGGACACATGCCTGGGTTGCAGGGCAACCCAGTTGGGGGAGTGCGAGAGGCAAGTGATTGAATCTCTCTCACACACTGATGTTTCTCTCCCTTTCTTTCTCTCTCCCTTCCCCACTCTATAAAAATAAATAAATGAAATCTTTAAAAAATATTATGTTACATTGTATGCCTAAAACTAATACAATGTTATGTCAACTATATCTCAATAGTACAATAATAAAGGTGTTATAAAAAAGATATATGTTATAGTCTTCTTGTTCTCTTATAAAAATGGTGACTTTATATTTGTATATACATATTATACATTTTATGTTATATAAATATATTTTCCTATTTCATATTACACATTTTATATTATATATTTTATACAACATATATTCATATACAGATTTTACATATTCCTACAGATATGTTACAGAGCAGTGAGTCTGGTTTTTTGTCACTGAAAATTCTCCCGATTTCATTGTAAATGTCCCGATTCTATGGTGACATTTTAAGAAGATATAACACGAAATGTCAAGTTATATAATGTCATGACTTTCTTTGTTCTACATTCCCCCATATGACACCTGTAATAAAAGGTGAATTGACATAATTTTTACTAAATAGTTGTTATTGTAGAAGAATGCCAAAAGTTTAAAAAATGAATATTTAAAAAATGTGGCTTTTTTAGAGTGCCTCTCACAAAGTAAAGGGTATCGCAACTACTCTATTTTTAACTCAAGATACCTCCTGTTTTCAATTTCAGTTTTTAATTTTGAAACTTTCTTGGAGTAACTTATCTACACACAATCAGAAGAATAGGTTTTAGAACTAGGAGAAATCTTAAGGGTGTGGCCTAGCTCTTTAATTTTACAGTTGTAAAAATCAGGCCCCGAGATATTAGGCATCATAATTAAGTCCGTACAAATAAAAAAAAAATTCTTAAGCACAAATTCTTTTTTTAAATATATGTTTTAAATATTTTATTTATTTATTTTTAGAAAGGGGGAAGGGAGGGAGGAAGAGGGAGAGAAACATCAATTTGTCGCCTCTTGCACGCCCCCGCCTGGGAACCTGGCCTGCAACCCAGGCATGTGCCCTGACTGGGAACCGAACTGGCAACCTTTTGGTTCATAGGCCTGTGCTCAATCCACTGAGACACACCAGCCAGGACGAGCACAGATTCTTAAAAAACAAACAAACAAACAAACAAACAAACCCACTAAAATAGTTTTCAAAGACTGAAACAGATATTTAAAAAAAAGAAATACAGGAGCCAATTCTACATTGAGATCCATTTGTAACTGTATTCGCTGCTCCAACAACCACATTTCCTGCTCCTATGGCCACAATGTTCCATCACAGCAACTGTAACAAGTGGTCGGAGGTGCTGTGACTTGCGGTGGCACCTGAGTAAACAAGAAATGATTTATAATAATCACCCTTATTATGGTACTATTGAGATATAATTGTCTATTGCTAATTTTAATCATATCAGAAGAAGAGAAAGTTTAAAACACATTGCTCAGGGCATGCAGCTTTCTCACGCTCTGTTCTACTTCTCTGAAAGTAGACCAAATGCTGATGGGCATTAAGAGGATGTTAATGAGGCTTCAGTCTTGCTCCTAAATTTTTTTGACATTTGCTGTCAGAGTAGAATACATGAAAAGACTCTTACTGATATGAAGCTTTGCATAGTGCCATCTTTACGCACTGAGTTATGAAAATATATCTAGAAAGCGTCAAAGCCCCTCTCCGATCCACATGCAGCCTGGGTTTTCTGATGTTTTTAGCTCAGGTAACGGAGCGAGGAGGAGAAGCTTTAGTTTTCTCATTGGTATGAGGTTTTCGGTTGGTTGTTGAGCATGTTGCATCCTTGGCTCTGCTGAGCACAGTCCTAATCTTAAGGGAAAGCTATTCGGTGTGAACAGCACTCATTATTAAAAATAATTGGGGCAATGATGCATTGTGGATGTAACATCCCTATTTTGATCAATGTATTCAACCTTTGTACTAAGCAGCTTTCTCTCCCCTTAATCAGAGTGTTATTGATTAGAGTCCATGAGTTCTCTATGGGGGCACAAATTGGTTCTTGGGGAATACAAGATCTTAGCTATAAAACATTTAAAAATTCATGTCTATAAATCGAACAAAACAAAACACCAAAGCTTTCAAGCCTGAAGCAGATAATTTAATAAAAAAAACCACAAAAGCTAAATTTATATCTAGAAGCCATTGAAGTCCAGAAATAAATCCTTGCGTATATGATCAAATGATTTTCAACGAGGGTGCCAAGATCATTCAATGGGGAAAAGGCAGTCTTTTCAATAAATGTTGTTAAGGAAACTTGATACCCACACACATGAGAACGAAGTTGAATCTTTACCTCATCAAGGGTCTAAACCTTGAAGGCTCTTCTAAGAGCTAAACTATGAAACTCTTAGAAGAAAACAGAGGAAAGCTTCATGACATTGGCTTTGGCAATGATTACTTGGATAAAGCACCAAAAGCACAGGCAACAAAAATAAAAATAGAAAAATTGGCAACTTCAAAATTAAAAACATCTGTGCATTGAAAGATACAATCAAATGAGTCAAAAGGCAACCATGGAATAGGAAAAATATTTGCAAATCATGCATCTGATAAGGGGTTTATATCTAGAACATACTTAAAAACTTCTACAACTCAACAACAACAACAACAACAACGAAAACAAACTGATCAAAAATCAACCTGATCAAAAAATAAAAAATGCTCCCACAATTTCCCTAAAGCAGTAGTGCTTTTAGGTTATTATTTTGGGGAACACATTTAAAGAAGAGTACAGAAGGAAATAATTATGTAAATTGCAAAGTTAAGCTTCCAGTCTTAATTTTTAAATTTTTTTTTTGTTTTTGCCTATCAAAATTTTCTGCAGTATTTTTATTTTCGAGCAATGTTAAAATCATTGTACTGGGATGAAGCAATGAACTTAGACATTTCTCCAGAGATGGCACATAAATGGTCAGTAAGTACATGAAAAGATGCTCAACATCACTATAATTAGGGAAATGCAAATCAAAATTGCAATGAGCTACCACTTGGTTCCCATCAGGGTGACTAAAACCAAAGAGACAGAATATAATTAAGTGTTGCCGAGGATGTGGAAAATTGGAAATCCTTGTGACTGATGGTAGGACTGTAAAATGGTGCGGCCACTACGGAAAACAGTGTGGTAGTTCCTCAAACATTTTCAAATAGATTTACCACATGGTCCAGAAATCATGCCTCTGAGTATATACACAAAAGAATTGAAAGCAAGATCTCGAAGGGATAGTTGCACACCCGTGGTCAAGCAGCACTAGTCACACCAGCCAAAAGGTGGAGGAAGAGACAGGGGTACGAAGAGGGTAAGGGGACTCCAATACACAGTGACAGAAGGAGGCTAGGCTTTGGGTGGTGAGCACACGATGGAGTATATAGATGTTGTATCACAAAGTTGGACACCTAAATTTTATGTAATGTTATTGACCAATGTTACCCCAACACATTTAATAAAAAAACATAGATAAAACGTAAGGAAAAGGTGGAAACAACCCAAGCGTCTATAGACAGATGAATGAATAAACAAAACACGGTTGATACATACAATAGAATATTTTTCAGCCTCAACAAGGAAGAAAATTCTCACATGTGCTACAACACGGATGAACCTAAGGACATCACGCTAAGTGAAATAAGCCAACTACGAACTCCCGTAGACAGAAAGCAGAACGGCGGTTGCCTGGGGCTGGGTCGGGAAGGCATGGGGAGCTGTATTTTAATGGGCGCAGACTTTCAGTTCTGTGAGATGAGTCCTGGAGGCGGATGGTGGTGGCGGCTGCACAACCACGTGAATGTGCTTAACACTCCTGAGACGGTCGCTTAAATGGTTAAGGTGGTAAATTCCATGGTACATGTATTTTACTACCACTTTTTAAAATGCTGCTTAAAATCTTGCATAAAAAGATTAGTTTATTTCCCACCAAAATATTGCTCTTCAGTAACTGCTGTAGCCATAGTGCTTCACCAGACGGTAGAGAAAGCACAGGAACACACACAGTATGCCGTTAGATGCTGTGTACCTGTGATATCAAAATTTTATGGTGGATGAGGGCAACTAGGAATACATGTCCAAAAAAAAAGCTTCTGGGTTGGGGGAGGTAATGAAAAAAAAGGTTGAGAAATATTGCTTTTCCTTGATGAGTTCCTGTTCCACGTTCTCACTGAGCAGATAGATGTCTGATGGCGAGGCTAAAAAATCGGATGTAGAATAATCTACCATAGGGTTTCCCAACATTTTGGTATTTGGGCCAAACAGTCCTTTGTTGTGCAAGAGGCTGTCCCCGGTGATGTAGATGTTTAGCAACCTCAGCGGCCTCTCCCATCAGGGGCCAGAGGTATTCACCACCTACTTGTGACAACCAAATTACCTCCAGGCTTTGTGAAATGCCCACTTGGGGGCAAAACCTCACCCTGGTTGATGACCGTTGCTCTACAATTAGTCAAAGTTAATCATAACTCAGCATACAGGTGGGTTTTGAGTAGCAGCTCAGACAAGTTAATGACAACACTTATGAACTCAGTGTACCTGTCCTGGCAGGTGTTGGCAGGTGCTACCTTGGCTGTGACCTCTGTGTGGTTACTTACATTGTTTAAATGATGACCTCTGGGATGAAGAAACGCCATGGCTTCTGACCCCGTTTGCGAATCTTTGGAAAGGTATCATATTTCTATTGTTATCATATTTCTAATATGTTATCATATTTCAAAGCATTTTATGATGACAAGAGAGTTTAAATTGGGGTGAAGGGGTGGAGGAGGGAAACACCGGCAAATTAAATTGGAAGAGAAGTGAATTCAATGTGCGGGCCCAGAGTTCTTGCTAAGCTGTGGCTAAAGAGTCTGTCACAGGTCTTACGACAAAGCAGTGCACGGGTCTTTTATCAGTCAACACCGTGCCTCCCGCTGTTTGGGTGATGCAGGCATGCACAACTCTGTTCTCACTCTGGAGGGGCTGAGAATATGTTTTGGAATTAAGACGCGCATGCGCAGGAGTTAGATCGCAGTGGAATAGAGCATGCGTATACGGAAAACTGTGAGTGGAAGCTATGGAGGAATTCACAACAAGAGAAAGCAATCGATGTGGGGTTTACTCCCACACTGGGTTGAAGAATGTCTCTCCAAAGTTCATGTCCACCGGGAACCAGAGCATGTGACTTTCCTTATATGGAGGTGTGGCCTGTGCAGATATCATTGGTTAAGATGAGGTCATAAGGGACGAGGGTGGGCCTTAAATTCAAAGACTGGTATTCTCTTAAGAAGTTCCTTCTAGAGAGACATAGGGAAGATGGCCACGTGAAGATGGAGACAAATTCGGAGCGATGTGTCTACAAGCCAAGGAATGCCAAGGCAGCCGCCGGAATCCGTGAGTGGTACGGGACAGACGCTCCCTCGGAGCCACCGGAAGGCAGCAACCCTGCCAAACTTTGATTTCAGACTTCCTGCCTCCGACACTGGGAGAGAGTACATTTCCATTGCTCTAAGCCATCCAGTGTGCGGTGCATTGTGACAGCAGCCCTGGGAACTCACGCAACTCCTAAGGAAGATCTCATCCAAAAGCTGGCTTCGGAGCAGAGGTGGCGTTTGGGTGGAGAAGCGGTGGCAAGTGAATTTTAGATCAGAAGCAAGGAGAAGAAAAACAAAGAGAAAAACATTTCCAAAGCGTAGGTGGAGCGGTAGAAGCGTGGACTCCTGTAATACAAGGTCCCTGGGGGTGGTGAAGGCCTGGGTGGGTGGGATGGGCCATAACTGTCCCCAGACACCCCTGCAAAGGGACACAGAGGGGCTTCCGCCCTGGGGAAACGCATAGGCTGGCTGGGGATTTCCTACCTCAGTGTTGCCTGCCTATTCCTGCGCCCGACTTAACTATCTCCTATCTCTCCTCGTGTTGCTTGCTATTTCCCGCTGAAAGATATTTTCACCCATGTCCCCGCTGCCAGCTTGCATGTTTTATTCATGCTCTCGAGGTGGTATGTTAGTGAATTCATTCTGCCTTCAAGGGACATAAGGACCATGATAAATCTCCCTTGTGTTCCCTGGGACCACCCTGCATCAGCCTTTGAGCCTGCTACACTGGAGGGCCTGAAACAGGGGCGAATGCTGCCAGAGACATGCGTGGAAAGTTCTGGACTTTTTAACACGTTCGGTTCTAAAAATGTGGTATGAGAAGTGCTATGGAAAAATCTAGAAGCCATGCCCTGAATTTTCTTGAAGGATGAAATACATTTTTTTTGGGGGGGGAGGTGTCTTAATTTGAATTGGTGAGAAATGTTAGCATCTGGGAGTTGGTTTTCTTTTTCTTCTTTTCTTTTTTAAAACATTTTATTTATTTATCTTTAGAGGGGAAGGGAAGGAGAGAGGGAGAGAAATATCAATGTGTGGTTGCCTCTTGTGCATCCCCTGCCGGGAACTGGCCTGCAACCCAGGCATGTGCCCTGATTGGGAATGGAACCGTGATCCCTTGGTTCACAGGCCCGCGCTCAATCCACTGAGCTACACCAGCCGGGGCTCTTCTTTTCTTTTTTAAAGTAATATTGCAATAAAAAGTCGGAGCAGACTCTCATGGAGCACGTGGGAGGCGTAAGGATGATGCTTCAGCCTTACTTTGGGCTCTGCTGGACTTCGGGGAGCAAGTCCAGTCTGCGCCGCTGGATCTAAGTTCTTGGAGGATGGGGCCAGGGGTGGTGTCTTTGTCCTGTTGCCTCTGGACTCACCAGTTGTGCCCCTCCACAGCCAACAACCGCTGTTCTTATTGTTGTTGTATTGTAATACAAGGTGCTGGTGAGCCCGGCGTTCGGTTTAGTTCCCCTCCTTTCCATGCCTTGCCGTGAAACCTCACCACAGCCAAGACGCCCCTGTACATTTTGAAGCTGTAGAAGTTTTCACAGGGAAATGATGCAGCCCCCCACGTCCATCATGCAGTAACATGCATCTCTGACCCTCAGAGTCTCTGTCTTTGAACTTCATTCATTCCGAAAGAGAACCCAGAATCCAAGTTTCCAATCTTCGGATTGCCGGAGGGTTCGCTCACATGTCACTCCACGCTTGGGGGATGACTGGCTGAGGGACAGCGGATGGGGAGGGCGGGGTGAAGGACCTGGAAGAAGAGACCCTGACTCCCGTGGAAGGCAATCTGCAGTCACAAGGAATGGTCAGTACTTGTCAAAAGGGAAGTGATGTGTTATTAGAACGTGATTTCCCTTGAAGCAGTTTCTCTTAGACATTCAATCCCCTTACTTCTGACTGTGAGATGTTTTTGCCTGACCTCCCACAGAGGGTATTTAGAACAGACTCTATGCAGATATTTAACAAAAAAACAAATGTTCCAATGCCCACCCCAAGTGTCTGGGTTGGCAGCAGAGTCCCCGGGACCAGCTCCTGGTCCAGCCCTTGGGCATGTGCGTGCGTGTGTGTGCGTGTGTGTGTGTATGTATGTAGAGAGAGTATGGTTTACTTGTTAAGCCTGCAGCTCACAGGAAAGCTACATTGTCTAGATTTAAAACCTGGTTCTGACTAGGCAAATTCTTTAACCTTTCCTGGCCTCAGGTTCCTCAGCTGTAAAATGAGGACAGCGCTCACCACACAAGCGTTGCTATGAAGGTGAAGATAGTTGTGTAAAATGCCTAGAATCCAAGTCAGTGGAGAATAAGAACCGTCGTCAATCAGGGACTTTTAAGTCCATTCACATTCCTGTTGGTGATGATGGTAAATTCTTTACTCTTGGTTGTAAAATCTCTTTATCTTTTTAGGAGCGATGCTGTAGGTCTCCCGGCCGCTGCGCTGGGCGGGCCCTCGGTGGTTTCCATTTCAGCCATATGCTACCTTTCCAGAGCACAACGTCGCTGGTCCGCCCTTATTAGCTTTAATCCAGCCCCATCAGAAGAGCTGGGGAGACAACTTTTCTTCTCCCCTTAAAACTATCTATCTAGCGTTCACTACGTGCCAGACAGTTCTGGGCACTCGGATGTTGTGATGAACGATGATTATGTCCCCTGAAACAGTTCTGCATGCCAAGACACAAAACCAGCCAGGACCTGTAGGAGACATACCTGCGTAGAGTGGAGTTTCATTCATGCTATAGATTTATTTATTTATATATTTTTTAAATTTTAATTGTTCAAGTTCAGTTTTCTGCCTTTTACCCCCATCCCAGCCCACCCCACCATCACGCTATAGATTTAGACAGGGTGCAGTTTATACTTCCATCCCCTCGTATAGAAATGGCCCATGAAATGTGATAGAAATGTCTCAGTTTCCTTCCCTCTTCCTCTAGCAATATACATCGCCTATTCAAAGAGGCAAAAGAGTAATACTTAGCATACCAGATTATAAACATTTATGAAATTCTTGCATTCATGATAGTTCATATCTCTTTTGGATTAATTTGATAAAATGTGTGTCATCCTGAATAGCACAGGTTGCAAATAGAAACATGGTCAAGAGAAATATACAGATGAAAACCACACAGTGTCTGATTAGCAGGGAATTTAGAAGCGCTGAGGATGCACCCCGTGTGGCAGGCTCAATAATGACCCCCAAAGATTTGTCCACATTCTGGTTCCTGTACGAAAAGAGGTTTTTGCAGACGGGATTAAGTGAAGGATTTTGGGAGGAGGGGATTATTCTGGATTATTGGGTGGGCCCTAAATGTGTTGCACGTATCCTTATAAGAGGGAGGCAGAGGGAAATTTGACCCCACACGGAGGAGATGGTGTTTTGAAAACGAAGCAGAGAGAGACTTGAAGATGCTGGCCTTGAAGGTTGGAACGAGGCAGCCGCAAGCCTAGGAATGCCGACAGCCAGAAGAAGCTAGAAGAGGCAAGGGATGATTTTCTTCTAGAGACTTCAGTTGGAGTGTGTCCCTGATGATGCCTTAATTGTGGCCCAGTGATACTTATTTTGGACTTCTGGTTTCTAGAACCATGAGAGAATGCATTTCTGCTATTTGACCCACCCCGTATGAGGTATTTTGTGACAACAGCCACAAGAAATTAATACACCCCGTCATTTTAGATGGACTGGGGGAACAGCCACCGACTGCTCTGCCAACCACCTCTTGGCATGATGCTACCTAGTATATATGTTCTGGTTCCCTGTGTTACTTCTAACTTAACGTTCCTTTGTTTTCCTTTGCATTCTACTGAATGCCAGATGGCATATAGCTTTCTTTTAGATTTTTGATTGGTGCTTTGATTGTGGGTGGGATGGTGGAGTCCCCCTGACTTTGTTTTTTTTGCAGACACTCAGGTGAATTTGATGCATGGACCATGTTTCCTGGCAACGGTCCTGGTAAGGGGTGGAAAAGACTGATCAGCACTCTGCCCCTCAGCAGAGTACACTCTGCGCTTTCAGGGACAGGCAGGGGACCCATGATCTCTTTCCTTGCATAGTAGAAGAAATAGGCAAGCTCATGAGGGCTGAGCTCTTTTCTTGTGCTCTGTGCTGACCCTGCCACTTCTTAAGCCCTTAGTAAAATTTACCGATAATCTTCATTCGCTCACTCCACCTGACTAGGTCATCCACTATAGCATCAACCCTTTTCAGTATGTTGCTACATTATACTTTCTTAAGCTTAAACCCTGCTTCAGGATTCTCAACCTTTCATCTCAGGGGCCACATAAAGTAATTGCTAAAATTCTGTGGCATACCAAAAAATATATATATATATATATTTTTTGCCAACCTGACAAGAAAAAAGGATAGGTATAATTTTGATTCATTCACACTGGACAGCTGTTGTTCAGCAGACTGCTGGAATTTTTTAAATTTGTTACTCTTAGGGAAAAGGTCAGTGCGGCTGACTAAATAGTCAGGTACTACGTGTTTTAGAGATTCTTGCTGCATGCCGGTTGAAAATCACTGCCCTAGTACCATAAATGGACTCATGTGCAACCTCGTAAGTTTCCAAGGTGCCACCTGCATCTAACCCAGTGTCTATTCGTTAAGGGGGCGGCCTGATTTCCTTCTCAGGTCGTCACTGTACCTGAAGTGGTCATGGCTTTAAATATCATCCTATGTCACAACGCCCAACTCTCTGTCTCGCCTCCAGCTTCCTTTCCAACTGCCTGCTAGCCTTCTCCTCTTGGATGCCTAGTAGACACCTCCAACTCAATTCACATCCATGAGAGTATTCTGCACCTGGGTCATCTGTCTGTGTCCTCGATGTAAATAAGTCCTTTTGGAACTAATTTACATAGGAGGTGCCACATGCTGTGCCAGGGCCACAACACCTAGAATGGTGCCAGGCACCATGGCCGGCAGGCAATAAGTAGAGCTGCATCTGCGCTCTTGGAGTCTTGATTTTGTTTTGGTTCAACTGGATTGGTCCTCTTGAGACGAACTAAGAATGGGGTTGGTGATTCTTAGGGATGAACCCATTTTGCTTCCATTCCGCCTTTTACGAAAGGCTGTGGATTCTTGTTGTCTTTCAATCGCGCAGAATCCCAATCCTCCAGCGCGGTCAGACCGGCTGGCCGCTGGGGTTTTTTTTCCAGAGGCGCCGCCGTGGGCTCCAGGGAGTCCCGCGAGGACCGGCCCCGCCAGCGCGAGTCGTCGAGGGCTGTGCGACCCGAGGCTTTTCTCTCGCTCGGCCGCACGGGGCCAGCGGGCAGGCTGCGCGTCGGGGCGCGGGCGGCTGGCCACGGTCCGGGCTTGTGCGGCCCGGGGCTCCGCGACGGCGCGCGTGGTGCAGCCTCTCGAGGCCGCGGCCGGCGCCGCCCGACGTCACTTCCGACCGGGGCCAAGATGGCGGCGCCGCGACCGCGGGCGCCGGGGCGTGCGGAGGGGTGGCGGCGACGAGGGCGGCGGCTCTCGGCGCTCTGAGGCGCGGGGGCGGTGGGCGCAGGTAAGAGGCTACGGGGACGGGCGACTTCCGGGACGGCGGTGGGCGCGGTGGCGGGACTCGTCCTTGCCCGCGAGGCGGCGGCGGCGGCGATACGCCGGGGGCCTGGGCGCGCAGGGCCGGGCGGGCGGACGCGCCCACTCCGAGGTGCGGGCGTCCCGGGCCGGCGCGAGTCCCAGAACAAGGAGCGGCCCGCCGGCCGCCGGGGTCCCTCCGGCGCCCCAGCACCCCGGCCCGCCCTGCCCTGGGGCCAGCGGCGGCGAAGTTGCGGGCTCGCTTCGTCGCCGTTGGTTTGCTGCGCGCCCGGCGATGGGGACGCGGAGGGCTGCGGGGCGGCGGCGCGGGGCGGGCGGCGGCACGGGCCCCCGGAGGAGGCTCACGCGGGGTCCCAGGGCCGTTCCGATTTCGAGTCGCTTTGCTGCTTTTCTTTTGTGTGCAAACCGAGCGTGTCTTTCACACTTGCAGCCTTAATTTGCGTCTTGCGTCTTTGTGTTTGCCAAATAGTTTTTGTGCGGCTCTAACCTGGAAATTGTCTCCCTTCGTATTCCTGTCGTAGACCCACCGTCGTTTCTTATTTTTGACCTACGTGCATTTGTAGATTTTTTTTGTTTTTGTTGTTGTTGTTGAAGGTATTCACAAACCTGTTTTTGATGGTGGCAAGTGAGACGTGAAGGGGACCTAACAGGTCAGGGTTTATTCCCAAGCCGCGTGGTTCCTTCCAACCCACGCGGGGACCGCCGAGCCATGGCTGGCCACCTTGTATCACGGGTGACCTGCGCGGCCAACCTCACAGCTCAGCGGGACGCCCACGTTCTGCCTTCACGACTCAGCTGTGTGAATTCCCCGCAGAGGACGCCCATGCTGGCCCCTCGTCTTCATTCAGTGTTGTCTGAGGTTTTGATTTTATTTTAGAAATGGAATGCCTTTCGGCGACTCCTACTAGATCCTTAGACCCCTTAAATCAGACACTAAAATGGTCCTACCCAGAACGCGATTAAAATATATCCTTTTAAGTTTTTGTTGGCTACAGGCTTGTTAAAAGCGACCGCAGCGTTTTACGACTCAACGATTCTCTTAGACATCATCATATCATTTTGACCAGTTATACGTCCAAGTATTGGGAACATTTAGACCTTTACATTTTTTAACTTGTTAGGAGATTAATATTGAGGAGGAAGTGAGACACACAGTCACTTGTTCGTCTTAGTAGGGTCTGTTTTTGACATGGCATGCCGCTGCTGCGTCTTTCTCTAGAAGCTTCTTTACAGACGCCGAGGGGCACTGCAAAGACGACCACAGCCCAGCCCCTCATTTCGGGCTGTGGCAACTGAGAAGGAAAACCCCGGTGGGACGAACATTCGCTCACAGCTTGTGGAATTCCGCCTCTTTCCTACATCTTTTTTGATTTGATGTGAAAAGTTAATACATTTGAAGTGTTTAGAAAGGCGCCAGGCACGTAATAATAATGCCCAATAAAGGTTCACTTTTGTTGACTCCGAAGCTGGTTTCTTTAATTTGAAAAGTTGGCATATTCAGATTTTTTCTTTTTTGTAGACAGCTCCTAAAACAGTACCGTTTAAATTTGTAACGATGTGTTTAGTTTTGCATGTACAAAACACTGCAAGAGACTCTCACTGTGGAACAATCGGAAAATAGAGCCCCCCCCCACCCCTCCCCACCCCTCCCCACACCTCTGATGGCGACTGGGAATCATCCTCTCCCTCCCTCAGCCTGCTTGTGTTTCTGATGTAAACGTATTCACTGATGTGTGTTTCTGTTTTACGCAGGGTTGCTATCATATTGTCTGCGTTGTTTGTGACCTGTCTTCCCGTAAGACCTTGGGAACGTGTATCCATGCCATCAAGGTTTCTTCCCTATGATTTTAATGGCTACATGATATATGAATGAGCCATGATTTATTTATCAATTCCATATTGATTAGTAAGGTTTCTGTCGCCTGAGATTTTCTTTTCATTAAGATTTGTTTAAAAAGGCTTTTCTGTTGCGAACTTTAAATTTCTGTAATCTTCCAAAGCATGTGAAATGCACGTTCTGTTCTTTAGCCCCTGAAGATGCGTTTTCCCTGCCGGTGCAGTTAGTTTCAGCCCCTTCCCTCCTCCCCAGGCTGGGTCTGTGCAGTTACACTCATAGATCTGCACGCATGTTCTTTTGATGATTCTTTGACGTTAGATGTTTTATTTATTCGTGGGACTGTTTCTTCAAGCTGCCGATCTCTTTTCAAGTTCCCGAACTGATTTACAAACCTTTCATATCCTGTTAAATCACAGACTTTCCAGGATGGAAAGCACCTTAGGGTTATTTACTATTTTCATCTCTTCGGTTCACTTTTCATACTATTTTTAACATTTACTCAGGGGAAAAATAAAAAACCCCCAAACTCGGCTGTCACTAGAAAGTGCCACCGTGGGGAGTGGAAAGGGCCAGCAGGGGAAAGTTGCCAAACTTACATGGCGATCCGGGGAGTTTCCGGATGACGGGGACATTGCCTGACAGGCGTCACTGCTGGTGGTGCTGACATGCCTGCAGTGCTGGGCGGTGGCCTGGTGCCCATCGGCTACGCTGTCCCCTCTCCCAGCATTTGGTTAGAGGTCTGGGCTGGTGTTCTGGCGCCTTTTGAAGTTAGAAGTTTATAGTTAGAGCCATAAAACTCGTCTCTGCAGAGCGACTGTGAGCTGTGGACGCCATTACTGAGGGTGGTGCTGAGGGCTCATGAAACAGGACTTAACTTTGGCACTGTTGCCACCCTGGGCTGCGCAGTTCTGTGGTGGGTGCTGTCCTGTGCAGTGTAGGATGTTTAGCTGCATCCCTGGCCCCTGCTCATGAGATGCCAGCAACACGTCCCCTGAGTCGGGACAACTGATAAAGTCTCCAGACATTGCCAGAGATGCCCCAGGGGGGCAGAGTCACCCCAGTTCTCAGCCGCTGCAGTAAATAAGGAAAGCCCATCTAACCGGGTGGTAGAGTCACTGACGCAGGTTATGGGAAACTCAGAATCGACTGCATGGCTGACAGGAAGGCCACCTGGACGACGACGGGGGAAGGACTAGTGGCCTGTGGAGTTTCCTCCTGCGTTTGGTTTTACGGCTGAAGTGAGGGGTCACCTTCAGCGGTTCTGCTCTGGTGTCCCTCTTGTTGCGCAGGATGAAGCAGTGGGAGGTAACTTGGAGACTAGGACACAGGACCAGCCTCCCCACTATGTAGATCAAATTATTAGGAAATTTACATGCATTTGCATAGAGCCGATACACTGAATAATGTGAGCTGTGATCTAGTATACTGAGTGGTACAGAAGCAGCTGTCTTTTTCTCAGAAAATGAGACTTACTGGAGCACCCTCTTGAAGACTGATGGTAGGAGCCAAACTAGTTAGTTTCTCTAATAAAATCTCTTTCTTCTTCTTTAAAAACATCCAGTTCACAGGTGCCAGAGATGATGGGTTTATCCTGAGGAGATAAGGTTTTCTCATGACGTGCTTGCGTAACTTTAACTTACTACTTTGTGTTGTAAAGATCTCTCACTGAGCTACATGGCGGACATGCATCATCAGTGCAGCTTTCCCTGGGTGACAAAAGTGTCATTGTCACATCTTTGTAAACCTTAAGTGTACAGATAGTGTAGTTTGAGTTTAACTGTGGTGTAAGTACTCTTTACTTCTGTTAGAACTTAATGACAAATAAAACGTAATGAAGGATATGTTGTAGGACCAGTTGCTGGTGGTGTGGCTTTCTCAACTACAGAATATTTGCATAATTTCACTGGAATGAACGCATGTGTCATTTCAATATTCTTTCTTAAAGAGAATGCCTTCTATTCCCCCCCCCGCCCCCAGGCGTGAGAGTTATTGCGTATAGTAAATCTGGTTCATTTGGAGTGAAATATGTGTACAGCATTTTTCTCGGTCCTGTATAGTGTTTATTCTTAGAGTCTTGGTTTGTGTCATGCCTATCCTGTGTTTTCATGTATTAGTCCTTCAGAACATGCACTAGAGGGAGGTTTCACTGAATAGCTTACATGTTTGCCAGCCATTTTGGTGAAAAGAGTATTTTGTGGTTCAGCAATAAATCATATGATAGGCTTTGCTTTGAAAGAGCTCAATTACTTCTTGGCACGGCTCGCCTGAAATGTGCAGCGCTCAGTGTGACTGTGAGTTGGATTACCGCGGGGAGTTGGTGAAACCTACGGATTTCATAGGCGCTTCTGAATAGATCCCCCAGGACTGCACTGATCTCTGGTGGGGAGGTTCTGTGGCATTTTCAACTAATTTAAGTGATGCCAGAGAAATTTAAAAAGAGTTTTGAGATTCACCAAACACCAAACAACGTAAGTCAGTAAGAATCCTGTACATTTCCCAGGACCTTCTGAAGACAGTACAAATTAGGCATCATCTGGCGGGTAGAAATGACATTCTAAATGTTTCGGGCTCTGCGGGGCCTATTTTAGGGACTTAGCCGTAGTTCTGAAAGACTGACTTTGAAAGTCCAACCGACAGTAGGAGTTTTTAAAGGAGTGCCCTTGAGGTGAACGCAGATTCTTGATGGTGAGGCTCTGGTACCACCTGTTAGAGGTCGTGGAGCAGGGCTGGTCGCCTGTTTGGGGAGGCACACCCTGTGTCAGTGCGGTCTCCTGGCCCCTGTGCTGGGCCGACCTCCGGGGTGGGGAGTGAACTGGCCGCAGAGGGAGCCTGAGACCCTTGTTTCCAGCGACGGCGGGGGCAGGCCAGCCACCCTCTGGCCTCTTCCTCTTTGTGAAGTGGGGACTGTGCGATGTTTTGAGATGAACAGATGAAGAAAATGCAAGCAGTTTGAGATACTATAGGTTTATCAAAAACATTCATAGCTTTTTTCCTTAGGAATGTCTCTTAATACAATAGGTATTGAGGATAACATGGCACAGCAGTCCAGAGAAACCGTTCCAGGTTCTCTCTGAGGCCTTCTGTTTTGGCCTTACAGCCCCCCCCCCCCCCCCCCCCCCCCCCCCCGCCACACCTTCTGAACATGGTGGAGGGGCACCTTTTTTCCTAGGCCCTTCCATACCTGTCACCAGGCCAGATCCTTCGCTACTTCTCTTCTCTCCGGATAGTCCTCCCCGTGGTGATTTCCTCTGTCCCTGGCTACCTGCTTGTGGCCGAAGACTTGTAAATCTCTGCCCCCAGCCTTGAGGGCAGGACGGTCCCTGCTGGGGGCCTATCCCCCCATTTGAAGGATGCAGCTTTCCGTGTGGATGTCTGGGCTCCCCTCATGGTCTCTAGAACAGAGCTCATCACCTTCCACTTGACCCCTACTCCTGGCTGCTCTGCCCTTAAAATACGTTCGTTGTGCCAGTGGCCCCAGCGCACCTGGTGGACTCATCTTCACCATCCTCTTCCACCTCCTGCAGTGCTGGAAGACACACCCTGGCTGCCTTCTTCCCACCTGTCCACCCTCTTGCCTGTGCATTTAATCTTCCTGAAGTGCCGGACGTGGTTTGGTTTGCCCCCTCCCCCCGCCACCCCGCAGGCTGAAACAGCTCCTGGCTCCCCGTTGCCCATCCCAGGTGGCGAGAGCGGCCCTCCTGATGGGCAGTCCTGAAACCAGGTCTTCTGGGCCTTGGCCTGCAGGCATCCATGGGCTTTGCCTTTGACTCCTCCTCCATCCTTCACTAAAGGCCCTCAGGACTTTGGAGTCGGTCAGGAGGGGGGATGTCTGGGGAGCCCTAACCACAGGGTCAAGTTCACATTTGACCTGGAGCTGTCCACCCGCCCCAGCCATCCCATCCAGTCTGTCCCTGCTCCGCACCTACTGAACGTGGCTGAGGGGCAGCTTTCCCCTGTCCTGTGTACCTTTCACGAAGCCAGGCCCTTCGCCTTCTGCTCTTCTGTCTGGGTGTGTCTTTCGGAGGCCCACCGGTTTTCTACAGCCAAGGGCGCCAAGAGACAGTCTTTCATTTTTATCATAAATGAGGCATTTATCTTTACCTTGAAACAAGAACTGCAGATAATTTATTTTGAGGAAACCTACTTTGCTTTAAAAAAATAAAACTCATGTATGTACAAGAGCTTCTTAAACTGTAGAGAAATATACCAGCATTGCTATTTTAAAATGTTCTGGAGAACGGAAGTAGTGACATATTTGGAGGATAGATTTAAAACCTCAGATTTTATTTAAAGTAGGAGAGTTGCTCCCTGCCAAAACAGTAAATACCTTCATAAGCTTGGGAGAAGACCTGCAGAATCTTGTGATATGTGTGCCTCAGCAAAATGTAGCGAATCGTCACTCTATCTGGCGTAATTTCCGATTTGGCTTTAGGTTGTTCACTTACGCATTCAGGAAGCCCCTTCTCAATTATATGCAATTGTGGAACCTGAGTTTTCTGTGTATATCTCTGTGTAGGAAAACCCAAGGTGCTCTGAGCTGCTGCTTGTAAGCGACTGTGTTAACGTTTAGGGGGTCTCTTTGTGATGGAGGGGAGTGCCTCGTGCCGAGACCCGTGTGCAGTGCTGCTGGAGCCTTTGTCTCTTTTTCTGGAAATTCAGAAGTGTTTTGTAGGGTTCCTGAAAGTCTCAGAATTTTAAATGTTTAATCACAAAAGTGACATTCACATTGGCAACTCCAGTGGAAAAACAGTAAAGGTGTTAACTGAGAATGCATTTTATTTTGGGAATTGTGAAATGAAGTATCATGTGGCGTCTTGGTTTAGAAATTTTGCTTGGCATTTGAGTGTTAGGAAGGAATCAGCTTAGTTTTCTATAATATCAAAAGTTTTTACGCCCCTCACTTGGGAAAATGTTAGAAGAGGATCGTTTTGTAGGGCTGTTTTGCAGAGCATGCAGCCGGTGGCTGGTTAAGGCGTGCCTTTCGGGGGAGAGCTGGGAGTTGCAGTAATCTCGGCTCTGCGGCTCAGCTCTCATCGGAGAGCAGTGGCTGGCTGCAAGGCATGTGTATTTTCACCCGCCCACCTTTTCATGTGGGTTTTTTCCATCTGTGTTTTAGCAATTAGTACTAAATATAAGGAAATTAACTTTTTAATTCAGGAGTATTCATAGGATGGAGTTACTTCATCCAGGAAAATTGACCTTTTTTTTTTTTTTTTTTTTTTGCATCAGGGAGAGGGATACCCTACTGTTAGTGAGAGTAATATGCTTTAATTTCCGTGCAGAAACTAGGTAGTGTTAATTGTGGAGTGCGAGGGAGTTATTGTTGAAATCCTAAACAAAACCTGAACTTTGCGATGTGAGAGATTACACATTCAGTACAATACAACGACCCAGATGTGTGAATTTAACCAGAAGAAAAGGGGAGAGTGTATGCTACTAGCTATCCATGACACCAACCAGGTAAATGGTAAACAATTAGCAGTTGCTATGTGTTTGTTCTAAGGTAGCGCTTTATTAGTGGAGGCTTGCAGCAGTATTTCTGAAAAATTTCCCTTTAAGCTTTCCCCTCCTTTTTTCAAAGCAGATTTTCGGGGAGGAAAATACCCCGAGAGTGCCATTGTCTAAATTTAGATTCGTGGTACTTTCCTAGCTTATCCACAGGTTTCTTCTTTAACATTTTGCAGTGGTGCGGTTTAGCTTACTGATTGCCGACAGGAGCTCGAATCAGCGTCATTTTCCCATTGGAGCGCTGTCACCGTGAAGTCGTTCAGAACTGCAGACCCTCTGCTTTTCCTGTCTGTATCAAATTCTCCCACCTGGACTAAAGTGCTGAACCTGCTTCCTTTATTTAGATTTGAGTCGGGGACCCCGGCTGTATGGATTTGGGGGGCGGGGCCCTGGGATGTGTGCCCGTGGTGGTGGTCGGGGCCTCGCGGAGGGAGCCGGTGGCTGGCAGTGGGAGAGATTGCTGGCTGCCTGTGTGCATCCTGTTCCCTGCGTCTCTCACGTGCTTCGGAGGTAGGGACGTTCCCGTGCGTGCTGTCCTCTGTTAAACCGTTGCATTTTTGCCTTGGGTAGAGGTCATTCTAGAGGGTGAGAGACATGAGCAGCTAGTTTCCAGCGGTAAGAGTTCACACCCTCTGATTCAGCAACTCACCAAACATTTGCTGTGTTCTCCATCCTCGCCTTCCTCTATACATACCCCCGCCCCCCACACACCCACGGCGTCTTCATTCTGACACTGATAAGCACAGCAGGTTTGATTTCCCCTCCTCCCCCCTGCTTTAGCTTATTTAATGTGGTAATATAGTTGGCCTTTTAAAAGAGAAGTTGGCGGTACTTTTTTTTTTGCATGAAACTAGCTGTTCTAGATGATTATGGTGAAATTGTGTTTGTTACTTTAGAAAAGGAAAATGAGTTTTTCATTTAGCAAATTCCTGGGCAGATTCAATATTTATGAATTATGGGCTTTTGCTTAATTCAGTGAATAGGTGCTAAATGTTTTCATTTTGATAACCTAGAATTTATAGGTTGTAATTTGGTGATTCCCTTCTTCTGTTAGGAATGATGAGTGGTAGTTTTTTATAGCAGTACATTAGCTATGTTTGTGAATTAATAATTCTTTTTGAGAAATTGGTATAGTTTGGATCCCCCCAACTTTCCCCCAAGATTTTTGTATTTTTCCAGAAGTTTCTGAGAGTGAGGACCTTTTGGTCATAGTAAGTTAAAAACTGTAAATCCACTCCACTAACAGCTTATTCATCTCTGTGTTTGCTACTTCATGTTTATTTAACATGAAAGATCTGCTTGATGTAGTTTTAGAATGTTTTTCTTATGTAGGCCATACTTTTTTTTTTTTTTAGGGAAGAAATTGTTTCCTAGGTTCTTTATTAAATGGGCAATGTAACTTGCTTTTACTTCTTTTTTATAAAGCTCCTTGAAGATAACTTTTGTTGTTGACACTATGACAGATGCCCCCATGTTCCCGGCCTTTGGCCTGCCCCACCCAACGCCCCCGGCCCAGCCTGTGCCCTGTCCTGGCCTGTGTGCAGGGTCTGTGCCTGTGTGCACGCAGGTTCTTCGGTTGATCTCTTTGGTCCTCCCCACCCCCTCCCTTCAGCATCTGTCAGTCTGTTCCATGTGTCTGTGCCTTGGGTTTTATTTTGTTGGTTTATTTTGCCCATTAGATTCCACATATAAGTGAGATCATACGGTATTTGTCTTTCTCTGACTGGCTTACTTCACTTAGCATCATAATCTCCAGGTCCATCCATGCTGTTGTGAAGCATAAGGGTTTGTTGTTTTTTACAGCTGTGTAGTTTTCCATTGTTTAAATGTTGTAGGTCATAAATTTTCCAAGACTCTTTTCACAAAATGTTTTTTTTAAAACTTTTTTTGCATCTAGTCCATGCTATAACCATATTAGTTCTCTTATTTTTGTTTATTATTTGTCCATAAGCTATGTGTTATTATTTTCTGAGTCTTAAAATTTAAATAGTTCCTTCTGTGCCCATATTTCAATGTGGAATTCTTTTGTAACTTCAGAAAGTAATTTTAAAATAATTAATGTTAGTGACCTCTAAGTGAATGTCGCAAATTTAATTATTTTACAGATAACCCCAAAAGATCTACACTGATCCAAAAGAATAATTATAAAATAGTATCAGCGACTTATAGGTGAATATGCAAATCAAATAAAACAATTATTTTCCTAATTCTCTGTCCTTTCTCCCAGACTTATATCTTAAAAGACATGTAATTGCTTTTACTTTGCCTTTCATACAGTTTTGTAGTTTTTCCAAGTCCCCAGAGGGCAGACAGGACAGTTCAGCTTGTTGTATGTGTTACTATTACTTTGTGCCTGTCTCTTGTTGATCTGCCTTGTCACCGAGGGTGGGTGGCTCAGATGTGGCTGGGCTGCAGGGCTGGTCCTCTCTCAGTTTTCGAGCTTCTGGCCCTCCGTATCCGGTGACAGTGGCTCACACAGTTGGTGATGTTGCCCTGACACTTTAAGGGACCAGTATTTGATTAAAGACCTTCATTTTATTATTGCTGCATTGATATTTCTCATGTATAATCAAATCATCTTTACAAGATTACTAAGTTAAATATTTGTAAGGATGATTTGTCCTAGAATTTGGAATATCTTGAAAAATTAAGTACATGAATATTATTAAAACCTTGAATATGCAAAAATTAAGATCAAGCTCTTATTTTTTCTGGGAGTATATGATATTAGTAAAGCATAGTTGGTGATAAATAGTTACATGCTCTGTATTTGTGTATCTGCCTAATGTCCTTTGTCTGATAAACATCAACAAGGTGGAGTGAGAGGGATATGTAGAAATACTCAAGAAGGTTTGGTCAGGCATAGAAATAAAAAAAAAAAAAAAGAAAAAAAAGCAACTAAGGCATAAGCCAGGGTCAGTCCTAGGAATTTGAAGATTTTCAGTATTTACCTTTGGAAAACCAGTGGAGCTTAATTGTTTTGCATTTTAAAAAATTCGATAGAATTGTTAAGTTTCAGTGATATGGGTGGAAAGATTCCTCTCTTCTTCTATACCAATAGGATCTCACGATTGATAAAATTTGACCCTGAGGTATCCGTATTAGTTAAGTGGGTTTGTAAGAACTGTGCTGTTGAAGTCCCCACTGTGCGTGGAAGTTACGTGGGGCTGCAGGGCACTTGTGCGGGGCTTTGCGGTACTGGAGGAATGGTAAGGAAGTTCCTTCATTCATGGCTTTTAGAGTGTACAGTGCAGAGGTTCTCAGCTGGGCTGGGATTTGGGGATGTGGGTAGCTATTTTTGATTGTCAAAAACAAAATGAGTGAAGGCACTGCTGGCTTTGATTGCACCAGGGCCGTGCTCACTGGCCTGAAGGAAAGGGTGGTCCCTAAGAAGGAAGAGCTGCCCAGCCCAGAATGTGGTGGCCCTCAGACAAAGTGTCCCTTCTTTTGTTGTGACATCCCTGTTTTTAATATTGATTAATACAAAATTTAACTTAAAAAATATCATTAGAGAAGTCAGTGCTGGGTTTGCAATGCCTTTGATGCTGTAAGATATTTTAGATACATAACTTGGCAACACTGTGAGTCAAGAGGGAGGGAAAAAAATGAGGGTCTGGTTTTAGCCATCAGGGTTAGAAGTGATTGACAGGGGCCATGCTTGCAGGTACATAGTGAATTCTTAAAAAAAAAGTTAAGATCTTTCTTTTCTCTAGAGAGAAATGAGTACATTTCTATTTGGACAAAGAGGGAATAGATAGTATAGAAAGTCAGAGAGATTATTGATCATGTAACAATCTGAATTATATTGTAAATTTTTTATTAAGAAAAAGTTGAGGTTCATTGAGGTAACAAATAAAAGAATGAAATGTTTTAAGTACAGTTGGCCCTTTGTATTCGCAGATTCTGCATCTGCAGACTCAACCAACCAAGGATTGGCAATACTCAGGGAAAGGAAGTCAGGTTGTTGCTGATGTGGACTGTGGAGTGTGGAGCGAGGCCCACGATGAAAATTTACAGACTTTTCTCCTTGTCATTATTCCCTAAACAATCCAGTGGAACAACTGTTTACACAGCATTTGCCTTGTATTAGGTATGGGTGATCTAGAAAGGATTTTAATCATATGGGAGGATGTGCACAGGTTGTATGCAAACGCGCCATTTTATTTAAGCAGCTGGAGCATCCAAGGGTTTGGGTGTCCGTGGGGTGGTTGGGGCTGGGTCCTGGAGCCATTCCCCTGAGATTCCGAGGGATGACCGCCCTTTAATATTTCAGTTATGTGGTTTTAGATGTCAGGGTGTCCCTGCTGTTGGAGTTGTGCCTGTGAACTAGCAACTGCAAAAGGGGAGGAAAGGGAAGGAGAAAAGTGTTTTAAAAAAAAACAAATGGAAAGCACATGAACAGGAGGCAGCATCTCAGAGAACAGCAGTTCCGTGCTTCTGTGCGCTGAGGATAAAACCCTGGCGTGACCCCTGACTGCCCCCCTTTCCTACCTAGCACCCAGTCTGGCATCCGGTTGTGGGCTGTTGTTCAGATGTGTCCAGGGTCAGTCACATCTCACATCTCTTCTGTGACCTGGGTGAAGCCACCGTCATCTCTTGCCGAGATTGGGGCTTAGCCTCCTAACAGGCCTGCTTGCCTCCACCCTGCTCCCTTACAGTCTCTCTTCAGTATTACTTGAATCAAGTTTCAGGTGTGCAGCACAGGGGTGAGCCAGTCATATACTTATAAAGTGTCCTGGCATTTCAGGTTCCCACCTGGCACTGTACGTGGTTACTGCAACATGATTGGCCATATTCCCTGTGCTGTACTTCTCATCCCCGTGACTGTTTTGTAACTGCCGATTTGTAGTGCTTAGTCTCTTTAAATCTAAGTCACGTTAGTCACTCCTGCCACTGTTGGCCTCTGGACGGAAGACTGTAGCCATCCTGGTGAACGGTGTTGTCTTTGCAACGCTGGAGCTCTTCACCCATGGTCCTTCATTGGAACACTTGCATTGTACTGTAGGATTTTTTTGTTCCGTTCCTCAGGGAAAACACCTTGTGGCCAATGTTAGTAAATTCACCTCTAAAACTTAGTGAGAAAGCAAGGGAAAGCCCTGACCTTTTTTATTCACTCCGGGAGTCCTGCGATGTCACAAGATTTCAGAGCAGTCAGTAGGCATTTGTGGGAGAGGGGGTCAGGCGGGCACACCTCCAGGGCCACTAACCTCGTCACTGTTGGACACCCAGTTATGCATTTGCAACTTGAAAATGATCTCCAGTATCATAGAAAGGGACCAGTTACATTCAGTATAGGTTGTGTGTTTAAGAAGCACATGTATATGAGAACGGAGTGGACATCATGGGTTAACCTCCAGTTACCTGAAGTTGTACTCACTGAGTATGTACTATGAGTTTGTATTGGTTTGGCTGTACCGAGCGGTCTAACAAGGTGCAGCTTAGGGAGTACATTCCCTGTGCCAAGGACGAATCAAAGCCAGTTCAGATGACCAGGCCCCAACTTGAAGATAGCGCCTTTGACCATTACAGGTGATCAGGTGAGTGTGGTTAAGTAGCTCTAGGAAAAAAACCCCAAATGCCCTGACCAATGAGCTGGGGTAAGATGTCAGGGTACCGCTCTTCCTGAGAGTGGGCAGGCAGTATTCTCTTCTGGTGCGAAGACTGCCGTTGAGTTATGTGGTCTTTGGTTTGTTAACAGTCAGAACATAAAGTTCCCAGGTGAGCAGCATCTCGGGGTTCTAGGAAGGAGAAATTATAAGGCAGTTCATGCAGAAGTGGGAGAATGATACTTAATGGTGCGTGCATGCGCACATGCGCAAACCTTGTGCAGCGGATCTCTTACCAGTGTGGCTCCGTGGGTGGGGCTTGTACCACAACCAGAAGGTGGCGGGTTGGATTCCTGGTCAGGGCTGGTGCCTGGAGCTTGCCAGAGGCAACCGATCCATGTTTCTCTCACATATTGATGTTTCTCTCTCTCTCTCAAAGTAAATAAAATCTTTTAAAAAAAAGAAAAGAATACTGCAGTGGAAGTGCTGCTTAACGTGGCATGATTTTCATGTATGATGAAAGCCTTCAATTGATTCTTAGGATGGATGTCGCAGAGGTGACCATCTTCACAGGTCACTATTTAGAAACAAGTATGTCATATGCATTTGTAAGAAATGATTTTATCTTCTCATTATTTTATGGTACTATGAGTATATTGTAGAAAAAAAATTAAAGGAATAATCGTAGTTCTTTCCAAACAGCTTTTATTGAAACATTTGTATTTTACTACAAGGTTTTTGTTCTGTTCCTCAAAGAGAATTCCTAATGAAAATGTTATTGAATCCACCTTTCTACTTCTGGAACTTGAAAAACGGAATAATGTAAAGGGGTCTAATTGTATTTGTATTCAATACAGTGTCAATATAAGTGAGAGAAGGACAATCACATTGCATAATTGCAATGTAATTGCAATTACCCAACAAGGCTTTGCGTTTCCAGTGACAAAGCTAATATATTTCTTCTTAGGCATGATGCCATTCCAAAGCAAAAATTTGATGTCATTCTAACGAGTCTGCTTTCATTTGCGGAGTACAGTGTATCCCTGGTAAAGATTAGGAAGAAATCCATTTTATTGTAGATAATAAATCTGTGAAGTAAGCTCTCAGCATAGGTGGAAGTTGATCTGGCGTGGAGTTGCTTTATGAATAGCCCTTTGAGCAAACTCTGTGGTTCTGTATGTGGTTTTAAATCACTGTAAATTTGTAGGCAGGTACATGTTACAATTGTCTGTTTTTCTTTTTAGGGCTCATGTAATCAAAGAAGTTTTTGTTGTGTGTATCTTTTCAGAACACAACAGGAATTGAAAATGAATCAGGTGAGTTTAAATGTAAGAATTTATACAAATACATTACCTAGATGTTAGACTAGTTTTTGATTTTTAAAGAATAGTAACACACATTAATTTCCTCCCAGATTTTCCTTTCTGTCCTTAAAGCCATTACCGAATTCATTGCTCCCTAATTTGCATTTTATGTGGAAAGTGCATTTGGGGTCGTGGGTTAGTGTCTCTGTGGAACCCTGAGCAGAGGGCTCGTTCATTCTTAGGACCTTAGTTCAGGCTTTCTTTCCTTTCTTTTCTTTTCTTTTCTTTTCTTTTCTTTTCTTTTCTTTTCTTTTCTTTTCTTTTCTTTCTTTCTTTCTTTTTTTTTTTTTTTTACCTCTCCCCTGCCACTGTGGTGTTAATTTGTTGTCTTTGTTTTGAAACTTACTAAGTTTTCATTTGTAATACTTATTTTGTAAATCCCCATTGGTTGAAAGGAGAAGATGGGAAGATTTTTCTTTTGGAGACCAAAACTGATCAAATGGGAAACTTTAAGCCATTCTGCCCTTGAAAAACCTGTTCATGGAATAGAAACAAGAGGGCAGATAGGAAACGTAAGATGTGCTCTCTGTGCTTCTCCTCAGGGGGGCGTGGGGTTGCCCGAAGATTAGATAGTTCTGCCCTGGACTTCTCTGTGGCCTCCAGGGCATTCTTTCTGATAAGCAGAACCAGTGGATTTAATATATTTTAAAGTGGGATTCGTATTTTCTAGTCTTCATATTCACTTGCAGTTATAGAAATTTATGGGTGTCAGAAACGTTTTTTTTAAGAGCCATTCTTTTTTGAAATCTTTATAACCACATTTAAAAAAGATATGAAGGACGAAACTTAAAAACGTGAAGTCTGTAATTTTCAGTGCTTGGCTTAAAACCACCATACTTGACAATATTTTGTATCCCTCATCAACTGAAACTTTGGACACCTTTTTATCATTTGCAGGTGCCTCTGACTGAGATCACAAGTCCAACTTTATTAGGTGGCCAAGTTTAATAAATTCAGCCCTGTGTTGCAGTGAGAGATGTGAAATTTTTGGAATGGATTCTTTGATTTCTTTTCATTACTTTCTTTATCAAAATATGTTTATTTTAATACAAAGGACCATACGTCATAAAAAATGAATCTGGTGAACACATGGGGCACACGGTTTCTATTATTTTAAAACTTGGAGATTTACTGACATGCTTTTGAAGACAAATTATTTTTGAAATGGTGAAATGGGGGAGGGAAAAGAACAGAGCGGATTTTCACAGTTGTTGCCCATAGTAGCTTTGTTGCGTGTGCGTGTCATAGACTTCGTGTATTTTCCCTGTGCTAAGGCTGATTCTTCAGGTGGGCCTTGTCACCCAAGGGGGACTTGCTTTTCTAGTGGCCTGGGGACTGTCGTCAGAGGGGTCTTGATTGTGGGTTGGAATGATCGCGAATGTCTCCAGAGTGGAATTGAAATACCTCGTTTCTGCTGCCTCACTCCTCGAGTCATTTATATCAGTGCCTGCAGCTTTAACCTGAGGCTGAAAAATACCTAAGTTCTTGTATCTTATTTGGCTAGTAGTGTTTTATTTCTATTATTTTATTTCTTTGACACTTCACACCTTTGCTTTAGTATTTCATTTATATCAAATCAGCTTGAGTTTAAAGAAAGTCCACATGCCATTCGTAAGAGTTGTAATCATTTCATTTTTTGGCTCTTTTACGATTTCAGTTTGCTTTTGACACGTTTGCATATTGGCTCTGCGGAGCACTGCCTTTGATGCCCAGTGTCCAGTGTCAGTGGGAAAGCGCCCTCGTTCTCTGATGGTTAGCACGTTTCTGATTCGGGCCCCGTTTAAGCGGTCATGATGAAGCTTGTATTTGTGTTATAAAAATTGTCTGCCTTTTACGAGTAAAATTTTCAGCATATTCAGTTATATTTTTATTATTGGAGGAATATTAGTTACATGATATTTAGTCCTGATTATTATGTCATGGCATAAAAATCTATGAGTGTTTTTCAACAGTTGTTCCAGTAATTTTTAAAATTTAAGAATTGTTTCAGGACATTGTGTGTTTTTCTCTCTTGTATTTATTCTTCTTATTTGCAGCCAGTGAAAATGAGCAATAAATGCTTGAAAGTGTCAAAATAACTACACAAAATTTAGATATTAAGGTAGTTTTCACTTGAACCAGATTGGTTTTTAATTTAAACCTTGGTGGTGAGTTTAGGGTTAGGTTTTTCACGTTCTGCACCCACCTGCGTTGCATCGATGCGTGCCGGCTGTCAGTCTGTCCCTTAGGACAGGCGTGGTCTCTAGGACAGTAACCCGGAGTCATTCATTTACGTGTGGTGCTGGACCTGGGAGGTTTGGGATTGAAGGATCCTTGGAGCGAGTGTGCCGTGTTGTTTACAAGGTAGCCCCAGAGGAAACGCGAGGACGAAGCCCGCAGCCCCTTGCATCCGAAGCACTGGCTGTTGTTGAAGCAGCATCCGGACTGCTCAGCGTTATTGATGTGTTTCTGGTCATGCCTGGTGCATTCGCTCGCCAGGCCTCCCCTCCAGCCCCAGCCCTGGGCTCCTGGAGCCCCGAGACCCACACGTTCTTTGTCCTTCCTTCTCTTCTGGGCTGCTCTCCACTCAGCACTCACCCTTTCTCACCATCTCTTGTCTTCCCGATTTAGAACCCAGCCCGGCTTGGCATGTGGGCCTTTGTTCTTCCAGCTGAGCCGGGGCCTGGTTGGCAGGCAGGAGGAGCAGGCTGTACTTCCTTCCCTTGCTGTCCATTTTTTTCCCCCTCCGTTTGCAAATCGTGAGTATCCTTCACTCCATTAACTTTACACACCCATCTTAACGTTTACCTTTGAGATGGTCCACTATTTTCCTTCTCTTTTCCTAGGTTTATCTAGGAGAATCCAGAACTTTAATAAAGGACTCTCTGTCATTGAATAGAGTTTAGAATGCTTTGTAGCACTTCTTACCACCTCTCCTTCAATGCCTTTTTGTTACAACGTTGATGGGATGCCTTAGGAAGTTTTAACTCTTGCTCATGTCACTTAGCCTTTGGTAAAATTGGTTTTATTTTACGACATCTCACTGAAAGTTGCAGAAACTGTCGACATTAAGTGAGGACTTCCTGTGCTTTATAGAACATCTAAGGTGAGTGAAGTGCCATGAAGCCAATATGCTCATGGTAGCTTAAAGGAGATATGCTAGAGTTTAATACCACGTCCTGTCTGTTGAGTACTTACCCAGCATGCTAGGCACTTCGTTAAGTATTGAACATACATTTTGTTATTAATTCAGTCTTTGCACCTACTCTGTGAAGTACAGGTTTTAGAACCATTTGATAATTGAAGACATTAAGGCCCAGGGAGGCGGCTATGGCTTGCCCACGCTCACTCAGGCAGAGGGTGGTAGACTGCTTGGTCACACCGGGGCCCGCCGGATGGCAGAGCCCAGGCTCTTGCGCACGGTGCCGCATTGCTGTGCCCATCAGGGCAGCTGCGTTTGCTGCGCCTGGACAGGCGGCTCCGAGGTGGTGGGGGCTCCCCGGAGCAACTTTTGCTCTTGTTCTCAGCACTCACCTGTCATGGGTCTGCCCTTGGAGTTGCTCAAGAACCGAGGATGGTGAAGGCTTTGTCTCAACACATGCCACTTCCGTTTATGTTTAATTGGCCAGTTAGTCACTTGGCCACATCTGACTTAAAACTCAGGTTGGGGAAGCAGTGCTGTCTGTGAGGTGCCTGGAGGAGAGGAGACCGAAGTATTTGGGTGCAGCCCCAGTGATTCTTCCAGCTTATTGAGACATAATTAACCTATACCGTTATGTAGGCTCTAACCATAATGACTTCGTACAGTGGCCTTGATCACTAATTAATTGACAGTCACTTGCTTAATTTTTTAGAAAGAATCCATGTAACTCAAATTGTTACTAATACTTGAAACTTTCTGTTAGTGTAGTAGCATATGATTGTAGCATCTCTATATCCTGATCAATAATCTATCTGTTGCCAGTAACTAGTAGCAAAGCAATTTAGCCTACTGAACTTGTTTTCAAGTTTTATATAACAAAATAACAAAGGAAGCTTTTCATCACTTGGTGTAGCAAATCCAACCCTGAAAATTGTGATAAGCCACCCGGAGTTCCGTTATCTGAACTGCTGTGAGCGTGCAGCCTGTCCCTCGTCCTGCACACACGGCGTCCCAGCGTGCTGTGGGCTCTGCCCTATGCCCTGCGTATGCAGACAGGGAGGCAGTGTGGCAAGGCAGCATGTCTGGGAATGCTGGGTGGGGGTGGGGGGACTCTTAGGGTGACATGACCAGAGAAGGCTCTTCCGGAGAGGTCACTAACAACAGAATAATAATAAATTAATCACATCCATAATAATAATTAATACTTGAATAATAGACCCAAGTAATAACTGGGAACCAGATATATGAGGATTTGGAGAAAGAAAATTCTAGGCAGGGCGAACAAAATAGCGAGAGCAAAGGACGTGAGGTGGGAGTGAGCGCGGTGGTTCTAGGCACCGAGAGCAAGCCTGGGCTGGAACTTGCAGACCTCTGGGACTCTGGGCCAGGGGAAGGTGGCGTGAGAGGCAAGGGCTAGACTTTGAGGTCCTGAAAGGCCATGAGAAGAAGTTTATGTTTAATTCCAAATTCAGTGGGAAGCCACTGGACAGTGACATGCACTTCGATTTCCATTTTTAGAATATCATGCTCACTGTGCCCTGGAGACCGGATCCTAAGGGGGCAAGAGTGTGGTGATGTGTTTGTTCGCTGTTGAGGTTAGCACCGCGTTGGAGGGCATTTTCTTCCCTCGGACGACTTGGTGGACCTCCAGCTTTGTGGGAGCGACCTTTGTGCTTCAGCCTGTGTGACCGCTGTTCTTTGACGGAGACGGCGTGTGAGATTTTCTTGTTCCGAGTCCCTGTCTGTTTATTGTTATTGCAGTCTTACTCATTCCTTAACACAATACAATTTAATGTTCTTTCTGTAAACTGAAGCTTGTTTGATTTTTTCTCCCCATTGTTTGCCCCAAGAATAGTAGTTACGAGTCTTGATTGCTAGTTTAAACAAGTTGTTCATAGAATTTGAATATTTTAATGCTGTTTAATTCTTGGTAGTTTTTAGCTGGTAACAGTGATTACCATGGTGATTATTAGCCCATTGTAGCAATAATATGTATCTTATTTTGAGTACACTAGTACATGTTCTTAATATGAGGCAATATTGGTCTCCAGTGTCAGTTTAAGATGACATCGGTGGGTTGGCCAAAAAGTCTATTTAGTTTTTTCTGTAAAGTAGAAGACACATTTTTCATTTTCACCAATAACTTTATTTGGCCAAAATTTCAGTAGTATCAAGAAACTTTGCAAACCACTTTTGACATGTTCATTCAGTCATGACGCCTTCTCCATACATTGCACAAATCTTTTTAGTGTTTCAGTTGCGTTTTTCCCTTTCTTGAAATAATAAAGCATAATGTGCTGAAAATGTTGTGTATTTTCTTCCATCTTCAGTATTAAAATGGCTGCACAAAAATTCACCAGTTTTGATCATTTTTTTTTAAATTCACCTGATACAACAGCTGTCACAATACAATCTAACAAAACTGCTTTGAATGAAGTTAAAGACAACTGAGCACTACTAGAGCCGTCATACGGAAAAAAAAACAAACGAATTTTTTGGCCAACCCAATAAAAAACTATGTGCTTTGCCCTTGCCGGGGTGGCTTAGTTGGTTGGAGCATTGTCCAGTAACTGAAAGGTCAGGGCACATGCTGACATTGTGGGTTCAGTCCCTGGTCCAGGCACGTACAGGAAGGCAGCCAATCAGTTCTCTCTTTCACCGTTTCTCTCTCTCTCTTCCTCTTTCTCAAAAGCAATGAAAAAATGTGCTCAGGTGAGGATAGAAAACAAAAAACTAGGCACTTTAATTGAATTGATTAAATCTGATGTAATAATTTATGGCCATTCCCTGGGTACGGCGTGTAAAAGGGGGCACTTACATAAATTTAAATGAGATACTAGGAAAACTTGCTTATTCCTATATTTTTAAGCAGTAAAAACGAGTCCATGTTGCCCGTGTCGGGGTACACGCAGCCTTCTGTACCGGCAGCCAGTGCTGCGTAGCAGAGTCACTGTGCTCGCTCCGGGGGGAGTGCGAGCAGAGGGCGTGGGGCAGGCTGGTTCCGAGGAGCAGACGGAGGGAGGGTGAGGGGTCAGAGGTGTCGCGTTAGCCCGGTGGCTGTCGTGAGCGTGCACCAGAGTATACTGCTCTGGAAGAAGGGAAACTGTTAGAGGGTTTCGAGTTGGGTTAAAAAAAAAAATCTTGATTAACAAATTGTTGTTCTATCAGATTGGTATTTTTGTTTTTAATTTTCTTGGAGCATTTTTAACGTGATTTAGAGAGGAGAGTGTAGGATTTCTTTGCTTATTTATGTGCAGTGAAGTGTACTCATTTGCAGCGTACAGCCCTGAGTTTTGACACTCATATAGCTGTTGTCACAATCAAGATGAGGGACGTTGCCATCGCTCCCACAATTCCTACTTGCGGCCCTGAAATTCTCCCCTCCACCTCTGCCTCAGGCAGCCATTGGTCGGCTTACTGTCCCTGTGGATTGGTTTTTCCTGTTCCAGAACTTCCCCGGAATGGAGTCACAGAGCACGTGCTGCTTGGCGTTTGCCTCTGTCCGGTCGCACGGTGTGTCTGAGCCTTCCCCCTGGTGCTGTGTGTGTCAGCAGTTCGTTCCTTTCACAGAAGGTGTCTTAGGGGCCATCGTCGGACCATCGTGACAAATCCATTTGTAATCACATTTCTAAAGACGTGGTGAAACCTCGGGATGGCTTTCTCTGTTTCCTTTTAGGTAGCTCCTCCACTTTTTTCTAATTTTAAAAATATATATTGTGTAAAAAAATTGAAACCACTTTTGCTATTTTAGCATATTATTAACATCAAATTATAGTTTTATAAGTAATTACAAATGCAAATTTGATTTTTCATACCAAAAAAAAAAAAGACTTCCAACTAAGGTGGTTTCTCTCTGTTATGACTTAAACCTCAATCACTGAGTGTATAGTTTAGGAAATTAATGTGTTTAATGGCACTTAAATTTCATTTTGAGTCATATATTCTATTACGTAAATTAGCAATTTAAAAAATAAAATCTAGTACAGTATTTTTCTGAATGGAAATGCTTGATTATTTTTGAAATTTGAAAACTCGAATAGCCGAGCTGCGGCAGGACGACCCCCGCCCGTTGGTTGCTCTGGTGCGTGCACTGTGGCAGGGGAGACGGTCTCGGAAGTGTGTGGCTCCGCCTCACCTCCGCTGTCTTGCGACTCACACTCCACCTTCAGTCCTGGCTTGGCCGCTCCAGCTGTGTGACCTTGGGCAAGTCACTTGACTTCTTGGTATTTGCTTTCTTACCTGGTAAATAGGAATAGTGGTGGTGTACACCCCATGCGGCTGTGGTCAAGACCAAAGTTAATAAACAGAAGAAGAGCGCAAAGGCTAGTGTGCCTTTCGTAGGAGATGCTGTGTCAGTATTATCATTATATCATCATGATTCCTTTTGGCCATTGACTAAGACTTGATTCTGCTTCATAAAATACTTTCTTATCACTGCCACTGCTTCAGTTCAGAACCAGACACCCCTTGGTTGGGCTGCTATGGAAACCACCTAATTGATTGCCTCACTGACAGTCTCTCCGCCCCTGGGCCCGTTGTCCACGTCTCTTGAGCACTGTACTTAGACAACATAAAACTGACCACATCGGAAATCAGAAAAGTGAACAGTCATCATGAGTTGTTTGGAATGTCTTCATGGATGAACTGGGAGTTGAACTTGACCAGGAAGAATCTAGATGATATTGACTGGCTGGAGAGTTGAGGGCCAGGAGGACCAGTGGCCTAGGGTCGTTGTCGGCTGGAAGCCTGAATTGCGCAAGGCCCAGAGGAGTGAGACCCAGTCTGGGGACAGGAGGAGGAGCCAGGGGATGGTGCGGCTGTAGGGGTCAGGGGGGAACTTCTGTGAGTAAAGTGGGGATGTTTGTGTGTATGTGTGATTTCTCTGACTAGAATTTCATTTAAAATACAGCTGGGTAGATGAGACAAGTTCATGTGACTTAAAAGGCTGTAGCTTCACCGTTTGCTGCCCTGGATGAAGATCGTTTGAGATGTTGCAACTCAAAGCTCACTTGTAACACACTCACTGGGAGGCAGGAAGAAGCTTTTCCAGCTCACACTACCCTTTCCCACCGTGTATCAGAATCTTCTGGAAAGGGGGAGGGGTATGTATGTTAAATTGGGAAAGCTCTCAGGTACCTCATTTTCTTTGCTCCCTCTAAACCTTGAAAGTCTCTGAAACCAGCAGAGGACCTGCTGGGTTTTATTTAGGAAGTTTTTAAAAGGGGTTCTGAACCAGATGCTTTGGAGGGTGATCAATGAAGAGGGCAGAGGGTTTGTCGAAGTTGAACATGGAACAGACCGGAAGCTAGGAAACCTCATGGCATCTTGTCTCTCCCCTGCCCAAACCTTCTGGCAGTGTCCCACCGCTCCAAACACTGTACACTCGCTGTGCCTGGCCCTCAGGGTTTGGCAGGCCGTGGTGGGGGCCCACCTTGCTTTCTCCTTGGCTCCCTGTGACCCGGCCACTGTGGCCTCTTTTTGTTACTGAACATGCCAAGCCTTTTGTTCTCTCAAGACATTTCCCTGGAGTGCTCAATCCTTAGCACGTGGCCTTATTCTGAAGCGTGAGATTTAATAATCACACATTCCATTAGTCAGCAGAATGTCATAGCTTCCTAAAAGCTGTCCTGTCCACACCATTGAAGAAGGCAGATAACATCTTAGTGTTCTTATAGAAAGTGGCTCTGATCTCATGGATCCCTGAAAGGGACTTCCCAGGCACCTCTGGCCTGTAGTGCAAGACCCCGCTGGTTTGTGGTTAGACCCATGCGGACTCTGGCATCTGACTGACCGGAGTTCCTCTTGGTTCCACCTCTGTAACCATGCAGCGGGGAGAGGTTGCTCGACAGAGCTGCTCGCTTCACAGCGTCATTTTTGCAAGTCCAGACCCTGCCTGACTGCCTGGGTTCGAATCAGTCATAGCCCTGCCACTTACTGACTGCGACCGTGGGCAGATTTCAGTTTTCACCTGTAAAATCGGTCATAAAATCCATCAGCATGGTGGCGTACAGACTAAACCAGACGTTGCATAGAAAGCGCTTGGAGCAGTGTCTGAGTAGCCTCCTGCGTGCTCGGCCTGTGCTAGCGAAGACTGCTGCTGGAAGGTAAGGCCTGGGCGGTGCTCAGCACGGACCTTGGCCTAGAGGAAGGGGTCACTCCCCAGGCAACCCCCACGCCCCCAGTGTGAGTCAGTCATGCTGGGCCGGAGGGAAGGTGTTAGCAGGGAGCAGTAGGAGGGCCTTTCGGAGGCCTTGTGACAGAGCTGGAGAATCAAAATCCCTCTAAGGATTTTTTTGTGTGAGGAAGCAGGAAGAGAGCTGGTGAGCTTCGTGGGGAGGAAGCCAGACCAGCTTTGTTGACCATTGTGTCTGCACCGCTCAGCACAGCGCCAGCCCGAGTGCTTGTCAATGGCGGGGCAGTGGGCTGAGCGCTGGAGACATGCTTGGCCACTGTTGGGGAAGGGAGGAGGTATTGACTAAATTTGAGATGCAGATAAGAAGTTGGCAATGTCAAATTGATGAAATCAATTAATAATCAATAGCTATGTTATTAAATTAACTTAAATTTAATACCTTAATTAAAGTTGATGCATACTGTTCCGGATCAGTTCATTGATACATATTTGGAAACTATGTCATTAAGCGGTGAAATAAAGAGTTCTTGCATTTCCTGTTGCACAGTAGGGAAGTATGGAAGTCCTTGTGACTCCCCCATGCTCGTCACCGTGACCAGTGAGTGTTAGGGAGCCGTGCAGTGGCAGTGCACCTTCGTTCTGGGGCAGCCAGGACCAGCTCCTGGGAGGAAGAGCAGCCAGGGTTCCGTCCTAGAGCTTGGAGTCGGGTCTCCGGTCGGTCACCCTCTCTGTGGGTCAGCAAACAGCAGTACATTTCTCCTAAGGCGTTCCCCCTGCCTGCCCCACCTTCTCTGCCCTAGACACCGTGGTCTTTGCCTGTCTGCCCTCTGAGCACACCAGGCTTTCTCCCAACTCAGCAACAGTCCGTGCGGGTTCCCTTTCCTGCATATTTCCCCCCACATGGTCACACGGCCCGTCTTACTTACAGAGCAGGCTTCCCTGAGCACTCTGTCTAGAGCAGCCGCCTAACACCTCTCCATCACTGTCTTTCCTTGTGCTGGGTTTGCCTCGGAGCATCAATACCTGCCAGGCACTGTGTGTCTCCGTTTCACTTTGTCTGCCTTCCTCACTAGAGTGACACGTTATTAAGGCAAACGTGATGCCCAGAGCATTGCCTGGCCCATAGAAAGGACTCAGAAATATTTTTAATAAATTAATTGAGTGGATATTACAATTTCTTGCAGACAAAATTGATCTGGGAAGCATTCCCAGGATCAAATTGTGATTCTTTAGTGTAAGAATCAAGGTGACCCTGTTTAGTACTATCAAGATGCCTGTGTGTATAAACTCATATATATATATATATATATATATATGAGATTCCAGTTTATGAGTGTGCGAGGGAAAGACTTTTTTTAAAGCAATTTTTTTGTTCTGAAGTTTACTTATAGACAGGTTGCTTGAAATTAGGAGCATATCACACATAGAGGATTCTTGTATTGACTCTGAAAAATACTTGTCTCAAATTCAAGAGATTTAGGCTCACATGGAGAAAATACTTTTTGATAGCTGACCCTTCTGGTTTGTTTGTTTCTATCTCTGTCTCTTTATGCAGCTAACAGAAAGGGGGAAATTAAGAAAGCAGTCCTATTCATAGTTGCTATAAAAAGAATAAAATACCTAGAAATAAATCTAACTAAGGCCATTTTACACTGTTGGTAGGAATGCAGACTGGTGCAGCCACTGTGGAAAACAGTATAGAGATACCCAAAATAGTTAAAAAAAGATCTGCCTTTTGACCCAGCATTCCCACTTCCAGGGTAGTATCTGGAGGAGCCCAAAACACTAATTTGAAAGAACACAAGCGCCCCTGTGTTCACTGCAGTGTTGTGTACAATCACCAAGATACGGAAGCAGCCCAAGTGTCCATCAGTGTGGATGAGTGGCTAAAAGAACTGTGGGACATTTACACAATGGAATATTACTCAGCTGTAAAAAAGAAGAAAATGTTGCCCTCTGTGGCAGTATGGGTGGACCTGGAAAACATTATGCTGAGTGAAATAAGCCAGTCAGAGGAAGACAGATACCGTATGATTTCACTCACATGTGGAATCTAATGAACAAACTGAACTAACAGGGAAAATGGGGACAGACTCATTGATGGAGAAAGACCAGGATGATTACTGGGGGCCGGAGGGGGGGGGGCAGGTAGGTTAGTGGGTAGAAGAAAAGATACTTTTTCCCCTTTTGAAAAAAAATGCATTCACATTTCTAAAATTCTAGTTTATAGATTAAAATTTTAAAAGGGGGTCACTATATTTAGAAATGAGAAATTTTTATGCTTTAGCTAATTAAAAATACCGTAAGGCAATTTTCCGGGGACAGTTTTGATATTCCCATGATTTGGAGGGCACTCGTGCGTGGTGGCATTGTCGGGACCAAAGCGGGAATCAGGCCGGATGGAAGCAGCTGCGCCCCTGAGGCATGCGTGCTGTGGACTCCGCGCCGTCCGAGGGCCGGTCCCCGGGCTGCGGGTGGCCGCTCTTGTGCATTCCAGCGCAGAGCAGGCCAGAGGGACCTTCGAAGTGACTCGCTCATGGCTGTGGATTTGTTTCTCCTGAAGCAGCCTTTTGATGTTTTTTTTTTTTTTAAATTGAAAATGCTGCGAGTACTCAAATTTGGATGATATTCTTTTCTTGGCACAGAACATTCTTAAAAACTACAAGAACTTGATTGTTGTGGGAAAATTAATCTTTTAGCTTAGAGTTTGCTTTTTGCCTACATTGGTTTCTTTGAAAGTCCTTGAGAAATGTTTCCGTTTGCAGTGGAGTAAGAAACACACAGACTGCAGAACCCTGTTGTTCTCGGGAGTCGTGATGTGCACTTCGGTTCTTAGGGTGCATGTGGTCCCAGTTAATAGACCCCGGGCTTTCCTTTGATTTGAAAGTTATTTTTAAAATAACAGTCATGTTTTACCAGTCGGCTCTGCTCTCCCCCTTTCATCCCATGATATACATAAGCATCATGATCTTGCGATTACAGTGAATTTGAGCGTCACCTGTGGTTAGTGGTTGTATAAAATTCTGTGTTTCTTAGAGACGTGACGTTGTGGCAGCTTGGTAGACAGGGGGAAAGTGCTGTGTCCGGAGTGGGCGTGCTCCCCGCGGAGGCCCAGGCTGAGTCGCGGTGCCCTTGCATGGGCTAGTCCAGGCCCTGTCAGTGGTGTTGCTGCTGGAGAATAAACTCATGGATCGGGCAGTCGTCCAGCATGGCCTTCACAGTATGTGCCAAAAGTATTCATTTGAGTAGGGAGCGGTGATTTTGACTTTTTAAATGTTCTAAAATGCTGATGGCAGCCTGTAAGCGTAAGCTTGAACTCCCTGCCAGATTCTCTGGGACTTTAACGCAGTGCGATACCAGAGAGTTACCTGTTTTGAAAGTGGCTACAGGTGGCTGGAACAAAACAGATCAGCCCACATGCTCGAAAGTCAGCGGTTTCCTTTGGACACTCGCAAACCAGCATCAGAGCAGCTCTTGAAGTGCTTGACCTCGTTGTCTTGGTCTGGAGTGCCCGTTCCAGCTTTCAGTTACATGTTTGCAACCCGCCTGCTTATCGGACCAGGAAAAAACCCACAGAATGCTAACCAGGTTTTCTGCATTTTGCCGTTATCCCCTTGTTTCTTTACTTGTAGAACGCTGCTGAGCCTGTGGCAACCGCTGAGACCCTGGCCGAGGTGCCTGACCACGTGTTTCGAGGCCTTCCGGAGGAAGTGAGGCTTTCCCCATCTGCTGTTGACAAGACTCGGATTGGTGAGTACTGGGGTCGCAGAAGGAGCGGGGGAGGGGAGTGCAGGCTGCAACCAGGCTTCCTATGAGGCCTTTAAGGTGGGGAGCCGAGAACCTTCCTTTCTTGTTTCTGTCCCCAGTATCCGACACTTCGTGGATCTCTGCACATACTTGAATGAAGGACAGGCTGAGTGTATGTGAATGCTTCAGGCTGGGATGTCTTGTTTAATACAATGCAAGCTTTTCTGTGTTCGGTCTTGCTTGTGTCCTAATGTTTAGTCAGGAGGCTGAGGAAGGAAATGATAAAAAATCAAAATACAATTTTGGAATATATCATGTGTATATCCTATTTCCTTTTAAAAATGTGTGCTTCTGATACTCAAATTTGTGTGTGTGTATAAATTTCCAATAAATGATTTTTCTAATTCTCATTGAAAATTATTCAGTGAGTAACTTGTGAGCATTTAAATTGTATCATTCGTTCAAATGAAAGTGTTAGATTTTTCTAGCTCTGCTAACCGGCTGTTAGCTGTGTTATCAAATGGGGTTCATAGCAGACTTACAGAAAAGTGGAATTTGTATGTCCCAGCTGAGCAGGACTGGCTGAGAGCCGCCCTCTGATGGTGAGGACGCAGGCCAGGAGATGAGGGGACCTGCTCAGAGCGGTGCTGTCGGTAGGGTCACTGCTGGGCGCCGGTGGCCTTGACTCGGGTGGCCTCCTGCCGTTTTAGCCACTGCCTCTTTGTCCTGTCCGTTTGCTGATGGTCAGTGCGCAGGAAATAGAAATACCCCAAGAGCACCACAGAGCAGTGTAAACTTGGCTCTTTGAAACTCTGCAAAGTGTCCTAGGAGCTAAGGTTTTAGGAAACTTAGAGAGGAGAGGGTTTTTTCACTTTGACCAAACAAACTTCAAAAACATTTATTAAAAAAAATTTCCAAGCCTTTATAAAAGCAATTTATGTTTATTGGAGATATTTGAAATTTGTAGAGCAGTAGAAAGAGGAGTTTAAAAAGTATTTGTAGTTTCACTACATTCCAGTATTCTTTTCTTTTTGTGATTGTACTGTCTGGGTAATTTTACATGCAAAAGTTAAAATAGGCAAATGCAAAACATGCTCTTCTATTGTAAAACAGTCTAGGTTCTTTACAAGCTATTTGGAAAATACAGAAGAATATAAAGAAGAAAAATAAAAATCATCGTTGAAGATGTCATTAATTTGATTTCACTTGATCTTAGTTGATTTAACACTATCTTCGTTTTAGGCTTTCTAGCCTTTTAACTATTAGGTTGGCCAAAAAGTTCATTTTTTCCCCCATAAAATGGCTCTAGTAGTGTTTAACTTGTCTTTAACTTCATTCAAAATAATTTTGTTAGAGTGTATTGTGACAGCTGTCCTATCAGCGTGCATTAAAAAAAAGACTTGGTATTGTTGAATTTTTGTGTAGCCATTTTAATATTGAGATGGTAGAAAATAGCGACATTTTCAGCATATTATGCTTTATTATTTCAAGAAAGGTAAAAATGCAGCTGAAATGCAAAAAACGATTTGCGCAGTGTATGTAGAAGGTAGTGTGACTGATAAAACGTGTCAAAAGTGGTTTGTGGAGTTTTGTCCTGGAGATTTGTCTCTGGACAAATCTACAGTGAGGTAGACCAGTTGAAGTTGATAGCAATCAAGTGGAGACATTAATTGAGAACAACATTATACCACATGGCAGATAGCCAACATACTTAAAATATCCAAATCAGTGAAGTTATTGGTGAAAATGAAAAACGTGTATCTTATTTTACAGAAAAAACTAAATGGACTTTTTGGCCAACCCAATATTTTGTGAAACTAGATTGATTTTAGTGCTTCAGTCTTTTCTTTCTAAACCAATAAAAGTGATAAGACAATCTGAATCACAGCATCAGATATTATTGGTGGCGGTAGACCTTGGTTCTTGAGTTTGGCAAAGAACAAATTTAGCTGAGAACTGGAGTGCAAATAGTGTATTTAGCTTTTTAGAAGGAACATCACAGAGGCAGAAGAAGTGAGCCAGCTAGGTGGCATGAACTCAGAAAAAAAGTGGCAAAAGAAGGGCCTTTGGCGCTTAGAAGAAAGCAAGCAAGGGGCACCTACCGAAGGAAAGAAGTGGGGGAGGCGTGGGTGTGCTCTGGAGAGAGGAGTGCTAGTTAGTGCCTTCATCTTTAAAGTAAAACCACATACATTCTAAAAATACTGGTTTTGTTTTCTAGGTGTCTGGGCCACAAAACCAATTTTAAAAGGGAAAAAGTTTGGACCATTTGTTGGCGATAAGAAGAAAAGATCTCAGGTTAAGAATAACGTGTACATGTGGGAGGTAAGAAAGGATTCTGGTTCTTTGTTTATCAGAGTCCTGTATCTTAAAAAAATTCTGTTATTTTGGGGTTTGACATTTGAAATTAAAAAATAACTTTTTAATGTGTCCTTTAAAATCAATAATGTTTTTATTAATGAGAAAATGGGTTTCCTTGGATACAGACTGCTGTTTACATTTGTTTTTTGAGACTTCTTGGCTGTCCTCAACAATAAATGTCAAATCCACTCTTTATACCGCCTTGTTCAGGGCGTTTGCTTTGCATCCGAGACTTTCATCTGTCACTTTATGGGCTTCCAGATAGACACCATAAAAGACACCCCAAGGTGGCCACGCTGTTCGGCCCTCTATTTTAGAAATCTTAGTGTTGCCGGGATATTCAGAGTCGCATATATTTAGCACATGGCACATTTATGTAGCTCTTTGAACTTTTCATAAGGCTTTTATTCCGTTCCCCTCATGGTCTCCTGACAACCCTGGAAGGCGGAGCAGGAGGTTAGCGCGCCCTCCCTGCGGAGGTGGAGCAGCGAGAACAGAGGCGAACCGCTGCCCCCGTGGGGCCCAGGTGCCGAGAGCGGCATCAGCGCAGGACTGGAGCCCGTGTCTCCTGCTGGACGGCGAGGCAGTTAAAAACGTTTCATGGGTTCACATCCTACGTTTCGCTTTGTGACTTTGGCTAACACCCTCAGTTTTAAAATGTGGAGAATGAAGAAATGTCTCATTAAGATCTTGTGACGATAAAACACGTTGCTCTCGTCCCCTGGAGAGCAGCCTGTGAGCCCACCGTTGGTGAGGAGTTTAGTTTGGATCAGGTGCCCCCTGGAAACTTCTGCTCTTCAGGAGCTCTGTGGTGTGACTCCTTCTAAAAGAAGTGACGTTTGCCAGTGGTGGGGAAAAGCGTTCCTATCAGATTGTTTTAAGTTGAGTCACATCTGTTTCATATGTAAGCATATAAAAGCCTAAAAATAAAATATGCATAGGAAATGTCTGGACCTTTTCCATGAAGAAGTTCTGTGGCATTTGTACGTTTGAAGTTTATTGCTATTCTCAATGCCATAAGCAATTGAAAAAAGGATTTTATTTAGTTTTAGAGAGAGGGGAAGGGAGGGAGAAAGAGACAGACAGAAACACTGAATGTGGGAGAAAAACATTGACTGATTGCCTTTTACACGTCTCCAACCGGGGACCTGGCCCATGACCCAGTCATGTGCCCTGACTGGGCATTGAACCGGTGGCCTTTCAGTTTGCGGGACAACGGCCAACCCACTGAGCCACACCAGTCAGGGCAGCACTGTTTTCTAACTTGAAAATTTCGACGGTTTCTCCCAGTAATTGTGAGTTTCTCCGTTGCTAATCCCTCATAATAAATCTAATGACAGTTAACCCCAGGGGCTTCAGGAAGTGAGGGTTTCCCTGGAGACGACCGCGTTGTGCTGCCTCCCGGCTTCTGAGGGGGAGAGCTCTGCATCTATGTTTGCGGAAAAGCTGCCCACCACAAAGCGCTTCTCCCCTGAGTGATGACAGATGCCTTGACCACAAGACTATGCTCCAAACTTCTTTTTCAATTTTCGAAATTTCCAAGGGAAACGATAAATACGCTCTTTTGGGTTAGCAGCTACCCGAGTGCGGATAATGTCAGGGACCCAGGAAATGGTGCCCTGGTTGCAGGTGCAGAACGCAAAGTTTAAGCAAATGCCCCCGACATGAAACCCAAGCTTAGGCTGCCTGTTTTAGCCAACGTAGCAGTTTGATATTGTCGGGCATATTCTGTAACCTATTGATGGTGCTTTTGTCCATGAATTCACAGCAGCTTGGTGGAAATTGTGGTTTGGAGCCATGGCATGGTAGGGATTCAGTGTCCCCTGTGAGCCTGTTAACATTCTGTTGTTCACGCAGGATACTTCTGCCTGCGCACCGCCACAGTTTGTGGCTCCTTGTGACATGGCCAGTCCTTGGAGTCAGGTTTGCAGACGCAGTTTTTGTCGGGGCTGGCTTTTCCTTCCTGCAGTTTAAAGAAAATCTGAAGGGGGGTGGCAGGGCTGCGTAAAAAAGATGAGGGGATTAAGGAAAAAATGTATATGTAGGTATGTATGTGTACGCACACATATGTTATGTGCACAGACAACGGTCTGGTGATGACCAGAGGGAAAGGCGGGTGGGGGAGGGAGAGGATGGTAAAGGGGGTAACTGGTGACGGATGGAGCCTTGCCTTGGGTTGTGCACAGGTGCTGTGTTATAGAACTGTACACCTCAGACCTATGTGCTTTTATTACCAATGTCACCTTCATAAATTCAGTAAAAAAGAAAAATCTGGATGTCATTTAGATAGTTCCAACTATAAGGTATGTATTCCGCACAGAAACCTTTAAGCCTTTTGCATATATATATATATATATATATATATATATATATATATGAAGAAGTAGCATTTGGCAAAGTACAGGGAGCATAAATAATGTACTTGTTTCTTATAAAGAAGAACGTGAGAGCCCAGGTAACATTTAGTGTTAGCCCAGTTATTCCAGCCTTGGTCTTGTCCTCAGACTTGCATCAGGGTGCCTCTTATAAATGTAACAGAAACTGAGATTATTAAAATCTCATCTTGGCATTTGTTCTTCAATTAAAGCCCCTTAGAAACAGCTTATTTTTAGCAGTCTGGTCTTTTGCCCCAGCTAGAACTCCATTTTTTAAAAAGATTTTATTTATTTATTTATTTATTTATTTATTTATTTATTTATTTATTAGAGAGAGGGGAAAGGGGGCGAGAAAGAGAGGTGGAGAGACATCAGTGTATGGTTGCTTCTCAAATGCCCCCTAGTGGCCCACAACCCAGGCATGTGCCCTGACTAGGAATTGAACCAGCGACCCTTTGGTTCGTACCTTGGTGCTCAGTCCACTGAGCCACACCAGCCTGGTCAGAGCTCCTATTTTAAAGGTCATCAAAGACACTGTTAAGTTGCTTTTCTCGAGCCCTTGACTATTTAGCCCGCTATTAAGATATCTAAGCTTTCACTGAAGACAGTTTATTATGTCAGAAATAACAGGAGGAAAACAGAGTATCCTCAGGGTAAATGCGGAGAAGAGGAGAGCATTCTTCGCTCCCTTTCTGGTGGGGGAGGGGGAACAACTGCCCGCCCCTCAAGTGCTGTCAACGCCACAGCCACAGCCCAGCTGACCTGATGGAAGCCTCTCAGGTTCACTGCCGGGGTGGGGGCAGGGGGTGGTCAAATTGCTTCTAATGAACAGAACTTTTGGGTCATTTGCATGTGAATTGTTTTTTAATGTCTTTAAAAATACTTTACTTTTTTAAGAGCAGTTTTAGGTTCGCAGCAGTGGTGAGCAGAAAGTACAGAGAGTTCCTTCATAAACATCTCCCCCTCCGTGTACACACAAACACAGTCCCCCTCCGGCTGTCAACATCCTGAACCTCAGAGGCGCTGGTCTGTTGCCTGGATGAACCTGCATTAGCACCGTTATCACTTAGTCCGCAGTTTACCTGAGGGTTCATTCTGGGTGTTGCGCATTCTAATGTTTTTGTGTTTTTACTTAAACATCATTTCTTTCTAATGTGCTTGTGGTTTTACTTACACATCATTTCTTACAGAAAATTTTTATCCTTACCTGTGGACATTTTTCATTGCTTTTAGAGAGAGAGGAAGGGAGAGTGGAAGGGGCAGAGAGAAGCATCGATTGGTTGCCTCCCGTATGCGCCTGGAGCAGGGATTAAACCCACGACCTAGGTATGTGCCCTGACCGGAAATCGATCCCGCAACCTTTTGGTTACGGGACGACGCTCTAACCAACCGAGCCACACAGGCCAGGGCTACATCATTGTTTCTTATGCTGCTTAGAATTCTGTTGTTCCTTCCACTGTTTAACCAGTTGAACATTTCAATAGTTTTAATTTTTTCATGATATTAACAGTTCTTCAAAGTGTGCAGCTCGCTCTCTATACATATTTGCTGACTTGGCTGAAGTCAAGCAAACACAGAAGATAAGTCTTGGCTGACTTATCTTCTGAAGATAAATTCCTAAAAGTATAATTGTTAAGTCAAAAATTGCATTGTATATTTTCATCTTTGGTAAATTTTCTTTAACAGACCTCTGGAAGGACTGTACTAATTTACATAAACGTCATGAGTGCCTATTTCTTTCCAGCTTTTTAAACCATATATTGTTAAGCTTTTAGTTAGGTTTTCCCCATTGTTATAGATGAAAACTGGTAGCTCACTGCTTCTGTTTGCATATCATTCATTCAGGCAACACGTTTTGAGTCAGGAGGCTGGAGGGAAGACGCAGTATTGCGTTTCGACTGAAATTAATAGAGAAGTTTTATCTGTAGAACGCGAAGACCTTAATGTCATGTTTTTGAAGGATCTTTTTGTTGTCACTTTTAATTGAGGGTAGCGCACGCCTCCTCGCAGAGCTGTTTGGCTACAAATTGGATGGTGTGCGTGAAATTACTTGACATGGGTGTTGCTGGCTCAATAAACATTAATGGAACCTGACCATTAAAGAAAAACACTTGAATTATCATGTAGAAGATAAAAACATTTTTTGGTAGTTGATTACTTTTTAAAAGATGACCACTGTTTCGTTTTTGCTTAGAATGTTTTCTCTTCTGATGTGTGGGCTGTATTTTGAACCAAAAAATGAGGTTACTACTGTTGGGAGAGGAACCCTGAAATTGACTTCTGCGTGCTGTCTGAGTTACTCACTCCTGGAAATGCATTGGCGGAAAACGCCCTCAGGGTCGAGGTGGTGGAGGTGGTGGAGAGGTGGACCTCCTGTCTCCACCTCCTTTTAGTCCTTTTGGCAGTCTAAACAGATGGAGATGTGGTTAGGTGTCGTCCGCCTCCAGGAGCAGACGGGGAAAGTGGGAAATGGCGTGTAGATCATAGTGTTGGACAGTCAGCAAGCTAGATCCTTAGAGAAATCAAGATGAAAAGGAGCCTCAGACAGCCCGACAAACTAGAGTGGAGCTGGGACCCCAGGACAGGGCCTGCCCCCCACCCGTCACTGACGGGTTAGAGCCACAGGAGGAGGGGAGTCTGGAGACACTGCCGCAGGCTGGTTGGGATGAACCCTCAGCCCGAGGCTGCACAGTTTGAAGAGGTGTCTTAGTTCCTGGGCGTGGTTTCTGTCCCAGTGAATTGGTTCCCCGAAGAGAGATTGGGTAAGGCCCTCCTCAGAGGCAGACAGTTTAGGATTCAGATGATGGTACTTTGCATGAATTGAATGAGAATGGTTTTTTTTTTATTTTACAAATTTGAATTTATGTATACAGTACAACATGTAAATAGTAAGGAAGGATGTAAGTTAAAATGCTCGTTCGCATAAAATGCTCATTCGCAACCTGTAAGGACGCTGTGTTTAACACTTGGGTTTGTTCTTTGCAGCCCTTCCTTTGTGTGTCTTGAGTATTTACTTTTGAATGGGTTTTTAAGTTGGAGTGTGTACTAAATTTTGAGTTTAGATCATTGTATGACTGTTTAGAAACGACTGGATTAAGTCAAGTGGAAGTTGGGTGGTCTGGAAATGATGTTCTGACAGAATTAATGCTCAGTCTGGGTTCAATGGTGGGGGCAGAAAGGAGGTCCGGCCTGGGTAACCTAGGAAAGGTCAAGGATGGCAGGAGACGTTGGAGAGAGAAAACAGAAAAGCAGGAGTGGAGAAGGGAGCCAGGGCGGGGTCCTGGCTCCGACTCAGTGACTTGGGCATTCTGGTAGAACTACCAGCCTTCCTTAGTGTCTTTGTGTATAGACGGGAATTACGGATATTTCGTAGGGCTCTCGTAAAGGTTCCTGTAGCGAAATAACGCGTGAAGCATCTCGCCCAGTGCGTGACATGGAGGTGCTTCCCTTTGTTAAATTCTTCCTCTCTCAATAGAGAATTTCCATCTGAAAGTTGCCTTGTCAGAATGGTTTCATAATACCTAGTGTGTGGTTGGCTACTCTTGCTTTGTTAAAAGGGACCGTTTTATAAATTCGATTGCAAAAAATTACTGATTACGTGGAAACAGTTCTCCTTTGGATCAAGTCAGCTGAGTGTTTCTTTCTCGGTTGTCATAAAGATGTGGAAGTAGGTTTGCTGTGCGTCATCTGCTGAGCCCAGGGGTGGGAGTTTCGCCGGCCTTGCAGTGTCTTTGGAGAGAAGGGTTCTGGTCGGTCTCCACTGTCTCTCCGCTACCCCGGCCTAGTGCTGGGGCGGCACTTTCGCAGCCCTGTACCTCGTAGTTTACACGATACAAAATTCCGTCCCTTTTTAGAGACTAGGTTTTGTGTGTCAGCTACTGAAATTATTGGAAACCAAGGCTTGACCCCCCTGAGATAGTAAACTGTATATAAACACATTTTTATCACAGTTCTTACTGTAGGCTTAACGTCTCACTAAGAACGAGAAAGCTACCTGGTTTTTTAAATGTGTGTGTGTGGCGATGGGAGGGGAAGGGAGGGGGGGGTTAGCTTAGCACCAAGCAGACCCCCTGTCTTCATTCAGACTTAGGTTTTCGTTCAGAAGACTGACTTGCTCTCCTCCCCCACTTCCCTTGTTTACTTGGAGATTACACGTAAATCTGTAGAGACAAAGTAGAAAATTTAGATAAACAGAAGAAAAAAGTAATCTCACTGTTCAGAGAAAACCATTGTTAACATTTTTATTTTGGTTTCAGATTATTTTTCTTCATGTGTGTTCACATGTCTAAGCAAAAATGGTATCGTATAAGCTATACTTTCTGTAAATTGCTTTTAGCAATGTACTGTGACTATGCTTTATACAAATAATATATTCCCATAACTTCTGATTATCTTTGGTTTCTTCTAATAATAGAAATAACATGTGCTTATTGGGAAAATTCTTAAGGAATGCAGAACTATCTAACAAAATAAGTTTTCATGTAAGCCAGTTGATCATTTATGCAGTAGTACTTTTTAAAAAATCTGTTTCCAATTTTATGTTGTTTTTTATTGAATCTTTACTGTATTTTTTCGCTTGCTATATAGTCCCCTTGCAGCAGTGCTTTTTAACACCTATGTAGTATTCTGCGATATGCGTGTGCTGTCATGCTGACCTGACCTGTAGCGTTTTCCACGCAGGAGGGAATTGGACACAGCCTGTAGTCAGCTGCGCTGCTGAGCGCGTCCCTGTGCAAACGGCGGTGTCGGGCCCCATCACTCATCTCCTGAGCATAAGTCCCTCCAAATGTTAGAGTGTGTGTACGTTTGAGTTAGGGTTTTTGTGTTTGTTTTTGTCAAGTACTGCTGAATTCCACCAGAAAAAGTGATTCCAGTTTATTCTGTGATTAAAAAGAAGTGATACCAATTCATTCTTTGATCAGCATTGCTTGGGGAATGTTTGCTTACTCATCTTGTGGGGTTTTTTTTCCCCTTAAGGAACAATTTTCACCAGTTGGATAGGAGAAAACTATTTTATGTTATTTTTGATTATTATTATTTAAATTCAATTTTTATCTTCACAAGGTTTGGGCCATGTGTATTTCTTTGTGAATTACTTGTTCGCACATTTTAAAGAATGGAAATGTTCATTTATTTCTATAAACTTAAGTATTTTAGTTTAAGTGTGACCTAGCAGATGCCTTAGTCCCTTTTGACCCAAAGTGAGCTGAGTATAAAGAGTTCACTCAAGTAGCACAGCTTGCGGTTTGCCCAGGTTTGTGTTGACCTGGGAACCAGGAAGTTCTGGTTTCCCTCCCTGCCTCCCTCCCTCCCTCCCTCCACCCCCCTTGCCCTCTCTCTCTAATATCAATGAAACAAGAACAAAAGGGAGACTTTCATCCTGAGTTTAGTAAAAAGTAACTAATACTTTTGTTAAATGTTAAAGACGGACAGTGTTAAAGGACCAATTTTCCTTGTTTTATCATGCTGACGAACATGACAGAAATGTCTCTTAAACATTTTTAAGTCAGGCAGCTTATAATATTTTGGTGTGTAAAGTTTAACTTTCAGTTTTGCACTGAAATGCTGTTTCTTCATAACATAGCATTTGGGGGCTACTCGTTCTCTCCGTATTAAACGGAGAGGAGTGCGTGTGTGACGTGGGCCGCCTGTCTTTGGAATGGTGCAGAGGGGTGTTTTAGTAAACAACCAGTTTCTGAATCAGCTGACTGGGGTACTTGTAGGACAGTGAGAATAGCCTCCTTGGCACCTACGGTGATTGAATAAACCAACCGCGTAGCACCTTCTAGCACAGGTCCTGTCACATAGTAGGTGCTCAGTAAATGGTGGCAGTTGCACATTTGTATATAATGCTGTCCTTTCAGCCACCCCATAGTTATTTATTGGGAGCCTGCTCTTTGCCAGGCACTGGTCAAGGTGTGGTAGGTACTGCAGGGAATGGAAAGGCCAAAAAAATGCCTTCTCCCGGAGCTGGTGCTCTGCTGTGGGGAGATGGGCGCTGAGTAAGATAAGTAGATGACCCCATACTCTGAAAGGGTGTAAGCGCTGTGAAGGAAAATAGGTGGAGCGGATGGCTGGGCTGCTGGTGGGAAGAGAAGGATTTGCAGCTTTAACTAGGGCAGTCAGGGAACAGACAGGTAAGTGGAGGTCAAGCAAGTCTGGGGTTAAGTCCATCTTTAGTACTAATTCTTTGTGTGACTTTGGGAGAATTGCTTAACTTTTGATCCTGAATGTTGACATGCTGTAAAAAGATGGTAATGAGTCTGCTGCACAGGGCTAACTGAGCTCGTGTGGGGGGCCTGCAGCATGATGCCGACACCTCACTCCAAGAGAAAGAGATTCCGGTTAGTGCCCACCGAGACCCGGGCCTGCTGGGGAGCGGAGCGTGGTCGCTTTTTCAGGAGGAAGGCTGCGGCGAAGAAGAGAGTGTAATGTGGGTGGGAGCGACGAGCAGAAATGGGTGGCGGGAGGCTCAGCTGTGTTTGTGTAGGGCAGAAGTGGGAGCGTCGAGGTTCTTGTTTTTCCTTCCGAAGAGAAAGCAAAAGACTCATTTTCTTTGCTTTGTGTCTGACACGTCTGTCACCAGTTTTTATTCTGTAATTTTATTTTAGTGCCTGATCAAGAGTTTTACAGTCTAGTTTTGGGGGAGTAAAACATGTATGTATGTAAATATGTATGTACAAAGAGAAAGTTAAAAATAATTGCTAAGTGGATTTTATTTAAAAGGGAGGATTGTTAAGTGCTAGAAGCATCTGGGAGAAGGAATCGGCTGCGATTGGATGGATGATCAGGAAAAGCTTCTTGCAAGAGTACATTTGATATGACTCCTAAAGCAGGGGTGTGGGGGGGTGTGGGGGGTGGTCTTGTGTTGGAGGGACACAGATGTTTCCCAGAGGATGTTCCATAGCGCCTCAGTCGTGACAGATGCCCTGGATAGGGAAGGGTTTAAAGGTGAGCCGAGCTGGCAAAAGCATCATACCCCGTCATGCACTTGTAGGGTCACACCACCTGTTTACCCGCTACAGTTCCTATTAGCCCTGAAGGGAAGGGACCTGTTGAAGTGGGGAGCCCGTAGGACTGGGCGATAGCCACTGAGCAGGCTCGGGGGTGGGGGGGGGTTGGGTGCCGTCAGCTCCCGCTTCCAGCTCTTTCTTCAGGGAGTGGAGCTGTCACTTGTCTTTGTGAGCATATTTGTGAAGCTTTTGGAGGTCATTCAGCATATTTACTATCGCTCTCCAAGTTGAAGAGAAGATTACTCATGCAAGCCCAGAGAGAGAAATAACTAATGAGGATTACACAGTTTGGGATCTCAGTTTCCATCTTTTATTTTGCTTTCCTCTGTTGCTTATTTATTTTGTCTCTGTGAACTGCTTTATAATGTTTTTACATATAACACAAAAGAATTATTTTAAAGGTTGAAAATGGAAACATTTTAAAGATACTGCCATGTTAACAAAGGTGTTTTCTTTCCCCTTCCAAGGTATATTACCCAAATTTGGGATGGATGTGCATTGACGCCACCGACCCAGAGAAGGGGAACTGGCTGCGGTATGTGAACTGGGCTTGCTCAGGAGAAGAGCAGAATTTATTTCCCCTGGAAATCAACAGGGCCATCTACTATAAAACTCTAAAGGTAAGAGTGTCAGAATCAGTCTGCTGTTAGTTGCTCTGTGGGCATGTTTTGCAAATAGTGTCCTTAGTTGTGACTGACAACAGCAGCTCTGCAGACCTTGAAAGAGTGGCATCTGACAGGGGTAGATACATGGCAGCTTGTGCTTGAACTGGCCCGTCGCCGCCTCTGCGTGTGCGTGCATCAGGGCAAGAAGGCATGAAGGTCTGTGAAGTAATCACATACTGCAACTTTGTAGATGCTCATGAGTCCAGCATCCGGCAGCTGCTTCCTCCTCCTAAGATGACAGATGCATTAGGAGCTGTCTGATGGGCAGATTTAGTCAACTGCAAGAAACTGTCCACAGCTACGGTGGTTCATGGTTGGGATGCGCCGAGTAGGACAGTCGTTTTGTAGGGTTTGCGGTGAGGTCAGAGGTCACTCAGTATATTCTGGGAAGTTAGTATTAGGGCGTGCTGAGTGTGGCTGCGTTTCTGCACTAGGCAACCCCCTCTCTGTCTCCCTTGTCACGTCTTCTCCGAAGGCCAATCTGTACTCATTGTACATAGGCACGTTCTGGAAGGCGGCGTCTTGGGGCTCTAAAGATAGATGATTGTTGCTCTTTGAAATAGATACATTTGCTAAAACTGCTGTAAGGCAAATTTCTCTTTATTCACTTACTTGTCATGGATTGGCTCTGCCTGGTGTGACTCAGTGGTTTAAGTGCTGGCCTGTGAACCAAAGGGTCGCCAGTTCCATTCCCGGTCAGGGCACATGCCTGGGTTGTGGGCCAGGTCCCCAGGAGGGGATGCACGAGAGGCAACCACACATTGATGTTTCTCTCCCTTTCTTTCTCTCTCCCTTCCCCCCTCTCTAAAAGTAAGTAAATAAAATATTTTTTAAAAATGTCGTGGATTGGGGGACAGTCCATGAAAATTATTTCTTTGGAGTCTGCAGTTGAGCAAGCATTTCAGATGAAGGGCAGCATTTGCGGCCTGCTGGATTTTGCCTGCCGGATTTTGCCTGCCTGGTAGCACTGGGGCTTCTGGAAGTTCAGTGAGCATACAGCTGCTTAATTTTCCTGTCACCTTTAGCCAATTGGACTTGCCCTCTGCCTCATATATACCCCATCCTTGCTTCCAACCCCTGTGGGAAGTACATTTCTCATTTAAAACTTCCACAACCTTCTTTCTCTTTTCTTTCTTCTGTATTGTAATAGCATGATTTTCTAGTAGGTGTAACTGTACAATTTTTGTTATACTGGAGTTTGAAATTAGATTCAGGAATTGATTGTGTTTCTCAGATGTATTTGAAGTGAGGGTTATACCTGGCTGAATTGGTGAGGCAGAATCCTGTTGGGTAGGAAATGCCAGCAGGGGGTTGAATCTGACTCGGTCACTGGAGTAGAAATGAGGTTCTAATGGAGATACTAGGGCACTTTGAAGTTTCTTCATCAGACTTTTTGTCTGCGATAGCAAGTCTGAGACACCTTGAGAAGCAAGAGAAAGCATTTAAGAGAGTGAACTCTGAAGCCTGACTTCTGGATTAGATTCTGACTTGCTGTGTGGCCCAAGGCAAGTCATTGTAACTTGACTAGCTGTGTAACTTTAGGCAAGTCGCCTTTCTGTGCCTCAGTTTTGTTCTTAGTGAGATTCAGATAATAATAGTATCGACTTCGTAGCGTGATCATGGGGACGTCGTGGGTGATTACAAGTGGAGCTCCAGTGCGTAGTAAGTGCTAGATAAGTGGTCATGCTGTTTTAGCGAGGTGGTGTGGGGTCATGGTTAGGGGTGAGGCCTGTAGCTGCCTGCCTGCGAGCAGGTTTTGGCTTTGAGTCGTGGGACCCTGAGAAGTGAATTGAACTCTTTGTCCTAGTTGTTTTCATCTGTAAAAATGGAGGTGATAGTAAAAATCATACCTCCAGTTGCGGTGATGACTCAGCGAGATGATATGTGTAGGGTTCTGTGAGGTGTCCCTTGCCCAACCCCGGTACTCACAGTTGCTCACTGGCGGCCCTGCTGCTGCTGTTATTTTCACCCATCTCTGTCTGCGGTGGCACGGTTCTGGCTCTGCAGATGCCCTGCTCCCGACCTTCGGTGTTCGCTCACGCACGCACCAGACCTTTCAGGTTCCTTGCTAGTGATTATCTGACTATGGATTAGGCTTTCTGGGGGCTAGATTTTGTACATAAATGACATCTGAGGTTCTGGGCACTGTGTCACCTTTTCAACTATCGCCGAGATAGTCGGAAAATCCCAACGCTGGTTTCGTTTGTAATGCGATTAAAAAGTATTTCAAATTTCTGGAAGTTAACTGTTAGCCCACTATCTACTCATTCTTCTCTTTATTAGTTTAACAAATATTTATTGTCTAGTATGTACCAGGTATTCTTCCATAGTAGTGAGCAGAACAGATGAGATCTCTGGTCTCATGGAACTTCCTATTTATGGGGGAGGAGGCAGATAATAAGCAAGTGAATAAGTAATCAAAATAATTTCAGATAGTGGTAAGTGCTTTGAAAACCATCAGATGTGATGGGACTGGGCAGGAGGGAGGGCTGCTTAAGTTCTGGTGGGTCAGGGAAGACAAGATATAAGGAACCCCATCGCCACGTGTGGCAGCCACACAGCGATCTCTGCTGGAAGAGCAGTCCAGGAAGGCAGGCCCCCATAGAGGCAAAGACGCTGAAGTAGGAATAAGCTAGGTTTTTTAAAATAAGGACTGAAACAAAGGCTATTGTGTCGGGAGCAAGGGGAGGAAGAGTAAATGAGGCTGGTAAGGTGGGCAGGGGCCCCACCAGGTGTGGTGGGTGGTCAGAAGGGAGAAAGAAGGGTGAGTTTTGGTTTTCAGTTCGGTTCACTCATTTGAGAATTGAGGCTTCTGACCTGTGACTTTTGAAAGGTCATACGGGGAGTAGATTGTGGGTGGGAAAGCATGAACGTGCTTTTTGTGTTCCTGTTAATTCTGGAGGATTTTATTTTGACCTAGTGTTGGAGATCTTCTTTAGAACCCTTGCCTCTACCTATTTGGTCTGTTAGAATTTCAAGTTCATATGTGTTGGTGTTTAGAGAAGAGAGTATGCTTGGTTACGTAAGGCCTGTCAGAACCCAGAGGAAAAGCTGGGGATGTTTAAAGTCTTTCTGTTTATTTTTTTGTTAAACATGAAAATATAATGTATGAAAAAAGAGGTTGTTTGGACTTCTGACTTTTAAAATTTTTTGTCTTATTTTTTAATCACTTCTTAAATTGTTCTGTTACAGTTGTCCCCACTTTTCCCCCTTTGCCCTCCTCTGCCCATCCCACCCCCCACTTCCATAGTCAGTTCCCACACTGTTGTCCATGTTGGTGGGTCGTTCGTACATGTTCTTTGTCTAGTTTCTTCCCCTTCTTCCCACTATTATCTCTCCTCCCCGCTCCCCTCTGGTCACTTTCAGTCTGTTCCATGTTTCCATGCCTGTGGTTCTATTTTATTTGTTAGTTTATTTTGTTCATTAGATTCCTCTTACAGGTGAGATCACATGGTATTTGTCTTTTACCGCCTGGCTTATTTCACTTAGCATAATATCCTCCAGCTCCATCCATGCTGTTGCAAAAGGTAGGTGTTCCTTCTTTCTTTCTGCTGTGTAGTATTCCATCGTGTGAATGTACCACAGTTTTTTGATCCCCTCATGTACTGATGGGCATGTAGGCTGTTTCCGGCACTTGGCTATTGTAAATAGCACTGCTGTGGACATAGGGATGCGTAAGTTCTTTTGAATTGGTGATTCGGGATTCTTAGGGTATATTCCTAGCAGCAGAATTGCTGGGTCAAAGGCAGTTCCATCTTTAGTTTTTTGAGAAAATTCCATACTGTCTTCAACAATGACTGCACCAGTCTGCGTTCCCACCAACAGCGCACTAGTCCCCTTTCTCCGCATCCTGGCCAGCACTTGTTCCTTGTTGATTTATTAATGACAGCCATTCTGACAGGTGTGAGGTGGTATCTCATTGTGGTTTAATTTGCATCTCTCTGATGGCTAGTGATGCTGAGCATCTTTTCATGTGTTTACAGGCCATCTGTATGTCTCCCTTAGAGAAGTGTTTATTCAGGTCCTTTGCCCATTTTTTAATTGGATTATTTGTCTTTCTGGTGTTGAGTCATAAGAGTTCTTTATATATTTTGGAGATCAAACCCTGTCTGATATTTCATTGGCAAATGTGTTCTCCCATATGGTCAGTACCCTTTTCATTTTGATGATGGTTTCTTTAGCTGTAAAGAAACTTTTTAGTTTGATGTAGTCCCATGTGTGTATTTTTTCCTCTATTTGCCTTGCTATAAGAGATATATCAGCCAAAATATTGCTACATGGGATATCTGAAATATCCTATGTTTTCCTCGAGGACTTTTAGGGTGTCATGACTTATTTTTGTCTTTTATCCATTTTGAGTTTATTCTAGTGTGTGGTGTATGTTGGTGGTCTAGCTTTGTTTTTTTAGCACGTACCGGTCCAGTTCTCCCAACACCATTTATTGAAGAGCCTTTCTTTACTCCAGTGTATGCTCATGCCCCCTTTGTCAAATATTAATTGGCCATAGGGACGTGGGTTTATTTCTGGGTTCTCTATTCTGTTTCATTGATTTATGTGTGTGTTCTTACGCCAGTACCAGAGTGTTTTGATTATAGTGGCCTTATAGTACAGTTTGATGTCGGGTATTTTGATCTTTCCTACTTTTGTTCTTTCTCAAGACTGCAGAGGCTATTCAGGGTCTCCTTTGCTTCCCTATAAATTTTTGAAATATTTGTTCTATACCTGTGAAATATGCCATGGGTATTTTAATAGGAATTGTGTTGAATCTATAGATTGCTTTGGGTAGTGTGGACATTTTAATGATGTTAATTCTTCCATTCCATGAACACAGTGTATGCTTCCATTTATTTATGTCTTCCTTAATTTCTTTCTTTAGTGTTCTGTAGTTTTCCGAGTATCCCGCTCTTTTTGCCAAAATCACTTATTAGGTTGAGTAGTTTTTTGGTAGAGACTGTATGTAGGGTTTTCTACATACACTATCATGTTGTCTGCAAAGAATGACAGTTTTACTTCCTCCTTTCCAATTTGGATCCCTTTTATTTCTTTTTTTTTTTTGTCTGATCGCTGTGGCTAGAATTTGCAGTACTATGTTGAATAAGAGTGGTGAAAGCGGACACCCTTGTCTTATTCCTGATCTTAAGGGGAAAAGCTAAAAGCTTTTAGACCATGGAGTATAATGTTGGCTGCAGGTTACTTGTATATGGCTTTTATTATGTTGAGGTGTGCTCCCTCTACCACCACTTTGCTGAGTGTTTTTTTATAAATGGGTGCTGGCTTTTACCAGATGCTTTTTCAGCATCTATTGACAAAAATATCGAATGCTTCACAAATTTGTGTGTCATTTTTTCACAGGGGCCATGCTAATCTTTTATCATTCCAATTTTAGTGTATGTGCTGATGAAGCGAACACTGATTTTATTTTTTGCAGGTTTATATTTGCTGTGTTTAAGAACAAACAATTTCTTTTAAAGTTTTGACTTCTAAAAAGAAAAAAATCAGTACAGAAGCAAACAATCATTGATTTAAAAAGATATATTAATTTCTTCTTCATAAAGATCTGTTACCTGTATAGCTGTTTCAGTGTGAAGTTGGGAAGTATATAGCCCAGTAAGAAAATGATCTCCTTAGTTGCTAACAGTTTGGAAGGTTATTCAATAGCTAACAAAACCACATTTTTTAAATCTACCTATTCATGAGGTCATTAGCCATTTAGAAATTTTGTAATATATTTAGGCGAAAACAGATTCTGGTATGTTTTTATCTTGTGTGTTTTGACCAACAGAAGGGTGCCCTCCTACGTGAAGAGTTTGTGTTGGTTCAGACCTCACCCGGTCACTAGGACAGCAGCACTCCAAGGACTGGAGTGCAGTGACCATGGAAGCTCAGGCTCTGTGTCCAGGAGGTGCCTGGGAAGCGTCCGGTGCTGTCCTCCCCCTGGGTTGTGCTTATGCTGTTGGGTTCGGAGTAAATCGGGAATACATTTTTTACTCCTTCCCACGTTCTTTTTTACTTTGGTTTATTTAAGTCTTTATATATTTCTGTGAACTCTAATCATTTCCAATATTTTATGATACTACCATGTCATGAATATGTAACTTAACAAAAAAATAGAGAAGAAAACTATACATTTGGAGTAATAAATGGTTTATTTAAATAAAAAGCCTGTTTCTTCAACAGAAACAGATGAACTCGTCAGGGTGCCAAAAGGTATCTGTAATGGCTATTTTAACTCATGACATCTTATATGCAAATAATTCTATTGCTCCTCAAATTTTACTAAGTTTTAGCATCTATTGATGGTTTTTGCCTGAATCAGTTACTACTGTGATGATTGCCAGTTGGTGATTTTCTAAATCCATTAGTTTTTTTTAAAAATGAATTTATTGGGGTTACATTGGTTAATAAATAATATAGTTTTCAAGTGTATAATTCTTTAATTCATCATCTGTATATTATACTGTTTACCATCCAAAGTCTAGTCTCCTTCCATCACCATCCCCAATTACCCTCCTCTACCTGCCTCCACTATTGCTTTTTCATTGATAATTTGGGATCTGCTATAAGGAAGAGCTTTCCTTCTTATTTTGTTACTCCTTCGTTTGTTCGTTCATTCATTCATTTATATTAGCGTGGACTAGTTGGTTCTTGTTTCATTCATTAGATTTTAGGCGGGATGTTACCTGTGAGATCCTGTTGGAACTTTTTGAACAGTTGAGTCATTGTGAGAGAAACCAATAGGCCATTCCCTTAAATTCTGTTTAAGCGTGTCATCTTGGCACACATCGTGCTGTTTCTCCGGGGCCCAGTTCCAGGTGTAATCAGATTGTTGGTGGTGTATGTCGTCACTGCTGACATGGCTGCTAAGAATTAATGTTTTAGGAGTATAATACATGTGAGGTGTTGTTACATATTTCCTTCTACATTTTTAAAAAATGCAAATTTTATTAAGGATTTCCAAGTATGTATTTCAAATTTCTTGAATGGAGCAGAACTATTTTGGAACTGGAGAGATAGCAGAGATCAACACTGATACCCCTGGTAACCCCAACTTTGTTAAGAGAACATTCCTTCAGAATTTAAGTTGTCATGTAAACTCGTTGTGTGGTAGAGAGGGCAAGACGGTGAATTGTCCGCGGGCGCGAGCAGGTTGGCCCCGTGCATGGGTAATATATGGCCAGGAGGCTTGTGTGCCCTCTGCTTTTAGCTTTTCTGTGATATAATTAGCGGTGACTTTAAAATGTGCAGGGACATGTAGTTCTTCCTTATCATGCTTAACTTGCTCTTGGAATCTGAATCGTAAGCTGGTAATTAGATTTCAGCACTTCTCTTTCCAAACCTCTGGTTCTTTGTAATTGTGCTTTAAAAGTCTCATCAGCTAGATTTCGTGGGCAAAATGGTTCCGGGTTTGTTTGTTTGGTTTTTCCTTTTGCGTGGGTAGTCGTGAGGCTTTGAACAGTAAGATTCGGCAGCATATGGCAGTTCTGAGTTTAAAGCTATCTCGTTTAGTCAGATCCTTAGACCGCCTTGTGGATCCCTGAGAGGAGGCTGGCGGGAAGTGAGGTCCTCCCTCCAGCAGAGGGTCTCGTCCCGCATCCTCCCAGCCCGCAGAAGCCCTTCCTGCCCAGCTGGCCTCCCTCTGACGGGCCCCGCCCCGCCCCTCCCTACCAACAACCACCGCTCTGATTGGCCAGGCCCCTGTCTCTTCTCTCTCTGCAGCCAATCGCGCCGGGTGAGGAGCTCCTAGTCTGGTACAATGGGGAAGACAACCCCGAGATAGCAGCTGCGATTGAGGAAGAGCGAGCCAGCGCCCGGAGCAAGCGGAGCTCTCCGAAAAGCAGGAAAGGTAGGAGTCCGTCACCGCTGCTTCCCCCTCTGCTCCTGCGCTGGCCAGATCCGGGCTTGGGCGGAGTCTGCAGCTTTCGGTGACCTTTTCCGGACCGGCTGCCGGCGTGATCTGGTCCCCCTCCCCCCGGGCCGCTGCTGAATCACGGCTCCGGACGCCACTTGGGCTCTTTTCTAAACTTGGGGCTGGGAATCCGGGCGTGGAAAAGTGCGCGGACCCCAGCGCGGTCTGAGGGCTAGTTGTCACTGCACTCACGGACTTCAAAATAGCTGGACCTGCGGGCGGGAGCAGCAGCCCGTCCCTTCAGAGCGATGCACTCCCAGCATATTCTTAGCGTTTTGTGCTATTTGCCAGCGAACGCGTCATAAAATGTGTTCCTACAGTGACATTTCCAGGTCCGCAGATTCGGTGCCCTTGTGTCCACCCGGCACTGTGCAGTAAGGGCCGGGCGCGCTGTGGCTGATGAGCTCGCATTACCGGGAGGGCAGAGAGCTGGCCGTGCTGGGCTGTACACTGTGACTCCGTACGCGGCGGGCGGGCGGGTTGGTCCGTCGGGGACTGTCATTACTCCACACAGGCCGGGCCCTGTCACTGGGCGTCACTCTGCGCTACTCCGCGCTTCCCCCCCACGGCCACGCCACTGGGCTCCTCCGGGATGGTGTGGCCACTCTTCTCCATCCCACTCCACACCGAGGCCAGGCCGCGCCACGCAACATTGCAACACTCCTAGGGGGAGGCTAAGGTCTTAGCGCAGCAGATCTTCCTGAAATTAGGCCATTAACAAAATGGAAGTTGAAGAGGGTGCTGTTTTGTCACTTTTGACTCAACTCCAAGAGTTTTGTTTTATGATGTTTTCAACCCAAGGTAAAGCGTAGTCACCCTTAGGAAAGGGAGGGGATCCTGGTAGAAGAATAGTTTGGTTGGATGTATCATATTTCTAGCTGGCATTTTGACACGTTGTTGGAATTTTTTTTTTTTTTTTTTTTAAGGAAGAATTTTAATGTGAGTTCTTGAATCTTTTGTAGAGCCTAGTTTGACTGTCTGCCAGGGCACAGTATGGCAGTTTCTTGCTAATATAAAACTTTTTATTTTTTGCTCGCATTAGTCTTAAGTAAATTTTTGTAGTTATTTGAACTTAGGAGTCACTCCTTATTAACTCAGTATATTGCAAAGTGATCTGTGGAAGTGATACTGCAAATAAAATCACAACATAAACTTGATTTTGGAAAAATGTAAAAATAGTATTTAAAAATGTAGGCAAGAAGTCCTTTTTGGTTTTTCCATGACATATTCTTTTGTATTTCACAGTGTCATATGAATACAACTAACTCATCCAAGGAACAGTTTTGGACCTTTTACTAAATACATGTACTTTATTTGTTGAAGTGATTTTGTTGCTGTTTTAGGCCATTGAATACTTTGTCCTGAATCAGATGACCAAGGTCTAGAAAATTCCCAGGGTTTTTTTTTGTTTGTTTCTTCTTCTTCTGCTGCTGCTGCTGTTTTAACTGGGTATTGAGGTTTTGTTGACATTAGGCTTAGTGCATAATTGTTTACAAAATGTTCACATAATTCAACCTGTTCCTTTATTTAGTGTTCATTTTGTTTATAACTAATGTCACCAGCCTTTCCAGGTAAGTTGTGATTTGCAGGGGTTGGAGTTTGGGGGGAAGGGAAAATGTTTACCCCTCTGCTAAGCATAACTAATCATATATTGAAACATATTTATAGCTTAATGGAAACCACTCTAAGGCTTTTCTGTTTGGCATGCATATTTAAAACATGTTATTGCTTTTTGCTTTTCTTTTTAATTTATTCCTTAATTTTTTAATCTATTCATTTAGTTGAGTTTGGGAAAAAGAACTGAAAATAAACTTTTTGTTTATTAATGATAAATGAACTTACACACGTTCATTTTCATACCTGTGTAAATTACTGAGTTTTTATGTTGAGTTAAGTAGTTTATATTTCTTTTTATCCTGCTGTTATTTTTATAACTATACTCTGGGCAACATATAACCCACTGAATCTTAGGTTTTAATTAAAATACTTGAGTGAAGCTCACTCTTGGAACTTAGTCTGTTTTGAACAGCTTACTGGTAAAAAGTCATGTTTGAACTTTATGACCTAAAATTTGGAGAGTTTAAATAATGAGCCAGGTTTTTTTGTTTTTAAATTAAATACTCTGTGAAAACTAATTTATAGCTTACAAGGACCCGAAATAGGGAACTTTTTGCGTGAACTTGGTTCTGTACAGGTCTTCTGTGTGTGTGACCTCAGACATTTTAATATCTTCTCAGTCAGCGATGTCAGTGAGTAAATCAACCTGAATGTCACTCAGTAGTAGTGTTGACTTAGTCTTTCTGAAAGCCAGATGTTGAAGACACGCAGGCTGCCAGGTAGATTGACAGTAGGCCTAGCTTCCCTCCAAGGCAGGCAGAGAGAAACAAAGGGCTGAATTCTGCACAGTTCTGGGCCTCGGCTCCTTTGCACAGCAGCTGCTCTGCCTACAGCTGTGCGTGCATGTGGTGCCTTTCAGAATTCATCAGATTGCTGGGGGGTCATGAGGCGAGTTCCGGGCAGTGAAAAGTCCCGATTCGTTTACATCCAAGGGGGTCCCTTCCTCTCCTTCTGTGTCTCTGTCTTGCGGTCATTCATGTTTGTTAAGCCCCTGCTGTGTGCCAGGCATTCTGCTAGGTGGTGCTGGGCAATGGCAAGTGAAAAAGAAGCAGTGACTCTTCGCATGGCACCTGTAGTCCAGAGATAAACGTTAAATCAATAAGTTGCTGATCAGGTGCCTAGATGCTTGGCATTGAATAGGCCTGCAATAAATATCCGTTGGTTGGCAAACAAAGACACACTCAAACCTGTAGTGAAGGAAAAGAACATGGTGTTGTGAGAACACAGTTCGTATTGTCTCTGACCAGGGAGCGTGCTGTTTGCCATAGGCCAGCGATGTACACACCTTGGGCATTTTGAGCTAGAATTTTTGATTCTCAGTTTTGTAATTCAGTCTGACTTCTTACATGTCTGAACAGGAGAAGTCCCTCGGATGGGACAGATTAAAGTTTTCAGGTATAGAGGAAGGGAGGGTTTTTATTGTCAGGTGTTTCCAATTATTTTAATTTGAACCATAGGAAGGCTGTAATCTGTAAAGTAGCAGAAGGGCCAAATTTGGGTGCATTAACCATCTTTTTCATTTCAGTCTCCTATTTGTTAGTGATGAAAAATTGAATTTGCTTATTAGCAATAAACAATGACTGTGGGCAAACCTGTTTTTGGAGGGGGGCAAATGTTCTTTTCAATCTGATAGAATATTGCAGAATGTGTTGTTGTCCTCCCCTCTCTTGGCTACATAAGAGCCCTATATGAAATTATTTCCCCCTAAATAAACAACAGGGGCTTTATACAAATGGGCTTAATGGAAGGAATGAAAACTGCAGGGCCCCTTGGTTTTTCCCAGGTGACTGGGCAAATCATGTCGCCTCTCTGGGGCAGAGTTTTCATAGCTTTGAAAGTGGGTGCCTGGTGCTCACATGGGCGGTCCTTGTGCTCCCTAACCCCACAGGGCTGCCGTCAGAGCAAATGAGCTAGTGAAAACGGAACAGCTCTGTGCAGCCTGTGAGTCCATGGTACCTGTGCCACCGACAGAAGGCAGCGGACAGCTACTTACGTGTTTCCTGCAGAGGAGCCACTGAACTGGTGACTGGTTTCATCAGCCAGCAGTTGCGGATGCAGTGACGGAGCCACTGTGGGGGATCAGAAGACGTGGTGGGTCTCTCCCTGCTCCCTTCCTGGCAGAGCCTCACTCTGTGCCCGTTCAGCTCTTTTGAAGGCCTAGTTCTAATCTGTTGGCCCTCCTCTTCACACCAAATTAGCAGGAAATTGGAGAGGGGAGTTACTTAAAGCAGCTACTAGTTTTGTTGCTGACAGCTGATCAGTAAGAAGACAGAAAATGTGTAACAGAGTCAGGAATGAACTACAAAGAGCATAGTTCCCTAAGGTTACTTAGCAGGTTCAGGTAGTACTTTATAAAAACTGTGAATAGTCCCTGAGAGTATCAGCTAGTTTATAGTATTTATCTAGGTGACTTTTAGACACCACATAACAGTTAAATTATAATCAGCCTAGGAAAGAAATGTTTCATCTGTCTCTACAATCAAAATCATTCGAATAAAAAGCCTTGGTACTGTGACGAACACTCAAGTTCTTTGACATTGTACATGTTTGAAGTTCTTTTTTCAAAGGCAACAAAGTCTATAAAAATTTACGGTCACTTTAGGGAGTTAAGGGATCCACAAAATAACTGGGTCTGAGGTAGATTATTTTATTTACTTTTTATTTTTTTTAAGTGCTAAACTAAAGGACCGTTGATGTTGAGAGAAGGAAAGGGGAACTCTGGGCTGGGATGGCTGGGGCGTCTTCATCTAGACAGAGGGCAGGATGGGGGCATCTCATAACAGAGAGAGCGCGGAGGGGAGCAGAGGAGCCTTAGGACCTGGGAGCAGGTCAGAGAGTTGGGAGTGCGAGGTGGTCTCCCCGCCAGTCACTCAACAAATGAGTGCTGTATCCATGTTGGACAGGACGCAGTCTGGATGCTGAAGGTCCAGGTCCCTGCTCTCAAGGAACTGACATTCTAGAGAGTGAGGGAATCTTCCAGCAGGATGAACACGACAGGTCTTTGTAACGTCCCTGAAGTGCGTGTGTGTGAAGTACGCTGTGACTGCAGATGGGTAGCCAGCAGTGGCTGTTTGGAGGCTATGACATGAATGACACGGAGTGGGATCCATCAAGTTCTAGGGGCTGAGAGCTCTAGGAAGAGGTACAATTTGGGTGTTACTATGAGCGTTTTGGGAAATTTATTGCTGGGGCAGTGCCTAACGAGGGTCACCTAGTAACTCACATGAGTATTTTTGAGATGTGAAACTCAATGCTGCAAATAGACGCCTTGGCTTCTCTTCCACCCGGCACTGCATTTGGTGCTGGATTGGTAGGGAGCATTGGAGAGATGGCTCAGAACTACCCAGGGGGGAGCTTAGCCATTTTATTGCAGCTCGATGCAGGTGAGACTTGTACTGGGTGTTTTCGCTGGTGTGGATGGGGTCCAGGGTAGGGAGGGGCTGAGCGGGAGCCTTTTGGGAGAGGAGGCGATGCTGCTGCAGTGGGAAGGACCTGTAAGAAGGAAGGTGAGGAGGGAAAGAAAAGAGCAGTGCACGAGGTGGGGAAAGAGAAACTCACACAGACATGGGGTCGCAGGACACTGCTAGACAACAAGTAGGAACAGGTGGATGCAGCAAGAGACTCTGATGGAGACGCAGAGCTGTGGGCAGAGGTGTGTGGCGCTGCGGCTGGACGGTCGTGAGGCCGGGAGGGTGCTGCTTAGCGCTGAGCACCCCTGCAGGTGCTCCCAGTTAGCCTGGGCTTCTGTGGCGTCCAGACCATCCTCGTGGTTTGTGCGGCCCTGACGAGGACGTGGAAATGAGTGAGGAGGGGTAATTTGTCCAAGTGAATGTCAGTCGGAACTCCAGCCCAGGTTTTCCACGGCTGTTCCTCCTCAGAGAACGCAGCTGCCTGTCCACTCACCTGCGTGGTGGGCAACAGCAGAGATGACAACGTGGGTTCCATCGAAAGTTAAAACTAGCGATACGTTTAATAAATGCAGAGAACAGGCGGGCCTCGGAGGAGCTTGCTCTCTTCCCCTTTCATAGCAGTTCACAGCTCTTCCAGGCTCCTTGGCCAGAGCGGAGGGCCAGAAGCCTGACCGTGGTGCCCGTGGATGGTGGCAGACGAGCCCTGCACCTGTGGCCTGGGGGTGTGGTAGGCAGGCCCTCTGTCCACTCCTCACGGGTGCTCGCCATAGCTCTGGTTGGCAGGGGCTGGTGCGGAGTGTGGGGCAGTTGGAGGTGGCCATGTTTCTGCGGAAATGCCACCCCGGCAGTAAATGCTGTATGGCTGGCAAGACTGTTGCCTTCTACCTGAGCATAGGCTGTCCTCGTCCCCTCTTGTGGCTCTGCTCCCTTGCGGTTGAGTGATGTCCTTGCTGAGCGTCGGGTGTCCCATCCCTCGTGGTTGCCTGCCAGGTGGTTTGCTGCTGCCACTGCCATGGTCTGTTGTTGAGAGCTCAGAGCAGTTTTAATATTTTCCTGACAATAACAGTCAGAATTTCTAAACTTCCTAATTCTGCTGCTACTGAATTGCCCCAAATTTAGGTAAATCAGTTCGTCAGTATTTCTGCTTTGTGCCTTTGATTCTTATGTTATAACCTTGTTACAAGGAAATTATGTGGATTAACTAAAAATTTCCAAAGCATTTTGCAAAATGTTTACCCATATTTTGGTGAATGACCTTAAAAAATTCTCGAAGTATACCGTGATTGAAAACATCAGAATTGAATGAATTGGGAAATATGCTATGTTCTGTCTATACCCAGGTGGTTGTTCTGGTTCTCCTATCCCTATGTAAATTGAAAGGTGAGACTTGGCCTAACAGAGAAAAAAAGTTTGATTATGATTACATTTCCTTTCTTTTTTTTTTTTTTTTAAGATTTTATTTATTTGTTTTTAGAGAGAGGGGAAGGGAAAGAGACAGAGAGGGAGGGAAACAGCATTGTGCAAGAAAGAAACAGGTGCCTCTCACACGTCCCCAGCTGGGAACCTTGCCTGCAACGCAGGCACGTGCCCTGACTGGGAACTGAACCAGCAACGCTTTGTTTTGCAAGGTGGCTTTATTCTTTCTTTCTCTCCCCCTCTCTCCTTTCCCCCTCTTACCTCTCCCCCTCTCTCCCTCCCTCCCTCCCTCTCTTTCTTTCTAAAAAATTATTTATTGAGTTTTAGAGAGAGAGGGAAGTGGGGAGGGAGAGGGAGAGAGCAAACATTTATTTATTGTTCCACTTACTGATGCATTCATTGGTTGCTTCTTGCATATGCCCTGGCTGGGGATCAAACCTGCAACCTTAGTGCATCTGGACGATGCTGTAACCAACTGAGTGATCTGGCCAGGGCCTGAAGTTTGGTGTTACTGATGTCAGTCTGTTGGGCGATGTTTAGGGAAGCCGAATGACATGTAGAAGCAAGAGTTATGTGAAACCACTACTGTTGTTTCTCGAAGTGAAAAAGGTAGAACTGAAGGCAGCCATCTTTTTTAGCCACTCAGATTAAACAGTGTCAGGCATTGTAAGAAATCTTGGCCGAATTCATTCATTGTGATGTATTTCAATATGCACATATCTCGTAATTTGACATTTATCTGCACATCATGTATGTGACGAATCATGCTTTCTGTTGATGGCAGTTGCTCTTGTTTCTTCAACATGTCTTGCAAGTGCCTCGTGCCGTACTTCGGGCTCCATGTAAGAACAGTGCCCAGCTTAGATAGTTTCAGCTAAGATTTTTTGACTTACGATGGTGCCAAAGTGACAGTTCATTCATTAGAACCTAGCTAGGTGAAGCTGTGGTGTTTGGCAGGTTAAACACATCCTTGACCATGGTATCTGCAACTTACTATGGGTTTATCAGGAAGTGGCCCCGTTGTCAATGGAGACGCATCTGACCTCATCGCCAATCTCCCCAATAGCCCCACAAAGCAGCAGGCATTGCGATCGATCGTTGCCCTCCAGCTACTAAGTTACTTGGCTTGGCCTAAACCCAGTTCTCATTCATGATGTTTCTAAGTAGAATAGTTATACCGCGTAAGTAGCAGTGTTTTAGAAGACTTTGCCAGTTAGCCAAGGTGAACTTTCACTACTTACTTTAGAATCGCCCTCTTTAACCCTGAATGATAAGGCAGTGTGACGTGATTGAGTGACGTCTTCGGTGTCGGAAAGCTGCGTTGTGATGGGAACCAGCGCTTCCCGTCATGCTTGCTTTACGGACTGAATAGGGTTATTACGTGCCTCTCAGCACCTCAGGCAGCTTTAACAATGCTGACAGATGACATTTTATTTCTTGCTGGCTGTTGTCTGTTCTTTAACAGCATATTTGTTGGTTTGAGCTCCTTGTGAATACTTCGTTTCTCTTCAGTTTTATGTTATTTGTGCAAGCAGTTGAGCAGCCTCAGGAGCCGAGTGCTGCCTTTCCCTGACTCCTCCTGCAGAGCGGGCGGCAGCGGGGCGGGTCTGGGAGGGCAGAGCGACCTCGCCTTGTCTTCCTGAGGATTTCAAGGATCCCACGGTGTTTAGCCTCCTCCTCTGCACCAGTGTATTTTCTTGTTGAGAATGGCCAAATGCTGAGAGTGACTGAGTCAAACATAATTTTTAACGTTTTCATAAGCTGAGTTTTATGGATCTTGAACATGTTGTAATTAACATACACTCCAAAAATTAAATACAGAAACTGTTTAAGTGCAATTCTGATTTGCTTGTGGATATAATTGAGTTAAATGGTGCTTGTTATTCGTTTCTTTCACTGTCTTCAATAAAAGATAGGAGCTTATGTTTGTTATGTTTTTTTTTTTTTTGTTTTGTCAAATGTTTATGGGGGTAGCTGTTTATTTTTTACTTTTTCCTCCAAGAAGAACTCATTTGAACTGTTTGAAGCAGTACCGTCTTAAGAGGTTTCGTTTGGGATGAAGTGTGCCTATTCTAGCGACCTGACTCATTCCTGAGAAAAGCAGGAAAGGAAGTGAGGAGGGGGAAGGAGTTGTCCCAACCTGTCCATGTGCGTGCTTGAATTTCCTAAGGAAGGGCAAGGGTTGCTTTCTTAATTGTGTTCATTTCATAAGGAGTCTTTAGGATGTATGTATGTTTATAAAATTTTAAAAACTTCTTGAATTTGAAACAAACTGTAAAATGGCCTTTTCTACCTGAAACTTTTACTGAGGGGGCTTTATTCAGTTGTTCCTTAAAGGTTTGGTAAGCCCTGACAGATGAGACAGAAGCACCACTCAGTCATCGGGATTTTCATTTTTCAGATTTCTCAGGCATTTTGCTTTCTGTCCTACCCTTTTCTCTAAAAATTAGGTAGCAGTAACTTTGTTTAAAAGGTGAAAACTCAGTGCATGTATTAAGAAAATTTCCAGCATTCCGTAGCATTGCTTACAGCTGTTTCTTCTTCCCATCTTTGTAGTTGTGACCCTGCAATTTGAAATATTTTTTGATTTGTTTTAATTGGTACATATATTTTCAATGTTATATATTGGTTAATATATTTTTAATGAACAAAGATTATATGAATAGTTTCAAAGGCAAGAGATTTATTCTAATGATGAAATAATGATATTGTATGTATGTGGTATATACAGGTACTTGTTTCTAAAATGAGATTATGACATCTAAAATTGCTAATTTGAACCTTTCAAAACTTTGACTTTTATATGTTTTTACTAGTTTGGTCAGTGCCTGAAAATTAGAAACCTGATTTCACCCTTAATGAATTAGCTGTCATCAGTTAGGTACAGTTGCAGAGGATTTTCTTTGCTTTGGTTAAAAAGAAAAGCACTAAGTACAACTTAAGTTAAAAGCCAGCTCCCCCCCCCCCATTTCTGTACAGCTACAGTGATAACAATCCTTTCCTCTTGTACCTAGAATCCTAACTCTTGATGTAGTCTTTTGTAGGTTTCCTAAGACATCACATGTCACAAAAATGAAGACAAACTGGTTTGTTCACCGTATTTAGAACCTCTAAATTGAATTATGTGCCGTGTTTGAAGTTGTAATACAGTTGAAAATGGGCAACAAGGCGATTTTTGTGCCTTTTGTTATTCTTTCCACTGTTGGACTTTTTCCGGTCAGTTTTCATTCTCTTGCCAATTTCAGGGGTAAAATATGCCTTTTTGGTTCTGTTGGCTGTATTTTTTGTTTTTAATGTACGAGATTATCAGAAACTACTTGTTTCTCATGGAACAAAGTGATGACTGGCTTTAAGCAGAATGTCCAAGGTCCCTGTGAAGACAGAGGCCTTCCCTGCCCTCCACCCCTGTGTTAGTGCCTCCTCTCTTTCCACGTGAACTTGGCATTGGTGGAGATGTCCGTCTGCTCTTCATCTTGGCCAGGTTTATGGTACAGGCAGCAGGAGCTGCTTAGTTACAGTTTTGAGCTTTTACACACGGAACGGTCTCTTTGTCTGTTTACACATTTTGGATTGTGATTTTTGTAGGGTGAACATTGGAGTTGAAATTACAATTTCCCTCTCCCTGGTGTTTAAATCAAATAATAAAAAGGAATGACTATCAGTAGTCTCACTCCTAGTTGGAATTTTGAACAAGGACTTAAGATTCTAAATTTGCTTGTTTTAAGGAGTTTTGCTGTCTGTTAAATGTATTATCACAGGAGGTATCTTCCTTGGGAGATGTGGTTAGAGGGTTATTTGATAATGAGCGTATTTGAGTGTTAAGCTTAACAAATGCCTTTTGAAGTTTAATTCCATCAAAATGATAAATTCAGGAATCCAGGGTAGAAAATATGGTAAATCACTGTATGCCAAGGTAAATTAAGTTCATAGTTGTAGTAGAGTATGGAAAATATTAAATCAAGAAGAGGTGATGCTTAACTATGTTGGACTCTCTTCAGTTTTCGAGAGGCAGGGTCCTCTAAATATCATGGATGATTGTCAGAAAGGACGTGGAATTGGTCAGAAAGGACGTGGAAGTGTTAATAGTGAATGATTTTTGATCGTTCCATCCCCAAATGCAATTTTTATTGCAAAGCACATTATAAAAACAACCACCCACCCAAAGTTTTTTTTAGTGGGGTGGAAGTATACTGCTGGGGCTTCACTGTTTCCTCTGTATTAAACACAACTTGGTCAGTACTTTGCCAAGGGAGAACTTGTTTACGGTGATCCTGAGATGTGCGTGCGTGTTGGGTGGGGGAGAGACAGGGGCTGGGTTCTGGGAACTGTGGAGCACGTGGACTTCACCGTGGTGGGCTGGAACATACCCTTGGAATCACAAGGCCGGATTCCAGGCCCGGCTCCACCAGTCGGGCAGCGTGACTTTGGACGGGTTACTCTACGTGTTTTGATCTTCAGTTTACCTGTCTCTAAAATGGGGATAAGACCCGCTTCGTAGGGTTACTGCGAGGTCTGTGAGCGAGAGCCTCACAGGAACAGATGTGGCCCACTGACCTTGGGCTCTTTCCTTGTCATTGGTGGGCACCGTTAGGGCTGTGGCACCTCTGCCTGTTCATTAGCTTATTTTGGCATTTCTGGATTTAAAGAAAATGAACAGTTTCAACATCTTTTAAGATGTCCTTTAAATATCCATGTAGTTTGCCTTGGTGACATGGAGTAGCTGGCAAATTAGGTCACAGTAAAGAGATTCTCTCCATCTGCAACTGGACAGACATCACAGCGCCAGAGGGTTCCTCAGATGCTAGAGGCCCGCGTCTCTCTTGAAAGCCGTCCTGTTCCACTAGTTACGCAAACCAGGACACGGCTGGTTACAGGCTGGCGGGCAGAGAGCTCATGCTGTATTATTTGCTTGCTGCCCAAGTGAAGGGTTTTCTCTTTTCTTCTGGTCTTCTGTCTTACCTTGACACGGTCCTGTCTTACCTTGACACGGTCCAGACCACTCAGAGTGGCTCTACTTGACTGTCGTAACCAAGTTTTAAGGCAGGTGACATTTTGGATGAATTTTGGGTACATTTTCTTAGATGTTAAATTATCAGACAGCCTTGGAAGGCACTATGTGGGAGCAATTTCAGTGCTGTGCACGACAGAGGAGGGAATCCGTTAGCTCCCATCCCTCTGAATGTGAAGTGTGAAATGGTCATTTTCTAATGAGGAGACTGTACTAATTAAGTTTACAGTCTCAGTTTTAAGGAAACAAATGCCTTGATTATTTGTGCAACATTTGTATTGAGTAATCTGTGGAGGCAGAGTCCTGCCCGTCCCTGCCCCCAGAATCACATACATACTTCCTTTGATATTTGTACGTTTACGGAAACTCACAGCCTGACTCTGTAACAACACAGGAGGTCCCTGAGCCTCCGCATTTTGTGTTAATGCCTATTTGTGACTATCTGGGGGAAGGAGCCTTAGGTGTTTCTGATTTTCAAAAGGGTGTAAGGTTTCTTCCCGAAAAGATTAGGAACCACTATAGTATGAACTAATATGTTCAATTAAAAAAATTAAACATAGTAAGAATAAAATCAGTGGATCACAGGCTTTTTAAAAATGAAATATATTTGCAACTTCTGCTGTTAGGGCATTAATGCGTATTGATGGGGAGGCCAGCATTCTCTCTTCTCTCAGTTAAACTTGTTGTCATTGGATTGCACATTTCCACGCTGGTATCTGGGTGGGATTGTGTGATTTGATGTAGAACAAATGAACGAAACAAATGGATGAATTCGGAGTTGTTAGTGGAAGCAGAAAGCCATTGTCTTTGTAAGAAGGAACATGTGTTGACGATTCAGGCTCGTAGGCGTAGGGTTTCCGTAGTTTGTTTAGCGGAACCTGCTGTGCCTAATCCTGACCATCGATTCCGTAGCCTGCCCCGCCCTGTGCGAGGTTCCCCGTGCGCGTGTCTCCTCTTCTCCCCCGACGACAGTGGCAGGTAGTTGTCACCGGTGTCTGTCAGAGCTCTGGCTCCTTCCCATCTGCCCTGAGCAGAATTATTTCTCATTGATGCACTTGTGGCCCAAGGCTGCACAACACAGTTTCCGTTTTGTGGACCTCTGTCTTCTGAGGACCTGTTTAATCCGGAGTGCCGTCTCAACACTGGGAGGGAGAGGAGAGCCCAGTCCAGGAGGTCTCCCTGTAGTTGGAGCCAGCTCTTTGCAGGGAAGATGTGTAACCTATGCGGACACAGAACCTTTTGAGAGCCGGTGAAATGAACAACTGGAAGGAGAGTGAGACCCTTCCTCCCAGAGTGGACATCGGCCTAGGAGGGACCTGTACTTCAAGGCCTAGTCCTCTGGGAGCCCTTCCTCCCCAGGAGCGTTATTTTACCCCCAGACTGACGAGAGAAGCGTCCACGCAGGCAGTGGGGGACAATGCTTGGAGATCTGTGCTGGGTGTGACTGACTCTTTCTGAAAGGCTGTGCCCTCAGTGCTGGAGTTGGTGGGGAGAGCTGGAGGTCCGAGACTCTGCCCCTAAGTGGGGCCGCAGCTCCCTTAGCAGGTTCCTGAGCGTCCTGGCCGCGCCTGGCAGCAGGGGGCTGTTTGCGTCACCCCACCTCTCTCTGTATGTGTCTCCCTTCGTCCCTCTCTCTACTCTCCAGCCTGCTCCTTCCTCTCTCCCTCCTTCCTTTCCTTCCCTTTGAGAATTTTTTTTTTTAAATGAAATACAGATTCTCTGGAACAATTTTTATACTCAAAACTTGCTTCTTGTTGACATCAGTAGGGCCTTTTCTCAAAGGGGCTTGCTTGTTTTTACAAAGTTAGATGTGTAACTTCAGTTTTGGATTCCTTCAGGGCACACAGATTTGTAGTGGAATACATGAATTCCCCATTGCTCTTAACGAAGGGCCTTACAGATGATAAGCACCAAAGAAGTATCAAAATACCTCTTCACCATTCTTTCACAAACTTTATAAAGCATTTGGAAAAAACTTTAATCTACAAATATAGTGAGCTTGGGCTAAGTTTGAATAATACTATAGTCTGATACAGGCCAGTACATTAGAGAATAAGATACGTTGTTAAATAGGGTAGTAGGAATTTGTTTTTAGGTGAACATCAGTAAGAAGAAAAACTAGAATAGAACTTAAATGTAACTTATGATTTAAAAAACAATTACCTTATGGGAATACACTTTAGTTCCTTCTCTGCTCCTTGAATCTGAAAGATGGCCCTGGCTGGCAGTTTGGAGTTTGTCAGAGTGGTGACTTTGTGTTAGCCAGGGCGCATGCGTCAGCCTGGAGTGGCCCAAGCTCTTTCTGCTGGAGCAGTGAGTGAAGCCTCAGTCCCTGACCAGGTGGGAAAGGGGCTGAGGGACAGTTGAGGGCTTGGACAAAAGGGAACGAGATTACCTAGCAGCAGTCATGACATCTTAGAAGTTATGCTGGAATGAAATGTGTCATTTCATGGTGGAACAAAGGGACTAGAGAGTTTAGTATCTCTGTAAATTCTCTTATTTTTATAAGTGAATTTCTTAAACCTCTACCAAAACGTGGCATATTCCAGTGCCATTGTCCAATTTTTGCACTTTAGGAGAAGCAAAATGGAGCTAGTGACCAGTAAGTACCCTCCTGGTGATGACAGGCCATTGCCCGAACCCTTAGCCTTGGCTTCCAGCTGGGAGGCACCCAGGACGGTGTTTAAACTGGACTTCTGATTTAGATAATGACGGTGAAACAAAGCAGATAGGAAGCGTGCGGCCTCTCGCAAAGGAGGCAGGAGTTTTTGTCGGAGGGAATGCGAAGCCCAGGAAAGGAGTTGGAGGATGCGCACTGGAAGCCAACAGTGGTCATCCGGATGCTTAAGCAGTTTTGACAGTTCAGTAATGTCTGTTAGGAATGTTTTAGTCCCTTTTAAATCTTTATAACTGCGTGTTGTGGACTTGGTGTTTTGGGGGCCAGTGCTTTTTTCTGCACACTTAAACTGGTGCGTTCAGGTAGGAGCCAGAAAACTGAGAAACACTCAGCAGGAGCTTTTGCTCTGCAGGCAGGGGCGAAAGTGGAGGCCTTTTCCAGATTGTACTTTTATAGAATTACATGTTAATCTCAGCCAAAAGAAACGTTTTCAATGGCTTCACTAATTTTGCTTTTGCAGGTATTTTTTAGAAAGATGTTTTACCATTATTATTATTATTATCATTATTATTATTTTTGCATAATGTAAGCAAATGCTCAGCTAGAAAAGCGAGGAAACACAACCAGATAGGGAAGCGGGCATCATACCCTCATCAGTGGGAGGCCCTGCCAGCGGCTCACTGTAGACCCTCTCAGTCGGCATCGATGGATAAGCCAGACTGATTTTATCAGTAAGGGATATAGTTTGACCATTGTCCCTGTGATCGATTCTGTAAAGAATGAATTTGAAGTCTTGTAATTGTTTTCTTGATTCAGATTTGTATCTAGGCTTTACTCCTTGAAAATATTTTTAAACTAAATTTTTTTTTAAACTAAACTAAGTTAAACCATCAGGATATAGTATTGTAAAATCTGTCATGGGCTTTGACAGGGAAGAAAATACCTTTTCTTTAGGTGAGACTAGCCAATTCTCTGGGGCGGGGCTGTCTCCTCCGTTTTAGGGGGTTTCAGGCACTGGGAACACACCAGCCACCTCGCTGCCCAGCTCCCAGCCTGGTGTGTTTGGCCACAGGGGTCGAAATCAGTTCTTTAGTTTGTAGTTGCCAGTTCACTTTTTTATATGTAAGGTTTCAGGCTTTAGGTATATGTATTTTTTCTCTATAAAATAAAGGCTCCTGCAAATCCATGAGAAGAATCCTAGAAATTAAAATAATTTAAAAACAGAACAGATTATCTGCTTACATTTCAGAACCATTTAACCAGTCTATTTTATAATTTTGTGTATGTCACAAGACTTTTTGAGGTTCCGAAGAGCGTAAGGAAGTTGCTTTCTTAATTTGAATTTACAAAAGTTTATTTCTAGTATTTGGAATTATCCAGTCAAAGGCACTAAAAGCCTTTTTTTTTTTTTTTTTTTTTTAAGAGAAATTGAAAGGTCCCCTTCAGATGTAATCTTCGTTGTTTGCCCATCAGCCTGACGTTCGGAGGGGCTGGGAGTGGAGCCCCAGCAGTCAAGGCTGGTGAAGGCTGCGGTTGCACACCCCTGGCGGGACGCAAGCATCCCAGGAATTTGTTCAGGGAGCCGCACCACTGAAGTAGCTAGAACTTTTCCATTGTTTCTGTTGGAAGCAAGGCCTAGAGCCCTGATTTAATACCATGAACAACTTACAACCAGAGAAGCTTTATTTTTATCATTTGCCTTTGGGTTACAGATGAGCTCTTGGTGAGTTCACAAAAAAGATTTCAAATTAATGTCCAAGGAGATTAACAGAATATTTTGCCATCCGGTACATTTCAGAGTTATTTTATGTGGAAAAGAAGTCTGTAGAAAATGTATAGCATATTATTGTCATAAGACCAACTGTTACACATCTTTCTGCTTCAGATTTCTCTCAAGCACCGTGGGCTGGCGGGCTGGGGCTCCACGTGGCTTGTTTGCCCTCTGATCTCACCTGGGCTGTAAGGGCCCTTCTGAGCGGCTGATGGCACACCCCTTGTGCAATGCTGTGACCACTGTGGAAGCCTGTCTGGTCAAAAATTGTCTTTCCCACTGTTCTCATCAGTCCTGCTGCTCCGGGCTTCCTGGTTGGTGGTCCTGTCAGTGACTTTTGGGTGCCCAGTCATTTTTTAAAAAACTTTGAGCCTACATCAAGGATATTGAAATTATTTTGAGATGAACTGTTAATTCCTTGCAGACAATTTAGTTTTATGTATGTTTCCAGCTTCTCTCTGCTCATCACCCCGACTGCGGAATGTTAGACCACCACCCCCGCTATGGAGCAGAGCGGAGGCTCCGCCCGCCGCCTTCACCAGCTCACGTGTAGCATTCGCTTTAGCCGTTCTTGGAGCTGACAGCTTTGCTATTGTCCATTGGTTCCCCTTCCTTGCTACCTGATCTGTTGGAGAGCTTGTTCTTTTTTTAATCCTATAAAAAATATCATCTAACATGAATTTCATGCGTTTTTCCAGTTAAGCTTTTCATTTGCTTTCAGGACCCCAATTTGCCTCTCGAAACCAGACATCTCTGGGGCTGGTATCAGTGCCACGCTGGCCTGCTCTCAGGAAAATCAAGCCCTTGCCTTTCAGAAACTCAGCAAGATGTATGATGACTTTAAGTGTTTGTGATGAGTTTCCCAAACGTGCCTGAAATGCAGATTCTCATTTTTAAGGGTGGAATTAGAACCCAGAAAGTGTCACTCACAAGGCTGCTAGAACGCAGTGAGTAGCATAATGAATTGGATGGGAACAAAGCCCCAGTTTTGCTACAAACTTGCTGTGAGATTTTAGTTCATGTAATGAGATGAGCTCAGAGAAGTGTGTTTGTGAGGTTTGGGAAGCCAACTGAGACCATCTGTATGGCTCCTGCTCCCAATTTTAGGCTTCTTCCTCTTCCCTCTCTTACCTTTTAATGTGGGCCCTTAGTTCTGTCGTTCTGTGTCTCTTCTGTTCTCTAAGATCTCTGCCCTCACCTGACGGAACATGTGGTTGAAGCCTTTCTTCTTCAGCGTCATGTGGAAGCATGCTTCCAATCTTCCAATTCCGAGGGCAGGAAGAAGAGGAAGGTTTGATAGAAGAATGGTTACAAAAAGCAGGAAATTCTAGATGATAGTGTCCTAGGGCTGGGGAGAATAATCTGAAGAAAGTAAGACGCCCCCCCCACACACACCCACTCCCTCACCCCTGCCAAAAAAAATGTCAGACCCATCAAACTGTCAAATGTAAAGGAGAAAATTGGGCCGGTAAAGGCTGAAAAAATTGTGGGTTTTGTGATGATGAGATCAGAGGTAACCGTGGGAAGTGGTGAGTCCAGCGCAGGATCGTGGGCTGGGTAGAGTGGTGGGGGGCTGGGGGCTGCAGGCACGGCTGGTGTCGCTTTCTGTCTAGGGCAGCCCATCCATTTCCTTGATGCTCTTCCCTGGTGCCCTGGGCAGCTTCCCCTGATGGGGTCTGGTGGTTTGGGATCAACTGAGTGAGACGGGGAGCTCTCCCCAAAGACTGCAGAGGCCTGCTGTTACGGAATTCTGACTTTATACCTCAGAGTTGAGCTGCTTCCCAGCGAGGAGGCAGAGCATGGAGACTTGTGCGGGGTTCTGAATTTAATTCCTTCAAATCACCGAGTGCGTGAGCCTGCACTGTTGTGATGAATTTCTAATGAAACTTGAGCCAGCCTTCTAGAGTTTTGCATTCTATCTGATGCCTGGACACTTTTAAATGAAACACTATTCTCTAGAATTTCCTGGTGTTTGTTTACTTATTGGAAGAGTATAACGTAGTCCAGCACTTACTCATGTGACACTAGGCAGTTTTGGTTGTGCACCTCGCATCCCATGTGGCAGCAGTGTGATGCCTCACATTGTGTTTAAAAAGTTGTCATTGCAGCCCGGGCTGTGTGGCTCAGTGGGTTACGGTCACCGGTTTGATTCTGCATCAGGGCACCTGCCTGGGTGGTGGGGTCAGGTCCCTGGTTGGGGGCGTGTGAGAGGCAGCCAATCGATGTGTCTCTTGCACGTTGATGTTTCTCTCCCTCTCTTTCTCCCTCCCTTTTCTCTCTAAAAATAAATAAAGTCTTAAAAAAATTGATCATTGTGGCGGTCAGGTGTTTCTATATGGTAGCTATTTTACGAGGAAACCAGTTTTATTGATATTATTTAATGGTGAGTCATCTTTGCTCAGATGGGGTTCTCTGCTGTTGACTTCTCCTTGTTTCTGGCATAGATAAAATTGAAGTGGAAAAAATCTGCATTCCAATTTGATTTTTCCTTTTCTGTAAATGCAGTGGGAGTCTTTATACCACTGTCATTTGCCTGTGAGTAAAATAATGGCTTTAAGGTGCTTTCTAAAGAGTAAGTTATTCTTATTATGCCACTTTGGGTCTTCAGAAACAAGTGCAGTAGAAGGAGCACTTTTAGCATCGTGATTCTTGTGTTTTAATTCTGACTCTAGAGCTAATTTAGTTGTGTGGCCTCGGGCAGATGACTTTACCTGTCCTTCCTGGTGTGTCTCTGTAAAATGAGAGGCATAGCGTGGCACTTAGGGGTCTAGCGGGGTGGTGCTTACGTGGTAAAAGCGTCAGTCTCACGACACGGGCATGGCACAGACCTGAGAGTAAGTATACCACCTCCCACCCCTAATAAGGACAGAGATTAATTGATAATGTTTTTGGTGAGAACCTTGATGCAATAGGTAATTGCTATTTTCCTTCTGTTTCATTTCGTTTTCTTCATCTTTGTGTGTATATGTCTTTTCCTTATACATAAGCATACAGTTTTGTTCTGTGCTTCATTGTGTTCTTTGTCATTGTTTCCATTTCACTTTCCTTGTGTTTCATTCCTGTATCTTTCTTGTTTAGAGCAAGTGGAGTGCGCAGCTGGCAGTAGCCTCTGGGTAGGACCTGCAGGAACCTGATGGTAAGTGCACACGTGTGCTTACCAGGCTCCCAGTGGGCTCTGCCGCGCCGGCTCCCACAGACAGAGACCCGCCGCCCCTCCCCTTCGTAACAGTCGTCACTCAGGGCGTTTGTGGTTATAGGTTTGCTTTTTATTTTAATTTGATTATATGTAGAACTGAAACCAAGTACCAGGGGGGAAAATGTACTGATTTAAGGAAATGGAACTGTTCCTACCACCTGTTATTGCGGTGTTCGCCTTTGCGAGGGACACCTCAGTGTGAGTCAAGACCCCCAGGCCCTGGTTTCTGGTCTGTTGCAGCCTGGGTGGTCCCTGTGGGGGTCTGGCCTTTGGTTTCTCTTGGGAAACAGAGGCAGGACAGGTGATTTCAATAGTTACTTCAACACTAGTCTGCGGTCCTGATGGGAGGCAGCTCGAGTGTTCCCTGTTCTGATGAAGATGGAGAAAATCATTTCGTGTGTCAGATGGTTTCAGTTCCATGAATGAATGATGTTAATCAGATTCATGATGGATCATTTCCATCATAAAACTGAGTTTATCAGGGTTCACCGAAAGGTACTTAGAAGGTAAATTTAATTTTCCATTTCTTTTTTTTTTTTTTTTTAGAATTGGTTTATTAGTGTTATCCAAATACTTTTAAAATTTCTAATGTATAAACTGCAGAGTTGTAGGCCCAGGTTATTTTGGTTTAGCCTCATGGTTTTTAACTGGGGGAGAACAACCCCCCCCCAATCCATTTGGGCCATTTGGCCGCATCTGGGGACTTCCACTTGTCACACTAGAAGGGCGGTAGGACACCGGCACCTAGTGGATGAAGGTCAGTGATGTGGCTGAGCATCCTCCGATGCCTTGGACAGCCCCGTAGCAGAGTGCTGTGTGGCCCGGCTGTCTCCCGGCTGTGGTGGAGATGCCCTGGGGTCCAGCCTGTGCAGCCAGGGGTGGGATGCTCTTGGCCACCCTCGGAATAGGCTGCAGATGTACCTACTACAAGTGGCTTCTCTTCCCGGGGCGTCAGGGTTTCCTGGTGGTGACTTTGAAAGAGGGCACCTGGGGACGGGAGGGATCCTTCTCACTGGTTAGGTTCGGAGAGTCCAAAAATAGACATTTGACATTCAGTATCGGCTGGGCAGAGAATAAAACTTCCAATAGTAGTTTTACCTTTTGGATAGTCATCTGGTCTCATTCTTAGTACATGTTAAGGAATGGTATTATTAAAGTTGTGCTTTGCTTTATTATAATAAAAATCTAGAAATCTCAGTTAGTATGCTGTTTACATGTAGGCCTATTTACTTTTTCTGTATCACTCGCTAACTAGCCTCTATAGTGCTTGAGAGGTTAAAGAAAATCTTTTGCAAGGGGTTGTATTACAATGTATTGACATCTGTATTTCTGTTAAATTTTACATTGCAGTGTTTCTTGATGCATGTGCGGTTTATGCATAAGAGGGAAGGTTTGGACCATACCTCTGTTTCTGTATATTTCAAAAGCATGTGTCTGCGGAGAGTAGAAAAAAGTAAGAGGCCTATCTGGAGGACATGAGGTAGTACTGAATCTTACAGCAAATTACTGATTTTGATCCAGGGGAAACCTTCTCTGAGTGAAACTTTTGCATGAAGCATCTGAGGGCAAGCACGAGCCCTTACAGCACAGGTGGCAAACGCAGGCCCCCCCCCCCCCCCCCCCCCCCCGCCCCGCTGTGCTTTATCCAGCCGGGCACCGGGTTTCTCCCCAGCGGCAGCGCCGAGCTCCTTGCCCCTACTTAAGGAGTAGTTACATCTGCACAGTCCTAAAACTGCATTCGGCCCTTTGAAGGCAGCCACGAGGCTGGTGTGGCCCCCGGGAACATGAGTTTGTCACCCCTGCCTTACATGGATCTCGTGAGACACGACCCGCAGAACTAGAGCAGTCAGTGGTTGGCAGCCAGTTGCTGGTGTTGGCCTTGTTTGCTACCAGCAGTCTGCTGTGGGCTGGGTACGCGCCGTCCCGAAGATCAGAGACCTGGCCGAAAGGTTAGAACCCAAATTCCCTGAAGCACAACTGGATTCCTCAGGAGCTATTGTCATCATCAGATAGTGCTGTTGACGGGAAGGACTTGAAAAAGGAGGCGACTTTTTGCGGTGGTGACGTGGGTTCAAGGCCTCGCCCCTTGCGGAGGGGATTGGTTTATAATCCTTCCATCTGGAGACACAAGTCTACCTTTCCCCCAGGCTCTGCCCGTGTTCCCACCGGGATGCTCTTCCAGCAAAGTTCTGTTTTCAGCTGCCTTTGGAAGTGAGCGGATTGACTCGTTTTCGGAAATCGTTTGCGAGAACTTGTACACGCTTGCTGAAAACTGGTTTTCTTACTGAAGACTTAGAGATTTCAAATGGTATTTTAGAATTTTCTTCTTAAGACTAACATTAAATGGCTGATTATTAAGTATTTTGTACTTTTTTTCCTTGTTGAATCTCTTAAATATTTCTCAAAATTCAGTTGTATTTTTTTTAGGATTACTATTTGCCTTGTATTGTAATTGATGTTTTTATTTTTAACCATTATGATCTTTGCAATGATGATATTCTGTGTCTCTGATCTTAATTGTTATCTCCTACCTACATTTTGGTTAATTATGCTGTTCGTAGTGATTCTCTGTTACAGAGAAGACCATTTTCCAGAAGCTGCCAGTGGTTTCTAGTGTGTCTGACTCAGAGAGAAAAGTGGCTAGAGGTCCGTTAGGGGAAGCTCTGGGAGTTGAGAGCACTGCAGAAATCGAAGGACATTGTTGGGGCAAGGTGATAGGAACCTATTCTGAGTCTGAAAATTGAAAAATAAAAGCTACCAGGCATAAAAAACTTAGAATTTTAAAAATGGCAAAGAAGGGTCGGCACCTTCTGGTTAAATCCTAGAGAGACTGAACTTCTGAAACTACAGGAGTAGGAAGTTCTGTCAGGAACTGTTATCCTTCCTGAGTGTTCTGGGGACTTGAGTTCGCTCTTGCAGCTTGTCAGAAATGGGCTGCATTTTCCTTGTATCTTCTGAACTGTGGTATCACTTGGCATTCACTTAATGTCTCCTGAAGTCCAGCCTCCGGATTGTTAATGAAATGCTGAGTTGTTCAGGACCTCAAGTCGAGAGTCCCTCAGGACCCTCAGCGTGCCTCGCCCTGCCAGCCGACAGCGAATCGTTCGTAATTACTCTGCCCTTGACGTTCAAGCCATTGTGCGTGTGTGTTCCTTGCAGCTCAGCAGAGTCTCTGCTTCTATTATTTTACTTTGACAGTTATATTCATATCTTAACCAAAAGGGCCCTAAGTTACCCCAAAGTGTTTTTCCTAATGTACTTCTTATAAATAACCAGACTTCTGTCAGTCCCTCTTGTGTGTATGGTCTTAGAACTTGGTGCTCTTACCCAGTTTTCCTGTGGGATCACTATTGTTAACTTTTCTAGAATATGTTATCTTACTAGTGTGATAGTTGTTACAGCGAAGAGGGAACTATGCCCAGGGTTCTCAAAAATACAGGTTTGTGGGTTTTTCCTTTTCTCTGACATGACTTGAAAGTATTTGTGTTCATCGCGTGCTCCTTTCTTTAGGAATCCGAAACGATAGTTGCCTGGAAGTAGACAGTTTGCTGTGACTGGATTAACAATTGTCTTCTTCAAGAACTAGGGGTAATAGTGAATGAATGAACAAATAACTAAATAATGTGTTTCAGGGAAGAAAAAACCCCAGGAAAATAAAAACAAAGGAAATAAAACTGAAGACATACAGCTGAAGACCAGTGAGCCAGATTCTGCCTCTGCAAATATGAGAGATTCTGCAGAAGGTAAGCCTGGGTATTGGACTTGTGTGTTTAGGGGTCTAACACCAGTTAGTGTAACTTTGTATCTCCTTGGAGTACCCTTCTGAGAATCATTCAAGAACTGAATGATTGTTAGAAGGTTGTTAAATAGCAGGAAGGCCCCTTACAAGGCCTCTAGATCCCACCTCCCCTTCAAAAAATGATTGAAGACCTTCCTTGTTAAAGATGAAATTATGTCCTGGTTAAAATAAGATGAAACACTCTGTATGATTGCATTTATAAATAATTCACAAAGTTCAAAACCACCAAAGAAATTTATGGTGACAGAAGTCAGACTGACAGGGACGGATGGGTGCAGTTACTGGTTTGTCACTGGTCTGTGGAGTGGGCACGTCGGTGTATTTACTTGTAAATGTTTTATCTTTCTCTATACTTAACAAATTACATACTTTAGGTGTTTTTGTATGTCAGTTAAAAAATTACCTGGAATATCAAATACCCTTGATCTTATATTTCAGAACGAAAAGTGTACAGAATGAAAAGTTTTTTGTTTTTTTTTTAATTAGTATTTGAATTCCTATTTTATATCTTTCTCCCCACCAACTTTCTTTTTTCCGGTTTCTCTGAGGATCAGTATCCTCGGCCCATCGTGCTGTAAGAATTCAGAGAGGCACGGGCTGAAAGTTAGTCCGAAAGCAGATTGTCCAGCCAAGCCACCGTATGGAGACTAGTGCTGTCACAAAGGAGGGAGCCCTGTCCTAATTCGTTGTGTGGCCGATTCACGCAAAGACCAGAGCTTGCTCAAGAGTTCAGGCGAATTTCAAAATGGAGGCCTGTGACTCTTTCAAGAAACATTCGTAGAGGAAGAAATCCAACAAGATGCTCTGGATTCCTTTTAAGCCATTTTACGAGCACTTCTGTGGCGATGACCTTCATAAAGGATTGTAATTTTCTGTGGCTTTTCATGAAGTGAGAATAGACACGTTTATTCCCCAGAACCTTACACAGCTAGGTTCTGCCTGCCGATAGCAGGTTTGATATGGCATTTATTTCAACAACAACAAAAATACTGAAGAACCTCACTACCTTTAGTGGCAGAATTAAAAAAGAAAACCCAGCAGCCCCATCTTCCCTTCAAAAAACTCAAGACAGTTATTTTTTTCCTGATAGAACATCAGGTCCCATGGAAAAAGATGGTTTATGTTCACTTTTTTGTGCAGTAGCTGGTTACACGACTCTTTCTATACTGGGTAGCTGTCAGCCTTTCCCGAAGGTTCTGCGTGTCCCTAAAAAATGGTCTGCGCCAGCAGTTTGGAGCCCCCGTGTTCCTGAAGCTCCCTGACGTGTAGGCTCAGTACGTGGGTGTGTGGACCGCGTCAGAGTGGCTGTGCGGGTTCAGTTTGTATTACTTTGGACAGTTCTAAATGTGGAATTGTTCACCAGTCACAGAGAAAGAAAAGAATTTTTTTTTTTTCCCATTCAAAGCCACACATTTTGGCCAAAAATGAACTCTGGGCCCTAGGGAAGTTATGTTCTTCTGTTGTCTCATTCCAACCTGTTTTTAGTGACATGGGGAGCCTGTGTAGAACTTGTATCTGAAAAGGGAGTCAGTTCCTAATCTGAAACGCATCGCCACCGTCAAATGCCTGGTGTCCCAGTTCGCGGAAAACTCGCGGAGTTCATGAAATTGGTCTGGGGGAGAGAAGGCTGGTTTCTGTTTAGAGACAGAAGCCTCGTTGCTCGTAAAAGCAGTAACAGATGGGTAGAAGTAAGACCGATCTGCCGAGGAAACGGCAAGGGGGTGGGGCTGCACAATTGAGTTCGTGCTAGCCCGCAGAGCTCGGAGCGGTTGGCGTTTTTAGCCCCCGTCTCCCGTTTCCAGTCACCAGGTCTGCGACAGGCCTCTTCGATCTGGACAGTCCGGCCACCTTTTTTCTGCCTTTTTTCTGCCTCCGCTGCTTCCGTCTCCCTTCCAGTGCCACTGCGTCGTTACTCATCTCCTGCCTGCAGTAACGTCTCTTCCCAGTCCCTGCATCCACAGGGCAGCCACATCTCTCAAGGAGCATTCTCCTGCTCTAAGAGAGCTTAGTGGGTTTCCATTGCCCCCAGGGAAGTACAGAGGAATCCACAGTGCGCTGCCTGTTTTGATTCCTCTGGTTACTTTTCCTTTTCTACCTTTGACCTTCAGATTCAGCCTAGTACTTCATCTAAGAAGCCTTCCCCGAATAACTAAGCCACGTAAGACGTTCCTCCCGTGTGCTTCTGTAGCAGCACGTGCTCCTCGAGCATAACCATGAATGTGCTCTAGCATGTTGCCTGCTTACTTGCATGTAGCTCCTGTTCAGGCGGAGCTCTGTAAGGGTAAGGATCTTGACAGTCTTCTTCACCGAGTACTGGCGTGCAGTCGGGATTTGCCCAGCAAGCCGGGGGAGAGCCAGCCAGCAGCAGGCGAGGGCCCAGTGGCTCCGCCGCGTCCACAGAGCCTCTCCGACTCCCCCAGTGTCCGCAGTCCAAGGGGCTTCGCTGAGCAGAGACTCGGGCAGTAGTGCGGGGGAAAGGACCTTCTACGTCAGTGGTGAAGGCACCGTGGCAGCTCCGGTCTTGGAGTCCCCCTGCTGTCCCTGTGTTTTCTTTCAGCAGCCATCCCATTTCTCTGCTTTTCTTTGTAGCTGAACTTGAAAGAGTTGCTTGTAGTCTCCCTGTCCCTCCCTCCTTCTTACATTCTCTTAGGAGCTCCCTCAGGCATGTGCCCCGCTGCCTCACTAACACTGTTGTCACGGTCATGTCGCTTCCCCTTTGCCCTCGTCTCACCCAGCCCGGCAGCAGTTCCGGATGCAGTGACCGCTCCCTCCTTGAAACTGTCTTCACAGAGCCTAAGGGCCACCACGCTTCTGACTCTCCAGACACCTCGCTGGTCTTTCCTCCGACCTCTGAATACTGAGGTCACCTGGGGGACATTCTGCCCACCTCTGTGCCTGCATTCACTCTGCAGGGGACCTTGTCCAGTCCCATGCTTCAAACACTATTTCAAATCCGAGGACTTGGATGTTTCTGGGCTCTGCCCCTTTGTTGAATGAGTCATCTGCAGGTAACTACTGAGCACCTTCACCCGGATACCTGTTAGGGACCTCAAAGCTGGGCACATCCAGGTCAGCCTGATTTCCTCCAGCACGCGCACCGACCAAACCGGCTCTTCCCTCAGTCTCCTGCCACTTAGTCAGCAGGGTTATTATGGCTGCTTTGGGGTCCTCCTTGACGCAGCCAGGCAGACAGCACATCTTGTCAGCTCATCTCTGAAATACGTGAAGAGTCTGACTGTTCCCACCACCACCCAACGCCCCCTGGTCCCCTCCACCCCACCCTTCTCCTGGAGAACATAGCTTTCTCGTCTTCTTGCCTCCATCCGAATCCACCGGGAATTTTCTGTCTTCCTCATAGCAGCACAAGTGATTCTTGAATATGCGTTATTTCTGTTAGGACTTCCTGGTAGCTCCTCCTTTTACTCAGAATAAAGGCCAACAATCTCCAAGGTCCTGTCTGAGTTGGCCTCTGATCTCATCTCCAACTCTTCTGCCTTCTTCTAGTCCCTCCCTCACCCACAGCCTTTTCCTTGAACATATCTAACGAGTTCTTGACTCAGAACCTACGCACCTGCCGTTTATCCAGAGGGCTTCCCTCCCCCTGATGTCTGCGTGACTCACTTTCATTAGGCCTCTGCTCAGCTGTCCCCTGACTAGTGAGTCCTTCCCTGAGCACTGGGGTTTTTCCTGGGCGTCGATACTCCTGAGCTCTTAATAATTTTACCAGGCTTTGAAGAGATGATCTTACTTGAAAAAATTCTGATCACATGATTCTGAAAAATGTTCAGGCTTCTAAATATGTGGATTTAGTCAGGAAGGTGGGAGAGAATCATTTCATTCAAGAAAGACCTCTAAGAATCTAACTTGGCAATATACTTAGCAGTTTTCTTATTTCAGTTTTGAATCATGAAAAATTGGAATTCACAACTAGTCTTCTGAAACTCAGTATCAGCCACTCCAACACAATTTTAAGCACCCTAATTTCTATAAATGGAAATGTACGTATATAGGTGCGACTAGACACAGAAGAGAGTGCAAGCTCCTTGTGACCCTGTTCATGTGTGTCTCCTCACTGGTGTGTTGCCCGGTTAATAGCAGGTACTCGATAAATATTAACTGAATGAATGAAATGGATTCCGGTCCAGTACAACTTGATAGATGAGAATGTTGTTTTTTAAGTTGATCATAACCTCCCTTGAATAATAGGACTTGATCCTAACCCTGGCTGGCTTTTGCCCTCACCACCATGCTTCTGCTTCCCTGTGCTCTCTAGGTTCCAAAGAAGAGGACGAGAAGCCTTCAGCTTCCGCAGCCGAGCCGACAGCTGATCTTCAGGAGGTGGTTTGTCAGGATGTGCTTCCAGAATTAGTCAGCCCTCCCCCTGCCTGTGAGTTGCAGGCAGAACCCGATGAGAAGCTAGAAGCAGCAAATTGTGAGGTGAACGACTTGGAGGAAGAAGAGGAGGAAGAAGAGGATGAAGATGATGAACTGGAGGAAGAGGGGGAAGAAGAAGCTGACGTGCCAAATGAAAGTTCTCTGAGGGAGCCAGAAATGCGGTGTGATGAGAAGCTAGAAGATTTATTAGAAGAATCAAAAACTATTTCAAAAGAAACTGTTGAAGACTCTCCTGAGGTAGCACCTGTTAACAGGACTCCCAAAACTAAGGAAGAGGCCAATGGCGATGTATTTGAAACACTGATGTTTCCATGCCAGCATTGCGAGAGGAAGTTTACAACCAAACAGGGGCTGGAACGCCACATGCACATCCACATATCTACGGTCAGCCATGCTTTCAAATGCAAGTACTGTGGGAAGGCATTCGGCACACAGATTAACCGGCGCAGGCATGAGCGTCGCCACGAGGTGGGTTTAAAGCGGAAACCCAGCCTAACACTACAGCCATCAGAAGACCCCGCTGATGGCAAAGTATCAGGAGACAGCGCCACTCCAAGAGATGACTCGGACCCTCCCGGTCTCGGGCAAGACTGTCCGCTCTTGAGTTCGGAGAAAGCTTCCCAAGAAACGGTAAAGTCCTCTGTCGTAGAAGAGAATGGAGACGCTAAAGAGCTCCACCCGTGCAGATACTGTAAAAAGGTTTTTGGGACTCACACCAACATGAGACGGCACCAGCGCAGAGTGCACGAACGCCATCTGATCCCCAAAGGCGTGCGGAGGAAAGGCGGCCTCCTGGAAGAGCCGCGGCTGCCTGCAGAGCAGGCCCAGCCCGCCCAGAGTGTCTACGTACCAAGCACGGAGCCGGAGGAAGAAGGGGAGGGAGATGACGTGTACATCATGGATATTTCTAGCAATATTTCTGAAAACTTAAATTACTACATTGATGGTAAAATTCAGACCAGCAGCAGCACCAGTGACTGTGATGTGATCGAGATGGAGTCCGGCTCGGCAGACCTGTACGGTATAAATTGTCTGCTCACTCCAGTCACAGTGGAAATCACTCAAAACGTAAAGACCACGCAGGTCCCCACGACAGACGATCTTCCCAAAGAGCTTTCCAGCAGCACAAACAGTGAGTCCAAGAAACGGAGAACTGCCAGTCCTCCCGTGTTACCCAAAATTAAAGCAGAAGCCGAGTCTGAGCCCAGCGCAGCCTCGTGCTCCTTAAGCCTGCCGCTCAGCATATCCACTGCGGAGGCGGCGTCTTTCCACAAAGAGAAGGGCGTGTATCTGTCATCCAAGCTCAAACAGCTCCTCCAGACCCAGGATAAACTGACTCCTCCCACGGGGATGGCGGCCGCTGAGCTCCCTAAGTTAGGTCCTGTCTGCGTGTCCGCTCCCGCGTCCATGCTCCCCGTGACTGCGAGTAGGTTTAAGCGGCGGACCAGCTCCCCTCCCAGTTCTCCACAGCACAGTCCTGCTCTCCGAGACTTCGGGAAGCAGAGTGACGGTAAAGCAGTGTGGACTGATGTGGTTCTGAGTTCCAAAAAGCCCAAACTAGAAAGTCACAGCAATTCCCCCGCGTGGACTTTGTCTGGGAGAGACGAGAGAGAAGCTGTAAGCCCTCCGGGCTTTGATGAATACAAGGCATCTAAAGAGTGGGCGTCCAGTTCCACATACAGCAACGTGTGCAACCAGCAGCCACTGGATTTGTCCAGTGGTGTCAAACAGAAGGCTGAGGGTGCAGCCAAGACTCTGGTCCAGTGGGAATCCGTGTTAGATCTCAGTGTGCACAGAAAGCCTTGTGGTGACTTGGAAGGCAGGGAACTCAGAGACAGCACCGTGGTGCAGCCAGCCTGCAGCGCCGTCAGGAAAAAGAAGCCGACCACCTGCATGCTGCAGAAGGTTCTTCTCAATGAATACAATGGCATCGGTGTGCCCAGTGAAAACACGTCAGATGCGGCCAGGAGCCCCAGTCCTTGTAAATCCCTAGATCCTCAAGCTGAGCCTGACGTTGGCCCTGGCGCTGGTTCACCCGCTCCTGCTGTGGAGTCCCCGCCTGACGTTTCTCCTTCGTCTCCTGCCCTCCAGACACCCTCCCTTTCTTCCGGGCAGCTGCCTCCTCTCTTGATGCCGGCGCGGCCCTCCTCCCCTCCGCCCTGCCCTCCTGTGTTGACTGTTGCCACGCCGCCGCCTCCACTCCTGCCTACCGTACCTCTTCCAGCCCCCTCTTCCGGGGCGTCTCCTCATCCGTGTCCCTCGCCACTCTCGAATGCTACGGCACAGTCCCCGCTCCCCATTCTCTCTCCTACGGTGTCTCCCTCGGCATCTCCCATTCCTTCTGCGGAGCCTCTCATGTCCGCGGCCTCACCGGGGCCTCCTACACTGTCCTCGTCATCTTCCTCATCGTCTTCCTCTTCATTCTCTTCATCTTCCTCCTCTTCCCCTTCCCCGCCTCCTCTCTCAGCAGTATCATCCGTCGTCTCCTCTGGGGATAATCTGGAAGCCTCTCTCCCCATGATATCTTTCAAGCAGGAGGAGTTCGAGAGCGAAGATTTAAAGCCCAGGGAAGAACCCCAGTCTGCAGTTGAACAGAATGTTGTTCAGGAAACATTCAGCAAAAACTTTGTCTGCAATGTCTGTGAATCGCCTTTTCTTTCCATTAAAGATCTAACCAAACATTTATCTGTTCATGCTGAAGAATGGCCCTTCAAATGTGAATTTTGTGTGCAGCTCTTTAAGGCTAAAACTGACTTGTCAGAACATCGCTTTTTGCTTCATGGAGTTGGGAATATCTTTGTGTGTTCAGTTTGTAAAAAGGAGTTTGCTTTTTTGTGCAATTTGCAGCAGCACCAGCGAGATCTGCACCCGGATAAGGCGTGCACGCACCACGAGTTTGAAAGTGGCACCCTGAGGCCGCAGAACTTCACAGACCCCAGCAAAGCCCATGTGGAGCACGTGCAGAGTTTGCCAGAAGACCCCTTAGAAATGTCGAAAGAGGAAGAGGAGCTCAACGATTCTTCCGAAGAGCTTTACACGACCATAAAAATAATGGCTTCTGGAATAAAGACGAAAGATCCGGATGTCCGACTGGGCCTCAATCAACATTACCCAAGCTTTAAGCCGCCTCCGTTTCAGTACCATCACCGAAACCCCATGGGTATCGGGGTGACGGCCACCAATTTCACTACCCACAACATTCCACAGACTTTCAGCACTGCCATTCGCTGTACAAAGTGTGGCAAAGGTGTAGACAACATGCCTGAGTTGCACAAACATATCCTGGCATGTGCTTCTGCTAGTGACAAGAAGAGGTACACCCCTAAGAAAAATCCAGTACCGTTGAAACAGACTGTGCAACCCAAAAACGGTGTGGTGGTTTTGGATAACTCTGGGAAAAATACCTTCAGACGGATGGGACAGCCCAAAAGACTGAACTTCAGTGTCGAGCTCAACAAAGTGTCTCCAAATAAGCTCAAATTAAATGCATTGAAGAAAAAAAATCAGCTTGTCCAGAAAGCAATCCTACAAAAAACCAAATCTGCCAAGCAGAAGGTCGAGTTAAGAAGTGCTTCGGAGTGCTCCTCGCACATCTGCCCGTACTGTAACAGGGAGTTCACGTACATTGGCAGCCTGAACAAGCACGCCGCTTTTAGTTGTCCCAAAAAACCGCTTTCTCCTTCCAAAAAAAAAGTTTCCCATTCATCCAAGAAAGGTGGACACTCTTCACCTGCAGCCAGTGACAAAAACAGTAACAGCAGCCGCAGACGGACAGCGGATGCAGAGATTAAAATGCAAAGCACGCAGGCTCCTTTGGGCAAGACCAGAGCTCGCTCGGGCCCTGCTCAGGTCGCACTGCCCTCCTCGTCCTTCAGGTCCAAGCAGAATGTCAAATTCGCAGCCTCAGTGAAGTCCAAAAAACCAAGCTCCTCTTTAAGGAACTCGAGTCCCATAAGAATGGCCAAAATAACACACACCGAGGGGAAAAAACCCAAAGCTGTGGCCAAGAACCATTCTGCGCAGCTCTCGAGCAAGACTTCCCGGAGCCTGCATGTGAGGGTGCAGAAGAGCAAGGCTGTCTTACAGAGCAAATCCGCCCTGGCCAGCAAGAAAAGAACAGACCGGTTCAATGTAAAATCGAGAGAACGCAGTGGAGGGCCCATCACCCGGAGCCTCCAGCTGGCGGCTGCTGCCGACCTGAGTGAGAACAGGAGGGAGGACAGCAGCAGCAAGCAGGAGCTGAAGGACTTCAGGTAAGCCATGTCTCCCAGGGCCGAGGAGTGCAGAGCCCACGAGTGTGGGGGCGGGAAGGCCGGTTGGAAGAAAACAATGTACTTGCCCAATGGCTTTTTTTTTTCTTTTCCTGTATAATTTTGACATAAGCACTTAAAGGAAGTGGCCGTTGCTTCAGTTGTAGGCAGGTAAAGAGGGTCACTGCTCTGGCTGCTGCAGAGATGGATGCCACCTCGCTTTGATCTCAGACCCGGGACTCACAACTGGGCCATCTCCCTTAGGGCCAGCTGTGGAGTGAATTTGAAACTATGGGAAGCTCTCAAAAGCACCCTTACACGAAAAGATGAAATTCTCTTAAACTTCCTTCCAGTCTTGGGTAACGTGTCAGTGTCACATTATTTCTGGGTCATAGATCGCTTTCTTCTGTTGTAATGGATTGCTGAGGTCATTAAAACCACGTTGCAATCTTTAATATTTCTGTGACTCAGGCACACTTGTAGTAACTGAGAATGCTTCTATTATCCATGCGTGCTTCTGCTGTTTTCATGTAGAAACTTGCCTTATTGGTTAAAACAAAATACACCATATTCATTTTACAGTGCCTTATGTTCCCTGCCCCCTCCTGTCTCCAGGCCTGGGGCAATAAACAGGCCCGATCCCAAGGGGGAGGAGCTAGGAGAGTGCCCAGAACCCCGAGAGGCCAGGCTGCTGCGGTTCCTTCCTGCACGGGTTGGAGCCCAGGGCAGGTGAGCCCGGCCTGTCAGTGCCTGTGTCCCGGGAGTGCTGTCAGAGCCGCCCTGGGCTCGAGGGGACCTCACTGCGGTTGGTGTCCTCCCTCTGTTAAGAAGTGTTCTTAGTGCCACAGAACGTAGGGCAGTGGTTACGTCTGTCGAGTTGACTTCTCAAAATTTCTAATCTACTTCAATAACCTTGGTTGATGTACTTCCTTGGAATTGCTACTATCTGCTGAAAATTGCCTGCAGGTCAAGCTTGTAGTCATCAGATGGAATTTCTGCTAAATACTTCACAATCTCAGGCTTTTAGAGTGATCTGCCTGACGCGAGGCTTTCTTGGCTGTAGCTTTCGGTGTCTGAAAATTCCTTGGTGTTTCAGGCGAACAGAATTAGAGCTGACTGGGGAGTGGACTGCCCCTCTAGGGAGGTCGCGAGGACTCGCGGGCGCTGTTACCAGGGCGTAGCTGCTGAGGTAGAACTCTGGGGGCCGGCGTGCCTGCAGTCACGGCTGAAGAGAGAGGGAGAGAAGAACCGTTAGCCAAGGCCGAATGGAGGGATTTATTGTCAGTCGAGGGCCAGGTTTTTGAAAAGCTGCTGTAGAGCTGTACCAAATAACCGCTCCAGGTCTCATTCAGCATCTTGGCCTGCGGCCATGGGATGGGCTTCAACACCTGTCTGTTAGCCCTTAAAGCGGCCTGCTTGTAGCAGTGTACCTGGACCTGTTTGCACGCAGTCCGTGTTCGGGAAGTGCCACCGCAGAGGGATGTTCTTGAACTCTGGTTCCTCTTCAAGGGTGGAGAGCCAGAGTGTGCCATCATCTTTACGGGCTGGACTTCAGAACGCCTCCCAGGTGTCTGGTGCTTCGGAACATACTGTGTGTGTCCCCTTTTGTCTCCAGCGTGGTATGAGAGGATCACTTCGTACTGCACCCTGTTTATGCTGCACAGTTGGGTAAAGTTGGTACAGAACTTAAAGTATTGTGAAGAGACGTTCTGAGTAATGATATAAATTTGGGAAGCTCGTTCAGGTAGCCTCGCGCTCGTCCGGTGCTTTCTGAAGAACCCTTAAGACCACAGGGACCGGAGTGCCCAGTAAAATTGTATTTCTGTTTATTCCAGTTAATTTTAATTACTGCACTTTGTTGATAGTTAACTGAGGGTTACATTGCTGGAATGAAATTTGGCCTAAAAGGAAATGCAGAATCAGATAAGAAGAAAACAGTATGGTCCTCACTGGCAGATAGTAGCAGCAGGCATCCGCAGTGGCTGTCCCCTCTGCGTGTGAGTTGCTGGAGCCAGGCTGTGGACCCATCAGAAGGACGTGTGTCTTGTATAGGGGCCCACTGACAAGGGACCGTACACTTGTGAAGTACAGGACATCACCTTCTGGTCATCCAGACCCACGAGTGGGCATTGCTTCAGGGAGTCCGTGTAGCCTCTTCAGTGTCTTGGAGCACCCATGGTAGAAGGCTGGGGTTCTGGACTCAGGCCGGGGAACATGGCGAGGGCTCGGAGCACAGGTCTCCTTCTGCGTGTGTGCCGGTTGAGTCCCTCTGGCAAGCAGTTGTTTGACCTGTAGTCGTCTTCCCTTCAGTCCAGTTTTACTTGTCGGTCTTATTCAGGGATGGTTCCTGGCGCAGGGTTAGAGACACTTGCTTCCTCTGTTTTCGGTGGTTTCGCTCTGTGCACCCCGTTGCACATGCAAGGACTTGCCGTCACGCCAGCAGGCACCCTCTTCCTGTGTGTTTCATTGTCAAGGTCTGTGGTTAGGAGCCGGCCCCTAGCACTTAGGCATCGTACCTCTGAGGCCAGCGTGGGCGCCGCAGTTTCCACGTACATCCCTGCAGGCAGCCATGCGCACGAAGGCAGAGCTTTCCATTTAACAGGGGTGTCTGGCGGGGTGTCTGGCAGAGTGTGCCGGCTGGCCGTTTCCAGGAGCACAAGCCATTGTGTCAGCCAGGCTGTGAAAAAGACACGGACTCCAAATCCTTTTCTGAGGGCAAAGCTGCAAACGCTGCTGGGCACACTGCCCATCTGTAGACCCTCCGTTTTGAGCCCCAATCCGGCGCCCTTCGGGTCGGGCTCACCTGCCCCAGCGCCTTGGGGAGGGTGGACGCCCAGGGCTCCTTTCCATGGGCCAGAACGGAAGACTAAGACGAGGAAAGAGACGCCCTCGCTACTCTGCCCCTTGTCTTTGGTCTTTGCGAACCCCAAGGTGTGTTTACGTTCTGTGATGCTCCATTTAGAGCAGCTGTTTTTAAAAAGGCTATTTTTCCATTGCAGCCAGTCAAAAACACCCTAAAGGTGGAGAATCAAAGTGAAATTCCAACTTTTCCCGCTCACCACGAATTACTAAAGAAATAAAATGATGTTAATTCCCTCCCATATCCATCTCTGCCAGCCACTCCAAGTGGGGCGGGGCCTCTGCCCGCACGAGCCCTCTGGGTGGGGTGCCGGGGTCCCTGTGCACCCTCAGACTCGTCCTGTTGCTGTCTTAATAATGTTCGGTCATGTGGTCTGCTCACCGTCTCTCTAACGTGGTCAGTTCGTGTAAGGTTGTGTTACATTGTCATTTATCTTCAGTTTTCTTATTTTCTAGGAACTTCCTGTAGAAAAGCCCCCCACACAAACCAAACCTTAATTGACTAAACAAAGGTAATGCATGCTCAACTTAGGATAAGCACTACGACAAAGGACACGAAATCTACCACGCTTGCAAGACCAGGTGAAGCTGACTCAGACCCTAACACACACCGATTGCCGGCAGGCTTCTCGCTGCCCTGGGTAGAGTCAGGCACCCGCTGCTTCGCCGGCGCCCGTCGCCGGTGCTGGGCCCCGGGTCACTGAGATGCAAGAGGGCGCTGTGAGACGGCCCGGTGAACGGGCTCGTCCTCACGGACTCGCTGCTGAGATGTGAGTGTGGCCCTGGTTGGTGGCATATCGCAGAGAAAGGAATGATTTGAACTTAACCTTGCAAAGCAAGTTCTCTGTTTTATCAATAGATTGTTGTAGATTTCAGGGATGACAAATTCTAATGCACTCTTTTTTAGATGTTTTGGTCACACACCAGCTCTTGATGCCTTTCTTTTAAATTAATTATAGACAGAGAGAGGCGTTTAGATTCTCTCTTAGCCTGCTTTTTTATCACAAGCAGATTGCCAGCATAATGGAGAGGAGACCAGATTGGATATGGACTCCTTTTTTACGCCTCTTCCAGTTTCATGTGTATATATCCAGACGGACATCCTCTCCAGTAATTACCTGGCACTAATTTATAACTATTATATTATTGGAGACTGTGTAGCAATATACCAATGCCCAGGATGTCACAGGCCTGTAAGGATGTATGTCGACTTGTGCGTACAAACGAATGCACGCACCAGGTTTCACGCTTCAGTCTCTGACAGAGATTGAAGGACGCGGATCGGCCTTCTCCTGAGTGTGCCCTTCCTCCCTGCAGCGTACGCTTTCACCTTCACCCCGATTACCGACCGGGTTGGTGGGAAATGGCTAGTTCTCCATGGTTTTATTTTTGTTGTTGCTGTTCTCAACTTTAAAAGTAATCTACCTCTTAAAATTTGTAGTTTAATACTTGTTTGGTGAATTGTGCCACTTTAACCCTTTCACTATCATTCCCATTTTGTTACATTCTGTTCTGGGGACTTTTATGTTGAAATATATGTAAAACATTTGTAGCAGTTTAAAAATAAAATATTTAAAATTATTTAAATTGTTTTGGATGCTTCAATTGTATTATATGTGATTTACATTTTACATTTGTTTGAGTTGTTAATCTGGAGAGTGTACTTGTACTGGAGTTTACTGTCAGTTATTTTATTTCTTGTCGGAGAGTTATGATATGAAAGACTATTCTAATGAAAACATTAAAATTTACAGTTTGACATACAAAAGGTTGTCCGTTGATTTTCACCCACGTAGCCTTTTCAGAGCGAGCAAGCTGCTGCCGCTGCCCCTCGCCTCCCAGCGGGGAGTCACTGAGCTCAGATGTACTAAAGATTTTTTATGCTGTTGCTGGCAAGCACTTAATAAGTAGGGGGAAATTTAAACGATACGTTTTATATCATTGTAAGCAATAAAAACTTTCTAAAAGCTTGTGAGAGGACTGCATTTTGTACATGGTCGGGAGCAGTTAAGGACAAACCAGGAGAGGCCCGGGGGCGGAGTGCTCAGCCACGCACCTCGCTGGGCCTGTGGCGAGTCCGCCTGGCAGCCCTCACCCGCGCCTGCGTGTCAGTGACTGAGCGCGCGGTGCAGGTTGCTGACCTGCCACTGGGGGGGAGCCGTGACGTCGGGCCCTGAGAAGTGCCTAACCTCGGAGAGGAGGTGAGCGTTTCACATGTGGGGTCCCAGCTCCCTGTGTGCTTGCAAACAGTCGACCGTAGGCAGGGCGGGGTGGGGGGGGGGGCCGGGGAGTGGTTAGGATTAAGGATCCCCAGAGAATGAAGTGAAGAGGCTGGAACATCTGTTTCAAGTTTGTACGCGATCACTGTTCCATCTTGAGACTGAAAATGGTTGAGCGTCAGCAGTGTCATGCAGCCCTACGGGACAGCTCTGCGGTTCTCCTGCTGCATACCTGTGTTCCTCTCGTTCCTCCGTAGGGCAAGGCGGGAAGGCTGCAGGTGGGAGCAGTGTCTCCCGGCCGGATGCCCTCATTTCCGCTTTATGACCCCCCCATGATAGAACCCCAGCGGGAGGAGCCAGGGACACAGGAGTAAGGCTGGGGGGGCAGTGATGGGAGAGGTCAGGGGTTACAAAGTGGCCTTCAGCATTCATTGTTTTAGCAGCCCCACGAAACTGAGGCCTGAGCCCGCACGGCTCCCTGTTGAGGACAGCGCATCCTGCAGTGACAGGGTGCAGCTCGGGGAGGAGTGGGTTCCATCTTGGCATCTGCTCATGCCATTCCCTTTGTGCCGGCAGCTGACAGGCATGGGACAGACACCCGCCTTCCAGCCTTCTGCGTCCAGGTCTCTGGTAGCTCGGCCTCGGGCACTTATTTTGCTTTCTGGATCTCAGTTCCCAGTGTGCCAGCAAAGTGGGGAGTGGCTAGGTGGTCCCTGCGTTCTCCTTGGAGGAGGTCTTTTTGCTGGGTCTGGAGGCTCACAGCTGCCCACTGGCTGGGGAGCAGGGCAGGGTCTGTCTTGTAAGAGCTGGCCCAGCTCTTAACAGCAGAGCTGAACATTGTGGCACCCGAGTCCTGACTCGGTGGAGGGGTCCCCAAGAAGTCGCTTGACTCCCATCTCACCAGGAATGAGCTGCCTGCTTTAGTTGCTTGTACTCTTTATGGAGTGAAAAGTTAAAATGTTAAAAGCTAGAAACTAAAGCCTGGTGTCCCTGCTGCTGTTTTCAGCATCTGTCACAATGTGGCTGATTACAAATTTCTCTCTAGGATGCCTCTTTTAACTTGGTGGTTACAAGTACTTTCTAGATGTTAACACAGAATCACATCAATTTTTCAAGCACTGTGTAACCAGGCTGTGACCTAGGTGCTTACTCAGTGGACAGAGGTCCTGCCCAGCAGGGAACTTAAATGGGCACGGTGGCCTTTTTTCCTTTCTTATACTTCACCTTCTAAACCTGCTGCTTCATCACAGTCCCTGTGGAGGCTAGGTGGGCGAGAGGATGCCTCTAGCTTGGTATTGGAGTGTGGGTGTCTAGGTGAGCATGGACCATAATAGTGTTACAGTGACCCCCGAAATTATAGCTCACTTAGTGCGTTTGATATTTTATTTATGTGGATTTTGACTTGATAGCGAGCCTCTTTGAATAGATGGACTTACAGCTGTAAAAAGGTACCTAAAGGGCAATTGACCTTGACAGTGGATTGGAGTACAGGTGGGTGACATAAAGGTCACCTTGGATAGATTCGTAGGCCACATTTAAAGGGCGCCGAAGACAGGACTGACGGAGGAAAAGGTTTGCATTTCTGTCCTGGGTCAGGGGGCCCCGCGACCCTGGTCTCTCTCCCCGATGGCACCAGCGCTGCTGCCTTTGCTTCAGGGTCTGGTCTCAGCCCGTGTCCTGGCCAAGCACTCTTGCCGATGTATACAAACGTCGGAAGTGGACAAGCCATCCTGAGGGATTTGGGGAGGCAGGAGAGCCGCGCCACGCAGTGAGGACACCACTGCTGGAGGCCTTGTGTGGCTGGCAAGGGACCAGAGCCACACCTGCCCCCCTACTCTGTGGTTCTCCGGCGTCACCCAGAGAGGAAGGGTGTCAGGCCGCTGGCTCCAAGGCCCCACAACTGACCCTTTAAATTAGGCCAGTTGCCCTGGCCAGCGTGGCTCAGTCGGTTGGAATGTCATCTCATAAACCAAAAGGTCACGGGTTCAATTCCTGGTCAGGGCACATGCCTAGGTTGTGGGTCATCCCCGGTCGGGGTGTGCACAAGAGGCAAGCAATCAGGATTTCTTTCCCCTTCTCTCCCCTTCCCTTCTCTCTAAAATCAATAAGTGTGTCCTTGAGTGAAGATAAAGGAGAGCAGTTAGGGGCGAGGCCTGGGTAGTCTGGGTAATAAATTTCACAGGTAATTTCAGTGCATGCTGAAGAGTTTCTGAATTTGTGTGGGGAAAATAGTGTGTCTTGCCTGTAATTGCTGAAGAGTCTGCTCTGACTTGAGCCTCACATTTAGTCCCAACAATCACTCTGCAAAGTGGGTGCTTGCGTTGTTCCGTCTTCCCAAAGGCCGTGGGGTTCGTGGGGTGGCCCTGGGCTGCGGAGGGGTGTGTGTCCTCGGTGGACGGAAGAGCGGATGGGCCTCCGGGGGGAGAAGAGCTCCGGCCTGCTGCGCACTTTCCCAGCACATTTGTTCCAAGGCCGGAGTCCGCCTGGTGACCTTTCCCTGGGACTTGGCCCATGAGATGCAGGGCCTTAAATGCGCGGTGCTGCGGGGTGCTTTCGGGAAAAGAAACTAGGTCCAGATTGGAACGAGCTGCGTATTACTGTTAAAATTCTTTGTAGACAAAACATTGGTGTCAGGGAAAAAATGTTGGAACAAAACTTGAGGTTTGAGTGGGTGAGATGCAGAAGAAAACATGTAAGACGGCTCATTGGTTGATGGGGTCGGGCTGCCTGCCTCCTGTCTCCCCTTTGGGAACCACCCAGGCCACCACCCAGCCCACTCGCGGCCTCCGGCCAGCTGGTCCGCTTGAGTTCCTCCTCTGCAAGTGATGACAAGCCCGGGGAACCTGGCACAGCTTTCGCTGGCTTTCTGTGTGTGAGATACTGTGCTGAGCATTTTCTAGACTTGACCCTTGACAGTAACACCAAGAGGTTGGTGTCATTGATAGACAGGGAAACAGACTTGGGGAAGTTGAAAGGTCACCGGGCTGGCAAGTGGCAAGCCGGGAGTTGAATGGCCTCCAGCCTGCCCCATCGTGTCTATCATTTTTACAGTTTTGGTTTTTTTTTTTAAAGCTTCATTTCCTGTAAATGTAAAACCCTCTTGAACTGCTTTCCCTGCATTCGGAAGCAAGTAGAGTCGCCCCTTGGTGGGCACAGAAGTCTTGCTGCCGCAGCAAGACTGCTGATCCGCCGGGGCTGCTGCTTGGAAGCTGCGCCCGGTTTCACTCCGCACCGTGGAGTTTGCTTCTGCCCCGGTCACAGGCTGCCCCAACTCCAGCTGACTTTCTAGATCGATCTGATCCGTTCAAAAAAATCCGTGGCAGGGAAACCAAGCTCATTATAATAATATCCTGTGGTTTCGGAAGTGTTTCTGAAGGAGGGCCTGGGGGTCCTGAGTAGTGTTCTCAGACGTCACTTGAGCATGCTGACCTGTTGGGCATGAGCCCAGAAAGTGTTCACCGTCACCTTGGTAAATAGTGCGTTACATGCAAAACAAAGTGTTAAATTTCTGCCAGTAAGAAGCTGTTTTTAAAGTACAGGGTTAGAGCCAGGAGGGTGTGTGCGTAGGTTTTATTTGCTTTGTAGGTTCAGCATTGAGAAAACCGTTGTGGCCGCATTAAATCACGTGTGCACTGCCGGGAGCTGTTGAGGGGCTTGGGGAGACTCATCGGGGTTAGCCGGCCGCACTGCTGGGCCGACAGGACTTGCCCGTGCTTCTGCGTTCCGCCTCCCTCACCGCGGCAGGATTCCTTTCCCACTGTCTCTCATAGAAGGTGACCCAGGATTCGGGCAGCTGCGCCGGACAGAGAGCAGAAGGACTTTACGGAAGAAGTTAGTGCCCAAATGTGCCTTCTCGTGCCCAGCTTCTAAACCAGAGCAGGACGTCAGCCAGGACCCACGGTTTCCAACGTTCCGTGATAGATGCCACCTCCGGGGTGAGAACTTGGGTGTCATCCCCGCAATGCCAAAGCTCCCAAGGGATGCTGACACACAGGTTTCTGTTCCGAGCCAGAACACAGTTAATACTGCGCCGCAGTGTTTAGAAGGGAGCTTACTGGACCATCTGGGATTCCGCTTGGGTAGCGACTGAGTCTTAGTGATCAACCTAAATGGGAATTTTCAGTAGGAATCATTAAAAGGAAAAAAAAAAGATCTGGAAGTTGTTGCACAGGTAAGTTAATAACGAAAAGGGATTTAGGATACAGCTGTGGCAATTTTTATTTTTTTAACGTAAAAATAGAATTCCAATTTTAAAGCGTAGCATTTGTTTTAGTATTTTATAAGTGCCCTAACTATAATATTTTAATGTTCTTCCTGGGATGAAATTGTTTAAAAGTCACGTAGATTCAATTTTTCTTGCAGTAACGTTCTCTTCTTTCTTGGCTTTTTACAATCAGTCACGGCCGATGCTTGCCAGCCCAGCGCGAGTGTAGGTGCATGTTTGGATGGCTTCGCTTCCCGAGTGTCACGGGGCTCATGAGGTCAGGAGCGTCCCCCAGTAGTGACGCAGTCGGCCAGCTACTCAGAAAGCGTCTTTAATGGTCCAGCTGGGTCACGAAGGTGTTGGGCCGTACATAGATCTTTGGGCTCTGTCCTGTGTCCTGGGACATACGGAGGCGCCTGGGGCGTAGCTGGCCACCCCTGAGCCGCCATTCTGAGATCTCTGCGTGGCTTTGCTTGTCTGAAGCTCTCCCGCCACCGAGGGGGAGGTGGTGTTCTCGGCATGTGCAGATAAATTGAGCCTGGGAGGCGGTCCTGCAGCCATGAGAGAGCCCAGACCTGGCAGTTTGGTTCCAAAGCCCCGTTTTTAAAGCCATTGCGAAACCTCTTAATTCTCTGTGCTCCCCCAAACGTCTCATGCTGATGCCATTGCCCAAAGGGGTTTTGTTGCAGAGAGGGGGTGCAACAGGGTCCGTAGCTTCAAAGCACAGTGACTGCTGTGCCTGCACGATCCATGTTCAGGATTCCCTGAAGGCCCCTTGCGTTCCGTGAAGGGGATGGCGCTGTGCGGGCCAGCACTGGCCTGGTGTGGAGGTTTCGCAGTGATTTCATCACAGGCAGTAGAATGTAGGTAAGGGCACTGGTTCAGCTGGCCCCAGAGCGCTGCTCGGCTGTCACCTCCTCCAAGAAGCCTTCCCTGACCACCCACTCTGAAATAAGTGCTCTTGTTCCTCCCCAGTTCTTTGCTGTGCTGTTCTTGGAGACACTTAGCACTTCCATGTGTTCTGTAATCAACCTGCTACATTGGTTGGCTGAAGGTCTCTCCTCCTAGGATGGGAGGTCCGCCCAGGGAGGCTGTTCACTGCTGCATTTGCAGCATGTACAACATTGCCTGGCATGTAGTAGCTGCTCAATAAATATTTGTTAACTGAATAAAGTATTTGCATCCTGGTTTCATCACTTACTAGCTCTGGAACCTGGGGCAAATTGCGTCACCTCTCTGAGTCCAAGTTTTCCTTCCTGTGAAACGGTGTAATCCATCCGATGGATGAATCAAGGATGCCTGTGAAGACAGCAAAGCCCGTGAGGCCCCCAGATGCAGCCTGCTCCAGCGAACAGCCCGTGAACATCAGCCACCATCATGGAGATTATTGCGGATTGGAACATGTCCTGTTGAATTTCCATTGGCATCTGATGTGGATTCCACTCAAAGTGGACGGGCCACGTGTGTGACCCCACGGCGGCAGAGATGGCTGGAGCCCAAATGTCCCCCATCCTCTCCTGCCTGTGCCCACAGAGGGCCCTGGTTCCGCCACTGGTGGCCCCAGAGGCCTTTGCTGTCTCCACCGGGCCCAGCTGTCCACGTGTGTGGACTGGGGCTGCTGCCGCCTGTGCCGTCAGGTGCGCCCGCCCGCTGGGACTGAGGGGGATGTGCCGGGAGACAGGCAGTCCCTTTTCAAGCCAAGGTGAGAAAAAGATTAGTTTTATTCTATCAACAGTCCATGTAACTGTATTTCTCTTGGTTTTGAATTTCAAAGCCAAAGCATACATTTTAAAAGTTACTTTCAGAAGAAAACATTTCATTAGCTCTATGGAAACAACCAAGGAACCCCAAGTCATTGAAGTGGTGTAAGAACGAGATCGCTGGTATTTTAAAGTGCTTCCAGCGCATTTCCCAGGGATTTTCCTATGTTACCCCAATTAATTAAAAAAAAAACAAACAAACCAACAACTATGAAATACTTTTATGTTCTCCCATTTTACAAAGGGGAAAACGGACAGAGAGGTTAACCAATTTGCCCAAGGTCACAGGCAGTGAGAGCAGAGCTCGGTCCAGGCAGTCAGAGTCTGCTCGGCTTCGCCCGATGTGGGAGGGAAGCCCTGGCTGGGTCTGGGTCTTCTATCGGAGCCGGGAAGCTGCCTGCTGGTAAGCAACTGTGGAGTGTGGATGAGAAGCACCCGTTGATCTGAAGGAGCAAAAACATGCAGAAGGTGAGCGCAGGTCTTGCCCACCCCCCATCCTGGTCCATTCTGCCTGCTCTTGGGAGCCCAGGTGGCGCGGTTCCAGCCAGGCCCACCCCAATTTGCGAGGGAAGGGGCAGGTCCAGATCCTAACTCGTCCAAACCCGGCTCCCCGGTGTTGACTGGCTTCTGTTGTACAGAAGTCTCTCCAGGAAGGTTTCCGTGTGCGCCTGAGGAGCTGCTGCCTGGGTTGCTGCGTCGGCTGGGTGCATCGGCTGGATTCAGAGGCGAGGTCACCCTCAGGGTCAGAGGGCTGGGTGCCCGGCATGTGCCTTGCAGATGGAAAGGGGTGGGGTGAACGGTTCTGCCGCCCAGGTGGTTGCTGTTGGGTCTAATGTATCTGCTGCTCCCCCGTTTTTAAAATCCGCACAGGACACAATTTCGCCTTTCCCCGGCAGGCTCAAAGTAACCAGCAGTGACCACTGTGGTGGGGAAGCGATGTCCTGAGCGGTAATTCAGGCACGCAGGATCCAGGAGCTCGAGCTGTGACTTAAAACTGTTTAGGGAGGATGTACTCGCTGGCTCCATTTTCATTTATTATTTATGCGTGTTGTCTGCACTCCCTGGCTTCCTCCAGATGTGCTGGTCCTCTGTGGGCCAGGGAGCTAGGCAGTGGTCCCGTGAACAGTTCCCGTAAATAACAGGGTAGGCGGGGCCTGAGGACACCAGGGGCCTCCCCGGAAGCAGAACCCGGTCTGCTGGGGTTAATGGGGTTTGCCTCCTCGTTAAAAACTGTGTTTTGCCTCTTGGTTCTTTGCTGGTCAGTGACGTTTGCAGGACAGATGACCTCTGGACAGGAGCGTGTTAAAGCGCGACCAACACATCGACTTCTTTTTCCTTCTAAGCTCCTAAAACCTAATCGTTGAGCGAGCAATCTTTGGAGAGACCCTGACATGCACGTTCAGCCGGGTGCTCTGTCTCTCAGGGGAGGTGTGCCGCCCGGTGAGGCACCCCAGTTCTGAAACGCAAGAGTGTGATTCCCCCTCCCTCCTGCCTCCACCCTTCAATCCAGGGTTAGTGCCAACATCTCCTTTGGTGCCCCGTGCTCACGTGGGGGTGACCCTGTGAGGGCACACCCGGGGTCCATTCCTCCCCGCCACCTGACAGCGAAGACCCCTGCCCGCCGACGAGATCGTCCTCTCTGAGCTGGGACATTGCACCAGAAGTTTCCCGGACCTTCTCTCACAACCAGTGCGGAGGTTCATGGGTGCTTTATACTCTTACCTTCATTTGTGTGTAGGCTCCTTTGAAAGTTCCGAGTGAGTTCGGTGAAAACAAGCCTGGCTAACCCTGTCCTCGTGCAGGTGCAGAGCGCTCGGCGGCCCCTCCGCAAGCTGGTGTTGGGTGTTATAGCTGAAGTGGATGCTCTGCCCTTTTTACTGCACTGTAATTAGCACGTCTGTATCCCTTAGAACCATTTATAAAAATGGCAGCGCCAGCCCACAAGTGCCAGCTCCAGCAGGTGTTTCCGTCAGGTGGTGCCCTGCATCGTGCGGGGCAGGTGTCCGGGTGCAGGGTGCTGCGTGCGTTGTTAATTACAGCCAGCGGCAGGCAGGGCGTTTCCCGTCCTGTGTCCTCAGGAGTGCGGGGTGGGGGTGGGGCTCGGTTGGCATGTCTCACCAGGATGTTCACCTAGGGGGCCACCTGCACCGCAAAGCCCTGGGAGCTTATCCAAAATTCCAGACCTACGAAACTGTCATCTCCGAAATCTTCCTTTTTATCAGCTTCCCGAGGGAGGTTTGCCCAGGCTGCAGAGTCTTCCTTTGGGTCCTAAGAAGAAAAACAGAAATGGCCGTAGGATCACCCTATGTCGTCATCCGGTTTGCTTCTGGTTTTCGTTTTGAATTATTTTCCTTTGCTTATTAACGATCGCTGATGTGTTTACAGCACTTTTCAATTCTCAGAACATTCCACTGATATTTCTCCTTAATCCCAGTACCTGTCCTGTGACAGATGAGCTAGGGCAGCTCAAGAACCAGGGACATTTCTAAGCGTCAGCCGAGATGGACTTGCCTGTTGCCACTCGGGGGGGGGGGGGGGGGAGTACGTGGCCTTTGGTCCTTAACCGGGACAAGCTTGGTGCTGCACAGTGCCCTGCGGGGGGCTGTTTGCCACTCTACCCCAGCGCCTGCCACAGCACCTGGCACATAGTAGGTACTGGGTCAGGTATTTGAGGAATCAACAAAAAGGAAAAAATCATGAAGTGACAGTAACTTACCTGACCCTAACTCATGATTTTAGGGACAGTTGATTGTTGGCATCTGAATAGAGTGTCGCATGGATAAGCAAATGATCAGTTAAAGTCAGAAAGAGAAGGATTGGTCATTTGGCTAATTATCATCTGTTACATAGTTAATTCCAAGCAGTATTAAGAGGTGACTGCCTCGGGGCACTGTCCTCAAGGCTAGGGAACGAAAGTCAACCAGTGACCCACAGGGACTGGAAGGAAGTTGTGCAGTCCAAGCGCAGTGCGGCACAGCATATGGGTCAGAGATGATGGTGAGATTGTGTCCCTGCCCCGCCCCTGCCGCCTCGAACCACGCAGACCGCCTGTGACTGTCACCCAGCACCCGCAACTCCTGTGGGGGGGACATCCAAGGGCTCCTCACATTTTAAAATCCTTTCCCCCAACTTTTGGCTCTGAAAACAGGGTCACTCTCCCTCTGTCCCCTGCTTGAATTCCCGACTTCTCCTAGGGGGTCTCCCTGTCACAGAGCCCCCAAAGCACGTGGCATGGCTGACTATCCTCAGGCTTTCTTACGTTTGCTCAAAATAATGCATCCCTTCCTCTCGGCGCCTAAACGCTGGTCAGTCTCATGGTGTCAGCCTAACTGGGCAGGGGCTGAATGAGGCCTTCCCCACACTGGATTTGCAACGCAGCGTCCCTCACCCAGGCGGCGTCTCCGTGACCCTCGTGAGGCAGGCCTACTGTGTGTCGTCACACTGACAAGTCCAAGGGGGGCGCCCGGACCCCATGAGGGGAGCACGGAAGCCCCCAGTGCGCAGGGTGCCGTCGTCAAGGCCAGCGTGGCCACCGTGGCCTGAGGAGTGACTGAGGGGGAGGGCACTGTGCAGAATCCGGGCCTCAGGGGTAGGGTGGTTAGAAGTCATGGCGAACTTCTGTGACAGGAGTACCAACTCCGGGTGAAACGAAATAGCTGAAGCTCAGTTGATTTGATTTGCGTGTGACTGTGTCAGTGGGTGCCTTTCCTTCCTCCCTCCAGAAGGCACCCAGACAGCACTCCTGGGCACTACCGTGCCCTTTGGCCCCCGGCCATCAAGCTAAATGCGGCCAAAGGTCAATTCTATTTGCCATATTTATTGTTGTACTTGTATGACTTAAATAATATCCCAACCAATGAAATGTGAGCAGAGTTGTTAGGAAAAGCAAGCTGAACACTTAGAAGGACTGATAGTAATTTGGTTAATTAAAAACTGCCATCCAATGAGGTGTGCGTGAGAAACAATGAAAAATTTGCAGAAAGGCATAGAAAGAATTTTGCACTTAGATTGCTTTTGTGAAACGTCCTCAGCTCTTACCCCACTTTTCACAATAACTGGATTCAGGGACGATGCGTCACGGGCGTGAGTTAGTCGCGGAAGAGTGCCGATCTCGGCCTTTTCCTTATTTATCCAGCCATTCGCTCGTTCAGCGATGAGCGCACAGCCAGCGACTGCTGTTCTGCTGTTCCGTGCTGGCCCTGCTCTGAAGAGCGGAGGTCCCAGCCGTCGCAGGCAGCAGGCAGTTAGCCAGCCACTAGGCAGAACGGCACCAGATAGGTGCTGTGGAGGGAAGTGGAGAAGGCAAGCGGAGGGAGTTCCGGGGTGAGAACGGGCCCTGGAGGTGAGGGGGTGAGGAGGTGGGCCCGTGCACAGGGGAGGGAAGCACCCGGCAAAGGGAACCGCAAGGGCAGAGGTCCTGAGGTGGACGGGCCCCCAGCTCGCTCAAGGAGCAGCGAGAGGCCGGTGGGGCTGGAGGGGAACGGGCGAGGAGGTCAGGGAGGGGACCGGGGCCAGGGCGCTCGGGCACAGCCGTTGTAAGGACTTTGCCTGGACTCGGAGTGCGGGAAAGTCGTTGGAGGGTTTTGAGCAGGAATATGGCATGACTTCCCTTTTGAAAGAAACCCTCCGGCTGACGTATTGGAATAGACCCAAGGGAAGCAGCTGTGGAAACACAGACTGGGGAGTGAAGGCGGGGACCCGGGGAGGGAGCGGTGGCAGTGTCTGGGGGCAGTGAGTGGCAGTGGGCTCCGGGCGCATTTTGAAGGTGGGGCTGCATGATTTGCTGGGGATTGGACGAAGACTGGAGGAGTGAGGGAAGTCAGGGGTGATGAGATTCTCCTGCGCACCTGTGGGGGGTGGGGTAGCCACTGAGCGAGAGGTGAAGACTGCAGTGGGGGCGGGGCTGTCAGTCAGGGTGTGTTAGCTGGAGGCATGTTAGGCCTTGATGGAGGGGGGGTGAGATGGGGAAGGGGCCATCGAATATACATGTTTGAAGTTCAGAGCAAAGGACCCAGCTGGAAATAAATTTAGGAAATTCTCCAAGTACACCTGTTTGCAATGATGAGATTGGAGTCCCTGAGGAAGTGGGCATACATAAATAGATGAAGCCCGAGGATTGAGTTGGGTGGGGCGGGGGGGTGGGGCCCCAATGTCGAGAGGATGGGGAGATTTGGGAGGGCCCGGACCAGTTCTGGCCGAGGCTGTGATGTCAGACAGGGGTGGTGGCAGTGGAGTCTGGGGTCAGACTCCTGGGTGGGAGGCCTTCTCTGCTTTGCACTTCTAAGTAGCTTTTCGCCATTGCCATGGAAGAACGTGTTGAGGCCTGCACAGCAGGTGGCACTGGCCCCTGACTCGTCCCCGGGGACAGCCTGACCACAATCGTCCCCAGTGTTCCTGCCATTTCTCCAGATGGTGGGCTGTTTGCATCTGAGGAACCCTCTCTGCAGCCAGCCACGCGTGACCCCAACAAAAATCTAGCACCTGTCCCCTCGGGAAAAGCAAGAGACCACGTGTACCTGGATCTGATCATTGCAGGTCAGAAAAGCCAGAGACTGGATGAGTCCTTACCCAGCCTCGCTGCGGTTCCCAAACTCCCGCATCCTCCCGTGGGGAACTTGCTTTGAGACTCAGGCACAAAACGAGCGCAGGGAAGATTAGGTAGTAACAGGGGCCCCTTCTGTCCCTGAGGAGTGGCCTTCGGATACAGAGATGACCTCTTCTAGAAATCCTCTCTCTTTTGTCCTGGGGGTGAAGTAAGGTGGATATTTCACGCCTCTCCCTTCCACCCCCCAAGTCATGCAAAAAACAACACGGTGAAGCATGTCCTAACGGCGTTCCAGGTGTCCTGCTGACCTCAAGTCCTCAGGGCACATGGTAACCAAACCTGCGTGTGCACGTGTGTATACACACACACACACACACACACACACACACACGAGGTCCCTTTTTCCTCGTTCTGAGCCCCGGTAGCCTCCACTTTTCCTTGCCAGTCACACTTCGTGATTTTGCATTTACTTATACACAGGGTGCAGCACAAACCACACTGCTTTTCTATCACAAAATCTTTTATTATGGAATCATAAGCATGCACGTCTGTGACGTAACAATATCACACCCCAAGCACACCACGTGACAGTTTAGGTGAAATGTTCCAGTGAAAACTATAAATTTTCACATCCCTATCATCACCCTCCCAACCATGCTCAGGCAGGTGTTCCTTCTGCGGGAGCCTGTCCTCGGCAAGTGCTGGAGGCCTTTGCCGTGAGGGCAGAGACCCGGTCTGTTCGTTTCGCTGCCGCGTGCCAGCGCCTGGCACAGGGTCAGGGCTAGGACAGGTGTAGCGGGTCAGTGTTGATAACAACGGTGCGCGGGCCTGGTCTTGTTTTGCGTGTGGACAGGGCGTCTGCCGCACCTCCCTAGGCTCTGAGAGCATCTCCTGGTGGCTCATGTGAGGGAGGGCACAGTTGCAGATCGGACTCCCAAAGAGAGTACTACCCGTATTTTGCCATGTGTGATGCGCAGTTTTTGCCCAATTCTTTTCGGGAAAAATAAGCATGTGCATTATATGTGGATAGTATTAATAATATAGCTATATAAGTGTTTTTAATTCTTTTATTTATTCTTATGCATTAAAAGTGTAACTCCAGAGAGCAATAGCGACATCTGTGTGCAAAATAATAATCTGGAATACGATAATCAGTTTTGTTTCTACATATAAATAAATAGATCATTGAATGAGAAAAATTAAAACGAAAGATTTGTTTTTTCCTGAAAGTTTGGGCCAAAAATGTGGGCGTGCGTCCTATTTGGGAGTGTATTATACATGGCAAAATATGGTAAACCAAATTCTGGGCACATCATGGCTCCATGTGGCCAGTTTTAGGACACTTCTGTTAAAAGGGACACACTTTTTAAAAAAAGTTTGGTGCTTCAAGGGTGCCCCCCGAGGCTCAGAGACCAAAGCCATCCCTGTGCAGAATTTTCATCCCTTCAGAGTGCCTGGCTCCCTGCAGGGCCCTGCGGTGCCTGGCCCGGGCCCACAGTCAGTGAACCACTACCAGGGCAGTGGGCAGCTAAGTGTGGGGTAAGTCACAACCTGTGTGTTCCCTGGGACACTGACTGTTGTCCGTCAAAGGTTCCGGAGTCCAGCCTGCTTGGCTGCAGGAGCGTGTGCTCTGGAGGTACCAGCCAGGCCTCCCACCCCGGCTCCGCCTTTTGCCAGCTGTGTGTTCTTGGGCAAGCTGCCGAACCTCTCTGTGCCATGGTTCCTCGTGTGTAAAGTGCGGTAGTGTCCGTCTCATAAAGGTCTTGTGAAGGTCAACTGCATTACTCCAGGTCAAGTTTGGGCACAGCGCTCGGCGTGTAGCATGCAGGGAAATGCTAGCAGCTCTGATGCAGATACTAATGAGGATGGTGTGTGCGGCTTCTGGGAAAACCGGTTCCACCGAACCTTGGCTGGGGACATGCTGGTAACGTGGGAGACACGTTAGGATGCTTTTCATTTCATGCCAGCCACTGCCTGGGCATAAGTCCGTGGGTGCACCAGTAGCGTGGCTGGGCTGCATGGCTGGGCCCCACGGGGAGGGAGCCTCCATGTAGCCCATGGGCGGTTCCCAAACCAAATCGCGTGCAGGGTCCTGGTCCGGCCAGCACCCAGCATGGCCAGCCGGCTGGATCCACATTATTTGGCATCTGTGGGCTGCCTCAGTTCCCCTTTTGTCAGAGAGGTCAATCTTTCCCAGCCCTGGCCACCCTAGCATCCGGTTGTAGGTCAGCCAGGTGACAGGGTGAGGACTTGGGGGAGCTGGGTGGGAGAAGGTGCCTGAGCACACTGTTATCCAGCCCCTGCACCCTCCCAAGGAGGAGCCTCAGGCCTGCAGCCCGCGCACCCCTGTGCTTTGGGCAGTGCCATCATGCTGCTGACTAATGCCCCCCCATCCCCCCCCCCCGCCCCCAGCGTGCAGGCTCACAGTGATGCCAGCCCTGCGTCTAGGACGCCCTGCCAGCCAGGCACACCCAGGCCTCAGAGACGCCTCGGGGAGCAAAGGAGCCCCCTGAGCTCCCACGAGGCTTCTCCATGGAGGTAGGCTCCTCTGATTGTTAACACCCTTGGACGGGCTCCAGATGGCACATTCCAGAAATCCTGGTTGCCCAGCAGATGCCCCACAGGGCTTCCGGGACTCCGAGTCCCAAGGACTCCCAAACGTGGGAGTTGCTCCTGCAGTTGATGTCATCATATTTTTAACTTCTTTGGCCTAAGCCAGCTTTAAAGACAGGGTGGTCACGATAGTGAAGTCCTGGCATCCCTTAGAGAGTTTTGCCATTTAAAAGAGCTTTGCCATCTGGACCTCGCGGGCAGCCGTTGGTGCCTGGCCCATTCTGGGAATCTGCTTTTTGTGCGTTCATGTCCTGACACGCGTGTCTGTGTGTCCTTTTGGGCCTCCCTCCTGGTCTTGGACGTTCCCTTTAGAGAGAGTCGACCGCCTCCGCTCGGCCGTGGAGGAGGACAAGAGGTGGCATTTGGGCACTTAGGACCGGGGGTGTGGGGGTGTCAGGAGCCAAGTGCCGTGAGAGGCAGCAAGGCAAAGGGAGCAGAGCTGGGGCTCCGCCCACCGCAGGTGGCCACGCCCGCCAGCGACTGCTTCCTGCAGGTGTTCCCTCTGAGCCGCTGCGCTGAGCCGTGCCCCAGGAGGGTGTGGTGGGGAGAGGCCCGTGCGGTTGGGCCCAAAGAATTGTTGTGAAGGTGGGGACTGAGTCCCCTGGTTTGGGTGGGCCTTGGAGGTGGGAGAAAACTCCTGGGAGCCACTTCCTTGGACAATCTGATCCTTGAGCACCATAGACGAGCCCGTTGCGGTTGGACTAGATCAGGAGCCTGGCGCCCGGCTCGCCTCTGATTTGTTCAGGGCCCATTCTCTGAGCCCCTTCTTGGGCCAGGCTCAGTGGCAGGCAGGTGGCTGGGTGAGAAGTGAATAGACTCAGGCGCGGCGGCGGGGGTGGGGGAGCAAGGACAGTGGGGGAGGTGAGGGGTGCCCTCGCCAGAGGGCCACTGCCTTGCCTCCCAGGTTCCTTTTCCCAAGTCCACTGGGGCTTCAGTCTGCTCTCCCTCCCCATCATCAGTGTCCCCAAATTATCAGTGAGCCCTGATGTGCCTCCTCACTTCTTCCCAAGAACAGCTTGCTGCGTGACCTCCTCATCCTGGCTCCGTTTCCTTGACTGAGTGAAGGGCTCCTCGGCGTGGCCACTGGGGCCCCCTGTCCCTCTCCTGTCCTGGCTGGGTGGCAGGCAGCCACAGCAGAGACGTCCCCCTCGTTGAGGTCATGGCCGGCTGGGGCAGCTGTCCTGTTGACTGGGTTATGAGCTGTCACACGCTGGGTATTTGGAGTTCAAGCCAAACGTGTTTGGAGCACTAACGGCCTCTGGAGAGCTCAGAACCTGGCGTCCCAGCCCCGCGGGGCAGGGACGTGACTGGTCCTTGGGATGCGTGGAGGCCAGGCCCGGAGCTAGCCCGGTCACAGGGCCTCCCCAGGGCTGATGGAGGGAGGGAAATCCGTCAGCTAGGAGGAGATTCAGCTCTGGGGTCAGATCTGTATGAAGCTGGCTCCCTCCCTCCTCCTCCTTCCCCCCTCCTGCCCTTCTATCACACCTCTCCCTGAGACCTTAAAGGAGTTAGTAACCCACCTGGCATGGTTAAAGGGACGATTAAATGAAAAAACCACCCAGCGCTGCTAGCAGGGCCCGGGATGCCAGCCCCTTGCGTGTTAGCTGCACAAGCCCCTGCCCCCGGCCCCGCCAGCCCAGCGTCTCCAGTGTGGGAACCCCAGCGACTGCCCAGGCCAGTGGCTCCCAACCCTTGCCCTTGTCCCCCAGGGATCACTTTTGTTTTCCTCCCTGAGTCCTCACATTGGAAAGACCTTCCCTACAGAAGGTCACTAGGCCCTAGTGCCTCCATCTTCGGTCTACAGAGACCTCTCCAGGGACTGTGTTAAATGCAGGTTGTGCGGCGGGAGGTCGGGCGGGGCCTGTGTGGCTGCATTTCAAACCAACCCCCCAGAACTGCCGATGCTGCTGGTCCGAGGGCCACACTTCGAGTGGACGGATCCGGACCAGCGATGTTCAGCCGGTGCCCTGCAACAGCTTCTGAAACACGCGGTACCTGACTGTTCAGCCAGGGGCAGTGATCTCTTTTCCCTTAGGTTGTCAGGTAAAAAGATAGCCCCCAGAACAATAGTCGGCCTGTGTGAATGAATCAAAACCACCCCTATTTTTCTGTCACATGGGCAAAAAAATGTGTTGTTTGGTGTGCCTCAGAATTTTTGTAATTAGTTTGTGTGCCATGAGATGAAGAAGCTTGAAAATCGCTGATCCAGACAAGCGGCTCGGTGCCCAGGCTATAGCCCGGGCAGCTGAATCCGAATCTCTGGGGCTGCAGCCTGGGCCTCAGCCCATCGGGATGGTTTTCATCTCTGCGGGGGCTCCAGGGGGCACCGGGAGTTTGAGGCCCCCACGCCAGGGCGCGGCTCAGCTGGCGTGGCTCCAGCCAAAGCTGTCCCCTGGCTCCGTACGTGGCTTGCATGTCGGTCCGCGGTCAAGGCTCAAGTCCTTAAGGCTTTTGGGATATTGAAAAGAGCTGCTTGGTCCCCATCATTACAAGGACTGTGTCGGAGAGAGGTTCCAGGCTTTGCTGCCCAGCGGCCCTGAACTTGGTTGCGCCCCTGTTGGCTGAGGGAGTGTAGGCATGGTGCTTCCTTGACTCTCCGTCTGCTCCTCTGTGAGATGTGGGTTGTGACGGACAGTCCCCGCTTCAGGGCCGCTGGGAGGGTGTGAGGGGCCCTGGGAAGCCCCCGAAATGTTCCCAGCCCATCACGTGCTCCGTGGAAGATGCTATACATGTTTTTTCCTTGGTTGACATCCTCATTGTACAAGTGAGACGACTCCGACTCAGAGAGGTAGAGACATTCTCCAGAGGCCACACAGCAAGTCAGTGGGGGGACCTAGGAAGCTCCAGCTTCTGCCTCCCAGCCTTGGGGCCTCAGTGGAGTGGGTGGGGGCCTCGCTGGAGCAGAAGGGGCTGCCCTTGTGGGAAGCTGGAGCCAACTATTCGTGGAGGGGCTCGGTGGCTGGTGCCAGGAAGTAGGCAGCGATTCCTGTAGCTTCTGCCTATGGCCTTCACCCAGCCTGCGGGGAGTTGCCACATCATCTCAGGCTGTCCTACCTTCTCCCACATGCTCTTTGCTTCTCCCTTGCCTACGGCCAAACTGTGGAACATCAGACGCTGACTTAAATGGATTGCGGTCTGAGGGTTTACGGAGAGTTGGGTAAGACTCCAGGGGCGGCTGTGTGGCCCAGCCAGCTTGGGGACTGCCTCCCAGAAGGTCCCTCCCGACACAGGCGGGAAGAAGGGGTGGAAGGTGGTATTGTAGGCGGAGAGCGTGTCCTGGAGGGGCAGCTCCTCCACCCAAACCCTGTCCCCTTTCTGCTCCCCTTGACCAAAATCTCCTTGACCAAGCTCCCTGGACCCTGACCCCTGTTCCTTTCCTCCCTCCTCTCTTGAACTCACTTCTTTCGGGTGTTTGTCTGCGCCTTGTCTTGGAAGCTGCTGTGACCAAGGTTACCAGCAGCCCCGAGGCTGCTGAATGCCATGGTTGGTTGGTTCTCAGTCTTGTCGTGGCCCGTTGGCAGCTTTGGACGCTGTGACTCCTCCCTCTCCCCGGAAATGCTCTCCACCTTTGAGACCACACCCTGTGCCTTGCAACACCGCTGGTGCTGCCCCGAGCCCCTCCTCGGTCCCCGGACTCCTCCCCTTTGTCTCCACACCCCGGAGGTGCACCCCCAGTCCACCTGGTCCACCCCGATGCTAACCAACCCCGAACTCATCAGAGGCACATTTCAGCCACCCACCTGATTTCGGCCCTCAGGTGTCTAACAAACATTTCATATTTAATTTGTTTATTTCTGGAATTTTCCAATTCATATGTTTGGATTCGAGTTGCCTGCAGGTAACTGAGACCATGGGAAGCAGAACCACGGAGGAAAGGGTAGGGCTCCTGTAAAACGTCCCAGAGACTGGGAGTTTCAGGAGGGCGTGTTTGTAGTTTCAGAGACAGGGGTGCGGGGGCTCACTGAGAGGGGGGTGCTTGGGCAAGAACTCAGAGGAGGGTGTGACGGACCCCTTGCCGACCTGGGGGAGCTTCCGGGTAGGGAATGGCAGGTGCCAAGGCCCTGAGGCAGGGATGCACCGGAGGAAACACAAATGGCCCTGAAAGCTTGGATGTGCCCTCAGGGCCAAGAGCGGAGTGGCCCTTTCCGTGCCTTCGGACGCTTGAGAGGTTCTGACCCTTGAGAAATTGCCACCCAGGGGAGACAGCACCGCGAGGGCCGCCACTGGCAAGCCCTTGCTACAGGCCAGGCAGGAGCAAGCATGTCAGATCCGTTCTCACGCACAGCCCTGCCCCCCGCCTGTGCAGATTGGGGGTAGGGCCGGGCAGCACATGAAGTTCCACTGTGCTTCAAAAGCCTATGAGTTTGTGTCCCATTTAAGTGGAATTTCTGGAAAGCCACAGAGTATGGAACAGTCTGGAGGCGGACGGACGACTCTGAGCAAAGTCTGTGTGGAGCAGGCCCCTCCCGACCCTCCATGATCTTAAAAAGTTAAACCACGTTGTATGGAGCTCCTAAAAGTAGCACTGGACTCCTCTGCTTTTGAAAAACCAGTCAGCGCTGAGCTTGTTCAGCCCTTTCTGGCTGCCTTGGACTTTGGGTTGTGAGTGTTACCCATCTCCCCAGGTTTCAGGAGGGGTGGCCGAGGGCGGCTGTGAGTCACCTCTGGGCACATGTGCGCCGGTGTCCCGCCGTCTGAGACCCCTGAGCGGCGGGAGCGACGTGGAGTCTGGCCCCACTGGTTTCTTCGTCCGGTGGGTCGGGAGGGCCTGCCACTCACTGAGCAGTCCCACCAGATCCTGCAGTCACAGACTCTCCGGGGGAGACCCGCACTGATCTCGCAGCACGCCGGTGGCCAGGGGATGGGCCCGCTGTGCAAGGTCTGTGCGCAGGGCGGCCTGCGGGCGTCCCCAGAGCAGCAGCACCCAACCAGGGCCCCATGTTGGAACCACTGGGGAGCTTAAAAACACCGATGCCCAGTGCCACCTGCAGAGGCACCGAGGTTGTGAGTGTGGTGCGCAGCCCGGGCCTCATGGGTAAATGTAGAGAGGAGCCAGGCTGCAGGACACGGGGACACGGGGACATGGGGACGAGGGCTCTCGCTGCTGAGGAAGCCCAGCAAAGCTGGGGCAGCAGATCTGGACAAAGTCAGACGGGCTGACTAGGTCAGCCGGCCGGACTCTGCGTAAAGAACGTGAGCCGCACCTGGGAGCCCAGGACTGACGGTCGCAGCGGGGCATGTCTCGATCCGGTTTACCTTTTGGGAAGCGGCAGGTCACCCTTCCGTGGAGGAGCTCGGAGGGGGCCTTGCAGGGAACCAGACGGGGGTTGTGAAGGTGGACAGAATCATCCGGGCAGCTGGGACAGCAGCTGAGAAAGTACTCCAGAGTCACAGGGCTGTGTGATATCAGTTGGCATTGTCCTCCCCTGGACTGGGCAGTGGGTTGGGGCTGTCCAGGGGGACCTGCCCGCGGGGGCCTTGCCCTGACTAAGCACTTTACGCGGGTGGGCACCTCAGGCTGGGGAAAGCAACCCCCTCCCTAGTGGAAATGGTGGGTGCTGCGGCCGCAGGAGCCTGAGGGTAGAATAGATGCGGAAAAGCCGAGGAAAAGGTAGCTGGGCGGGCCACGAGGTCACAGGTGTTACCTCTGTCGCACTGGCTGAGTTTGAGTGTTTGGTAGATGTGGAAGGGATGGTAACAGAGAGAGGAAGAAGCTGGAAATCGATGATGCCGGGCACGTCTGTCTCCAAAGCAGCTGCTTGCTCTGCTGCCTTCTGCTGGAGACACTTTCCCTAGACAGTGTAGGGGACCTGCGACATGCCAGGACTGTCCCTTAGTCCCCATCAGGACGAGGGTGTGCAAGTCACCCACATTTTCGGGCAGCCTCTCAGCTGACCACCCCCTCCCACCGCTAGGCTGGATGGCTGAGGGGCCCTGCTCACACTGGGGTGCCCACAGGCCACCTCCCGGGCCTCCGAATCCCTGAGCATTGGGCCTCCGTTTTTCTGGCTTGAATCTTGCTCAGGTACTGGAATGAGCCAACCCCAGGCCCCAACCACACAGCCTCGGGGAGAAATTCACACAGGTGTGGCTCTGATCTTGACTGAGAGCCAGGCCCCCAGAGGGGTCTCCTTTGTGAAGCTGCAGGAAACTGTCTCATCTAAGTCCTCTCCCTGGGCTTGCTGTTGTCGTTCATCTGTCTCTGCGTTTCATTGTTTTAATACACAGGTGCTGAGGGCTTGTCAGCTTGGGCACCGTCACCACATTGGTCTAGATCATTCTTTGTCGTGGGGGGCTGTCCTGTGCCTTGGAGGATGTTTAGCAGCATCTCTGGCCCCACCCGCTGGGTTCCAGTAGCACCCTCCCTCCCCTCACACGTGACAGCTGACAAAGTCTCCCTGCAGGGCACACTTGTGCCCTGGCCCAGGACCACTGGTCTAAACCCTGCTGTTTCAGCTGCTCCCATGTCCGGCTCCTTGGGGCAGAGCTGACTCCCAGCCAACAGCTGAAGCCGGCAAAGTTCCCACCTGCCTCGCCCCCCACCTCTCCTGACCTGACGCCCTGCTCACTGCCATTCTTCCATCAGGAGGGGCAGACTTGGAACCTGGGACAGGTCACTGTGCCTTCATTTGCCCACCTATAAATTAGGGACATACAGTGCCCACCTGGGTGGGGTCTCCAATGAGTAAGATGCTAGCATTGTGTCGTTCCTGTGCAGCACACACTTACTTCTGTTGTGCCAAGCTGGGGGTGCAGCCATGACCTTGGGGTCACAGCTCATGATGGGGGCAGACTCATTATCCTGTGATTTCAATTCAGGGTAACAAGTGCTGTGATGGGGGAAGTAAGAGGGGCAGTGGGAGCCGGCAGGAAGGACACCTCATCCGGGAGATAAAGGAGGAAGGCTTCCTGGAGGAGGCGGTGTGCTAGCTGGAACCTGTAATATGAGTACGGGTTAGCTGGTGAAGAAAGGGGAAAAATAACAATCTGGATTACCTGTCTTTTTTTTAAACATTTTATTTATTTATCTTTAGAGGGGAAGGGAAGGAGAGGGGGGAGAGGGAGAGAAATATCAATGTATGGTTGCCTCTCATGCATCCCTTGCTGGGAACTGGCCTGCAACCCAGGCATATGCCCTGACTGGGAATCGAACTGCAATCCTTTGGTTCACAGGCCCGTGCTCAATCCACTGAGCTACACCAGCCAGGGCAATGACCTGCCTTTCAAAAAAAAAAAAAATTAAGCCCTGGCCAGGTGACTCAGTTGGAGCATCATCTGTAAACTAAAAGGTTGGGGGTTCGATCCCCGGTCAGGACACATAACTAGGTTGCAGGTTCAATCCCTGGTCGGGGTGCATGTGGGAGGCAACAGATCAATATTTCCCTTTCACACTGATGTTTCTCTCTCTCTCTTTCTCTCTCCCCACCCTGCTCCTTCCTCTCTCAGGTGAGGATTAAAAAAAATTAAAAGCTTTCCTGAAAAAAAGTTCAATTTAATGGGCTGTTAGGGCCAATGGGCCAAAACGTGTCACAGGATCCTGGCTCACACCCCTCATGTGATCCCTGGCATGGAAGTTAGTCCAGGGCGGAGGTCAAGTGTACAGTTAACAGCCTAGAGGGGGATCGGCCCTCCCTCCTCCTCCCCACCACCACAGGTACCAGAAACCTCCCCAGGTGCCTCAGAGGGAACAGTCCCTGGGGGCCAGCCAGGGGTCCGGGGGTCACCCTGCCGAGCGCTGCGTCTCCGAACCCCTGGGTAGACGCTGCTGCTGGCCCCATCTGCGGGGGGGCGGGAAGGCAGTGGATGGAGCTCGGTGGGGCTCCCACGGTGGTTGGAGCCGACGTCCCGTCGGCCTCGAGGGGCCTGAGCCGTGGGGCCGCACCGAGGCCTCTCAGGGGCTGTCCAGGCTGGGCCCCTGGTGACGGCGTGTGTCGTTTCTCCCCTGCACAGCTACAGCCTGCGCCTGGCCACCCGATGCTCTGCGCCGGCCGCCCCGCACGTGACCAGGCAGTGTAGGAGTGCTGCGCCGCTCCAAGGACCCCTCCTCAAAGAGTAGACGCTTCACCTGCTCCCTGACAGGTATGAGGAGGGTGGGGCAGCTTCTGGGTCCCTCTGGGTGGCTCCGGGGGCAGAAGCGGGCTGCGCTTGGCTCTTGGGGTGGGCAGGGAAGGAGAGAAAGGGGGCTGTGATGGCTTGTGGAGTGCCCTCTGTGTGCCAGGTGGGGTGCGGGGCCTTCCTCCAAGGAGGGTGTGTGGTGGGGGCCCTGGACAAGCTGGATTCCCATCCCAGCTCCCTCTGCCAGTTCCTGGCTGTGGGACCTCCACAAGCTAGCCAGTCTCTCTGAACCTCAGTTTCCACATCTGTAAAATGGGGACAGTAGCACCCACTTCACAGGATTATGAGAATTCCAAGTGTCAGCTGTATGCAAAGCACCTGGAACAGTGCCTGGCACACTTGCCTCAGCACGAGATGAGTGTCAGCAACCCCTGTTCTGGCAGCGACAGTAACAATGGTGATGGTGTAACAATGCTCTGAGACTCTCTTAACTGAGACTCTTGGAGGCTTTGAGCTGGGAAGAGATGATGAAGTCCCCATTCCCGCAGTACACGTGAAAGTAATGCTAACCTGTAAAATAATACATTTAGATGTACATGGAACCAGCATTAAGTCTCTTTCTAGATTTTCTGGTGGTAGAACCTGAATTCATCCATAGACACCAGACCCAAACCAAGGGCCTGGGCGGTGTCAGTGACTGGAGCGGGCTGGGGTTTCCCTGCTGCCTTCTTTCATTGCGTCCCCAAGGCCAGCCTCTCACGCACAACCGGAGGGCCTTGTGCACCAAGACACTGGGGCACCAGTTAAAAATACAGACCTCAGGGCCTCACTCCAGTCTACAGAGCAAGCAGGCTGGTGTGCAGGGCAGGTGGTCCAGCGGCTCTGGGACACGCTCAAGTTTGGGGTCGTTTGGAACAAGCGCACGGCGGTTCCAGGCGGGGATGGGCTGAGTTCGGACCAGGGTTTTTGCTTGTGCTCTTCTCTCTTCCACCCGCCCTCCCAACCAATAGCTCCTCACTCCTCACTCAGCAGTTGGGGACTCTGGGCTCGGCCTTATTTCTTGGGGTGGGGGGAGGTTCAAGAGGGGAATGGAGATAAAATCCACTCCTCCCAGGGAGGCTGCTGTCTGCAGCCAGAACTGAGCCCGACTCTCAGGCACCAGGCTGAACGTTGCAATGGACACTAAGATAGCTCAGAACCGGAAAGGCCAGATCAGCCCTCTGCCCCGCCCCTTGTACCGAGAGGAGACTGGGGCCTGGACCGGAGAGGCGTGGCCAGCGTCTTCTGGAAGATGGGAGGTAGCGCCAGGGTGAGTGGGTCCCAACTCGGGGTCCCATGTGTGTTTTGGGGTCCTCCCTGTGGCTGTGGGTGCTGCTGCGTGGCCCTCCGTGCTGATGGGCACACAGGGCACGACTCCCAGCCCAGAGAGGGTGTTCTGTGCAGCCTGAGGGAGAGCCAGGTGCAACAGGACTGGTTTCCTGCATAGACCGTGGGCTGTGGTCGACCACTGCAGTCTCGGCCTCTCCCCTGGGGTCAGGGCACAGTCCTGGATGGGCGCCTTCTTTTGCCTTATTCTCTAACACATGCAGCCTCCCCGGGAAGTCTGAGGTCAGGGTGGGGACTGTCTCAATGTCTTGCAGATGCTGCCTTCTGGCTGTGTCCTCTCGCGGGGAGAGAGCAAGTGCTGGTGTCCCTTCGTACAAGGGCACTGGTCCCACCCCACCCCATGACCTCACCGAAACCCGGTCGCCTCCCAGAGCCCCCACCTCCTCATGCTGCCGTTACATTGCAGGTTAGGGCCCAGTCATCGGGGGACAGTTCAGTCTGTTGCAGTTCCAGAATGATTTTTAAAAAGCTGTGAAGGGGTGTGTAGGTCAACACCCTCCTTTTACAGAGGGGGAGCCTGACCCAGAGGGGCACATGGCTGACCTGGGAGCAGAACCCCAGTCTTCCCACTCCCAGGAAGGATGGTGGACTTTACTGTGGGCTGTCCCCGCCCCCCGAAATCATAGACAGACTGTACCTGCATGTGGGCTCTGCTCTGCAAAAAGGATGATATCCTCAAAGCACCCAGGACCCGGGTTCACGCTGTTGCCCTTGGTGGGCTGCAGGCTCCGTGGGCAGCTTACTGGGCAGTGTGGCCCAAGTGAGGTTCTGTCCAGCGTCTGCCACCTACTGCCTCAGCTGTGTCCCCCTCTTCTCTGCTTTAATGATGTTTCTGGCCAAGCCCAGAGCACTCTCTTGGCTTTCACGTCTGAGAAGGTGCCATACCACCTCGTCCAGCGCGAGCCTTGCGTGGTACCTCCTATCTTGTCTCCATCCCCTTCCAGTCCATGGGGCCAGCTGGCCACGTGCCCAAGGGCCTGGGTAGGGAGGTCCCAGGGAGGGACTGGCACTTCTCCCTTGTCTGGACTGCACAGTGATCCTCTGCCTTTGGGTCCTACAGTGGGTGAGTGGAGGGTCTACCCCTGCCTGGCTCTCTGCTGGCAGAAACCCCCTGGGAGCAGCTGGCCCAGGGGTCCATCCCACAGTCTCTGCTGCTGGGGCCACCTCCCCGGAGGGCTGCCTCTTGGGTAGGGGACTGGCAAGATGGTTTCTGTTTGGATCCCACTCAACAACCCACAGGAAATTCACACCCGCTGGCCACACCCTCCCCCCACTCATGCTCAGATGGGCGCGGGCACCTGCAGGCCTCTGCAGGGCAGGGGCTGCCTCTCTCAAAGGCTCACGCTCCTGTGCAAGCAGCTCTCTCCAGCCCCAGCACGAGGTTCGGGGGAGGCTGGAACTGACAGTGTGGTGCTGAGCGCACACTTCTGGAGTTGAATTGAATCCTGGCTCCAGTAATCCTGGCAGCTAGTTCACTTCTCCGCATTTCAGTTCATGCATCCGTAAAACGGGTATGTTGTAAGGATTTCACAGGCTGGTTAGTACATGGAAAGTATTCAGGAAAGTGCCTGGTGTGTAGCAAGCCATCCATAGTTCGGCACTGCTGTTCTTCTTCTTACGGAATTGTTACATTGTCGGTAGTAGTAATGGTAACAATGGTAGACTTATTACTAGACTGCTAATAATGGGGATGCTGACCAGCTTCACCGGGTGAGAGAGTTGAGCCCCTGAACCTGTCTCAGCCCAATTCCAGCCTCACGTTCAACCCACGGCAGCAAACACTCTCCAGCGCTCACCCATGCCTGGCTCTGTGCCAAATCCTACAAATGGGGTTTCCACTGTAGAAGCATGACTCAGCCATTGGCTTGTAACAGAAAGCACACACAGGCTCTGGAGTGTGCTTGACCTGGGTTCAAGTCCCACCTCTGCCACTTGTCATCAGTCTGCCCTTGTAAAAGTTACTTCTCCTCCCTGAGCCTCCATTCCTTCTGTGCAAAATGGGGGTCTCTGTTGCCTGCTAGGAGGGTTGTTTTGAGCCCTGGAATGAAATTCAGTGACATTGGAACTGCTTTGGAAAACTTCTTGACAGTACTGACTGAAGCAGAACAGATGCATACCCCAGGACCCAGCCATCCCACTGCCAGGGCTACACGCAGCTGGCGTGTGTGCACGTGTGCACCAGAAAGTGTACACAGGAATATTCACACTGTATAAGTACACCCACTCCTGGGCATCTCCACCGTACATCCGTAGGTTCACCCGAGCACCACACGTCTTTGAGACGTGCTCCTGTGTAGGAACGTCCTGGCAGTGCCACCCACGATGGCCCCACGCTGCACACCACCTGGCCGTGCATTGGCAGTAGGCTGGGCAGGTGGAGTGGTGATCCTACCGCCAAACTCCATGGCGAGCGAGGAGGTGGAGAAAAACAGCACCGCGTGCTCGGAGCAGATGACGCTTGCAGGCACGTTCAACGAAGGAAGTCAGGCTCAGAGGATGGGTACTGATTAACCTCGTTTATCTACGTGAAAAAACGGGGAATCCAGCCATGCTGACAGAGGTCAGGATGGTGGTGGTTCTGGGGGGAGAGTGTCAGCGGTTGTCCTAAACGGGGGCAGCGTGGGGGGCTGGGGGAGCTTGGCCCTGTTCTACCTCCTGATCTGGGTGCTGCTTGCGCAGGTGCGTTCGCCGAAAATTCCTCAGGCTCTGCTGTTCTCTGCGTGTATGCTAGACTTTAGTAAGTAGCTCACCTGGAAAAATGAAGTGGGATGATGCTTGAACAGCCCACCGAACATGCGGCCACCATTAGTGTTGTTCTTTTCTTTGTCTCCTCAGCACCTGAAGTGACCTGGAATCAGAGAAGCCAAAGGGACTGCCCTTCTGCCCTGTAGGCAGTACCGACCTATTCCAGTTCCATGAGCCTGCGACAGAGCGGGAACGCGGGAGTGCGCGTGCATGTGTGCGCATGTGTGCGGTCTTCAGCGTCCCGAACCCCTCAGAGGCAAGGGAGGCCGCAGGCTTCGCACCACGGAGGACCCTCAGGTGCCAGCCCGGACTGTGCTCTGCAGCCCAGCCTCCCTGCGGGGGTGGGGCCTCTCCTACTATGCAATTTTTCAAGAGCTCCTTGATCCTGCTTTTTGCTTCTCCAGTCGTCCTCGGCTGGGGCGGGGACTTTGGTCTGGCCCAGGGGTGAGCTCCAGTCCTGCCCAAGGAAGGCCTTCAGGAGGAGGCCAGGCTCCCCTTGCAACCGCCCTGCCCCCTACCGCCCGTGTCCCCCACCATCTCTGGGAATCAGTAGCATGTAGACACACGGAAGCCTCGCTGACTGTCCCCCTTGGCCTGTGAGCTTGGAAAACCCGCTTCCTGGCCTGAGTATTCTCAGCTGCCAGCACTTGAGTCATTTCCAGATTTGAAATTGTGGTTAGTGTGTCGGGGGAAAGCCCTTGTCCTCATTTATGGGACAGGAAGGGGAGACGTCCCATGTGCTCCTTTGCCTCCCCGGGTGGGACCATCTACTCTTCCAGTGTCTGAGCTTCTCAGATTAGCTGAAAAGGGAAATGGACAAATAGACCCTGGGAAATGAAAATTAAACTGGAAGTTAAAAAGCATAGGGGGGAGGAAAAGAGATCCTGGAAGCTCTCCATCACCTGCCAGGGACCCGTGGAGGTGGCTCCTGGCTCGCTGGTGGGACCGTCCATGCCTCGGAGAAACGGGTGCACTGAGGTAGGAGTTGGGACCCAGTGAGGGTCTTGGGTTTTGTGCCTTTGGGGCAGACCCCAGACAAGGATGTCTGAGACCACTCGCGCTGCTTCCTTGGCCCCATGTTTGATGGTAACGTATCCGCCCAAAGTGGGAGGATGGGGTGTGGAAGCCAGCCGAGTGGTCACGTGCAAAAAAGGGATTTTTTTTTTTCAGGGCTACTACGGTTGATCTCGCAACTCTGTAAATATGTATGTAGATGGTTTTAAAAGCATGTATTTATGTCCCTGACTGTAAATGCCCCATTTTTAAAGTTTTATAACTTGTGTTATTTAATTAATCAGTCGACCGGCTGCAGCGCGGGCTCTGAGGACAGTCCAGGAGAAAGTTCTCGTGAGATCCTCACACGGGCAGAGAAATGTTGATCGTTGGCCTCGCCACAGTTTTCCTGTTTCCTACCCGCTAACAACCGTTGCTTGTTTTAAGTTTTCATAAACTGGAAGGCAGCCTTTTGCCTGCTCCCGAAGGAAACCCTCACAAGCATGAACATCTGTGGCTGTTCCTTGTCCTAACGATTTCGTCCCATAAATGTCAACACTTACCAACTGTACCCAGGCTCTGAGTTCTTGAGGGTCTTCCCTGTTGAGCAGCAAGGAAGGCTTATGAACTCAAAAGTCACCTTCAGCCAATGGCAAATTCTGGAAATGTTGCCTGTGGGGGGTGGGGAGCCGCTCATTCTTTGCGTGTGCAAATGTGCCGGTCAGCTTCCAACACTCCGGGACTGTTGGGAAAACTGCTACAAGCCGTCCAGTCGCAAAAAGGGGGGAGCAATTTGACAAAGAGTGGCATTTCCTGGCCTGTGGTGGCTTTGGAGCGTGGGTTTGGGTCTCAGCTCTGTATCTGCCCTGTGAAGAAAACTAACAATAAAAGTGTGAAGTGCGGTTGTAAGGAAAAAGCGTGGGAGTGATCCTTTGGGTTTCTGGGTTTCGCGTCTCCCATTCTGGTGGTGACCGTATGGCTGGCGTGGGAGTGGGCTGGGGGTGGCGGGGCTGTCCCCGAGGACTCCATCCCTGCAAGGAGAGAGAGCTCGGGTTTTAAGGAGTTCACTGTGGAAACATCTTCCCGGGTGAGCAAGGTTACTCTGCCTTCAGGTCCCCCTCCCACCTGCCAGCGGTAAGTGGAGCCCTTGCACAAAAACTGGAAAGGCCGCTGGTGACTGGAAATGTATTTCCTTTAAACAGCTTTATTGAGCTCTGATTCGTACACCACATCGTTTACCCATGTAAGCGTGCAAATTCGTGGTTTTAGTTCACAGAGTTGTGCGACCATCACCGCTGTCTGTTCTAGAGCATTTTCATCCCCATGCCTCCCCGAGCCCCGGATGTTGCTCCACCCCAGGTGCATGGCCATCTCAGAAGCACAGACTTACAAGTACGTGCTCGGGGGTCCCCAGCCAGGGTTAGTTGCCAGCTCTGCTCCTTAGTGGCTGAGTGACCTTGGTCTGGTTACTGACCTCAACGTGGTTCCTTATTTCTACAAGGGATCGATCGCTGCACGCACCTTCCTATGTTCTAGTGAGGAGATAGATTAGCTACCACTGGGTCTCCTTAAGATAAGTGAACTGACCTGCTTCCCAGATCACTTGGCTGATTGTCAAATGAGAGATTCTTGGCCTCCACCTGCCACTTGCACTGCATCGGAACCCCTGGGGTGGGTCTAGGCTCCTACATTTTTGGCAACTAGTTCCATTCATCCGAGCACGTTTAATGCCCACTAAGGTCGCAGACTGCAGCCATAGCAACGACAGAGAAGCAACATTCCTGGCCTGAGCCAGACCACCGTGGTCTCGGGGCCCACGGGTGAGCAGGTGCTCCTTGTTAACACTGGTTAAGGACAAAAGGAGGCTTGAGGCCGCAGAGCTAGCTGCTTGGCCAAGGCAGAGGGAAGTGTTTCTCTGAGCTCGCTGCCCCAAGAAGGGTGGCCTGGGCCCCCTGAGGTGTGAGGAGGAGAAGGCAGAGAAGCAGTGGTGTGGGGTGCGGTGGTAGGGTGTCCAGCTCCCTCTGACCCGCTGGGTCCAGAGGGCGTGAGTCCCCTAGGCTAGGGGACCAGAAGCGTCAGAATGCCCCAGCAGCCTTGCCATGGCTCAGCCGAGAAGACATGGTGCCGACCCCTGGCTGGGGAGAACCTGTACTGTAAGAGGCGCACCTGGCCCTGGGGCCTGCCCTTTCTTTACAATGGGCAGGCAGTGCCCAGGCCAGTGGGAGCCAGAAGCTTCAGCCTGTCCCCGATGGATGGGGCGCAAGGTCAGTTTCTCCCTTCTCCTCCTGACCTGCCCTTCTACTCCAGCAGCCGGGCCTGGGAACAGAGGCCGGGGGCCACTGAGTGTCAGCACTCCCACAGATACAAGAATGGGGGTCTCCTTAAATTTTGCACCCTAATGCCTTCCATATTTCCCCCTCGCCCTGGTCCTGGCAACCTGTGTGTCTCTCTGGGCTGTGCGAACATCTCTGAATCGCATCATGTCACTTTAAGAACCCTCCAGCAGCTTCCCATACACTTAAAATAGGATCCAACCCTCTTTCCTGGTTTGGAAGGCCCTTGGGCCCCAGCCGAACTTTGCACACCACTTCCCAGCCCTCTCTGTTCCAGCCATAGCAATTGTCCTTCAGCATCTGGATGAAGTAAGCCCTCTCCACCACAGGTCCTTGGCATCAGCTAATCACTGTCTGCAATGACCGCCCCACCCTCCTCCCCCAATACCACATGGCTCCTCAGTTTCCTTCCCTGACCACTCTGTCTAAAGTGGCCTCCTGGTCACCTGAGATTTTCTAGTTTCTCAGCTTCTCTAGAATGTCAGCCCCCTGGGAGCAGAGGACCCGTGCTTGTTTACTGTCGTGTTGGTGTCGGCGTCCGGTGCCCAGAAGACCCTCAGGATTCACTGTGGGGTGCACCGAGGGGCCTGCCTGGGGGAAATTCACCTGCGCAGGAGGCCTTGATGAGTGGGAATCGAACGCAGCTGCGTGAATGTGGCTGGCTTGCAGCTTCCGAGCTGGGTGGAGCCTCCTGCCCAAGTATCAGCCACGGCCTGCTCTGTGCAGGGGTCTTTCTGTGCAGATCATCTCAGCAGTCAGAGGGGGAGTGAGGGGTTTTCGTTGTAAATGTCACTGCTTCAGAGGGAGTGTTTCCAGATAAGATCCAGCATGCCCAGTTACATTTGAATTTGAGATAAACCAATGATTTTTTTAAAGCATGAGTGTGTCCCAGATGCTGCATGGTGCGTACTTAAAAAAAAATGGTGTGGAGTTAAAATGAAACTGTAACCGAATGTCCTTTATTTTTATTTGCTGAGTACGGCAACCCTATTCAGAGGATAAGCCCCTGGGAATGTCCTTGTCTTCAGGGACATCTTGCTGGTTCCAGCTGGTCACTCTGAGTGCTTGTCAGTCAACGCTGGCCCTCAGCCCAGCATTGGAGTCAGCCGGTCCCCTGCTGTTAATTACATCTCGTGCTTTGGATGGGAAGGTCACCAAGTGTCAAGTGGGGCCCGGAGGACCCTTTAGAATGTTCAAGTGGCTCTTGACACCTGCCTGCAGCTTGGGGTTGTGGCTCTGACTTTTGCTTGATGCCTAAGAGAAGAAAAACCAGAAGCAAAAAAATAAACCACCTTGCCTTTTTTGCCATCTGATGTGGGATTCCTGGGCAGAAGGGCTAATGGCGGAAAGGTTTGAGCCCTGGCTGGGAGGATGTTGCCGAATGCCTTCTGTCTTGGGCAAGGAAGGGCTCCTGCAGCTGAGGGACCCTGGGCCCCTTCCCCAGAGGCCATGCTGGGTGAGCCCTTGCAAACCAGCTGCCATGTGGTTGTCTACTGCTCCGCGTTACCCAAGTGCCATTCAACGCTGCTGGCAGAGCTACGGCCCTGTGTGGAGGGCTTGGAGCACACGACGTTCACCACAGAGCCCCGGGGAATGGGGGGGGGGGCCCTCCCTCCTGGGACCGTGTGGGCGGGGGTGTGCCCTGCGTGGGCTCCCTCGGCCCTCATTCTTACCTCAAGGCTAATCGTCATGAATCCTTAAATACCAAATTTTAAAGTTTTTAACTAGAAAATGTATGTTATAGCAACGTGAGAAAAACAGAAAAAATCCAAAGAAATCCTTAGTCACCAATGGGTTCTTTGATCCTGTAGGTTTTTATGTAAACAAATATTGGCTAACTGGCTGTGCCACCAACCTGCTGGGAGACCTTGAGAAGTTACTGAACCTCTCTGCGACTCAGTTTTCTCCTCTGTACAGTGAGGGTTATCGTAGGCCCCTTCCTTGCAGGGTTGTCAGGAAAATTACATCGGTTGTTACATGTACGGATTATAACAGTGCCTGGCTCTTGGTAGGGACTGTGTTAGTTACTGAGCCATTCATACCGGGCTTTTTAAACTTTAAGATTGTTACTTCCGTGTTCATTTTAGTGATGGAGGGTCTAATATAGCCACTTATAAGTTCACATGGACAGTGGACATCTTCGCATCGAATATTTACGTGCTTCCAGTATGATTATTTACCACAGCAATGAATGACTGCATTCAAGTGATGCCGCCACGTGCCACTTGGCAACGGGGTACCTTCTGAGAAATGTGTCCTTAGGTGGTTTTGTCATGTGCGAACATTGCAGAGGCACTTATAAAAACTTGGAAGGTACGGCGCATTGCACACTTAGGCTGCGTGGTGCAGCCTACCACCACTCCCAGGCTAGGAGCCTGTACAGCGTGTTCCTGTACAAAACAGCACGAGATTAAATCAAGCACAAGTGTTGAAAATGACGCAATCAAGAGAGGCGGTAAACACGAGATGCCGGAGGCTGCTGCAGGTGTAACACATCAGATGGTTTTACAGCAATCTTCTTTAAGTAGAAAGGGTACACTTTTAATAAAAAAAATATAGTATGTACACGGAGCAACCATAAATCAGTAACATTATCGTTTATTATTATCAGGTGTAATGCCCTGTATGTAAGGGTATGTGCTAGACGTTTATGCAACCGGAAGTGCACTACGTTCGTTTCCACCAGCCTCCCGGCGAACACGTAAGGTGTCACGCTACAACGTCATGACGTAAAGACAGGTCCGGCGTTTTGACGCAAAGATGGCGATGACGTCGAGATGTTGCGATGCTATGACGACGAGGTGACAGGAACTTTCAGCTCCATTTTAACCTTACGGTCTTGTATTCAGCCCTTGACCGAGAAGCTGTCACGCAGCGCAGGGCTGGGTTGGTGATGCTGCCGAGCACACACCACGTCCCGGGCGCGGCGCGGCGCTGCACTGCAGGTGTGCCTTGCGGCAACCCCACGGAGGTAGGCTCCATCATGCTCCCGTGTTTGGGGCAGAGGGAATAGGCTCAGAGAGGTGGCATGCCTTTGAGGTTGCAAACAGTGGGCCAAGCCACTGGTCTGTGCTTGAAAATCCAAGAGGAAAATGTCCTGTGTCCGAGTCCCCACGGAGCACCCTCCAGTTGCTGCGGACGTCTGCGGCCCAAGGCTCTTCCCCGGCTTTCTAAGGCTCTGGGGCTTGCCGGGCGCCAGCTCAGGTCCCCATGTCCATCCCCTCTATATCGGGGATGCTTTGGGACTCCTGCTGGGAGAGGGTGGGCGGGGCTCTGAGGGCTGGGACCTCCTGGCTCAGGGCGGGTTGCGGGGGGCGGTCACCCGCCCAAGTAGAGGGTCTGCCTCCAGCTCAGAACTATGGTCCTGTGGAAATTACATCTTTACCGAAGGACCCTGGGTCTCCTCCAAACAGCTCCCTGGAAAGAAGTGTGGGGAGGGCTTTATGCAGAAGGCTGGTGCAGGCCGGGTTCTCCTTTTCCCGGTGACAGCAGGAATCCAAGCCAGGCGCCCAGGTGGGCATATGTGCACCCAGCCCTGTGCGCATGTCCTCTGCAGCCCCACTGCCGCTTCTGCAGGTCTGAAAACACCTCCAGGCTCAGCACCCCCATGCGGGTGCCTGTGGGGAGCAGAGTCCTGGGCCAGGGGTGTGTGTAGAAGGTGCTGTCATGTGACAGAGGAGCCATAGCTTGGATAGCCAAGGTCACGTGGCTTGTTTTATTCCAGCTTTCCTCCTCCTTCCTGAAACACATTCTCACTGCTCCAGGGAGCCTTTTCCAGGCATGTGCCTCTTGCTTGGGACGTTGTTCCTCACCTGACCGTGTGGCGTGGTGGTCAGGGCAGGGCTCCAGCTTCACATCTCCTGACAACGAGATGGACCCGAGCTGGTGGCAGGTTCTGGGGCTCCATCCCCCACTCCTGGTGTGAGGCCTGGTCTCTGGTGTGTGTCTGCTGAACACTGTCCCTCTGTAGGTCCCCAGTGACGAGTGTGAGGCAGGAAGAGCAGCCATGGTGGGTGGAGCCCTGGTCATCGTAGGAGCACAAGGTCCTCTGATGATGTACATGGGAAGCAAGGGGCACACAAGGTGATAGGAAGGACATAATTGTCCCCAATGCTTAAGATGTTTTCCTCCATGACAGGATGCCAGGTGTGGCCCCCAAGCAGGGCTAGAACCTGTGGCATAGAAGATGCAAGGTGACAGGTTCCCCTAATATGCAGGCTTGCTTACCTTTCAATTTTAAAACGTGCCACTAATCGAGATTTTACAACAGACCAGTCACACCATTGAGCTTTTCCACTGTCTCAATACCACACTGAGGCCATCACGGGGCCCACCTGCGACCAGGACATGTCCCTGCCGGGAACTCGGGGCTGCCAGGACCCCAGCAGCTACTTTGTACTTCGCTTCCGCCTTTCCTGGGTTTTTGTCTCTGATCAGGCTCCTTTAGCAGACGTGCTGGTGGCAAATGTTTCTTCTATTCGGGAGGCATCCAACCCTCTGAAAAGCAGGAGGACCCCTTTGTGGGGGCTGTGCTTCCCACCGGCTGGCCAGGTGAGACGGGCCTGCTGACCACTTGGCGGGGCATGAGCGGGGCACGGGAAATGTTCCGTCTGAGTGGAGGGAGAACCTTGAGGATGGGAAGGCTGTTCTTCCTGCGCCCGCCGAGGGGAGACTGAGCCGGGAGAAAGTCTGGCTCCGCCTCTCCAGACATTGGTAGACCTAAGGAGCCTTGAGACGTGTCATGGAGAACTGAGGGATTGGTGGGATCGTGTTTGTTTGGAAGGCTTTCTGCAACATCCCGCAGCTGGGCAGGGGGCACCTGGAAATGGGGTGGGGGCTGGTTTGCGGCTGCCCTACTTGTCACCGCTGTCGGAGGCAGGGTTCAGGGGGACTGGGCAGGGACAGCAAGCCGATTCTGTGCTGGTGGAAGCCTGCTGCTGGAATTCCTCATTGGGTTCCCACCAAGATGGAGTTTGTAGACATTCTCAGCACTCTTCCGTGCTTCCTGCTGGGTAATGCACTGACGCCCCTTGTCCCCCACCTGCCCCTGGGCCACCGTCCCCTTCCCTGCTGGGGGAGGCTCAGCACTGGCAGCTGCAGATGGGTGGGGGACTGGGCTTCGGGCCATCCTCTATCTAACCTCGGCCCTGCCCCCGTGCCTGGTCGGGCACAGAACCTCTGTGGGTGTGAGTCCCCGTGTCTGGTATGGGGTGTTCTGAGGAGGAAGGGAAGGCACTGGAGGATGCAGTTGGCGTCTGTCACACGGCGAGACGTCAGTGGAGGGATGGCCCTGCTGGGACCTTGCAATCTGTTGTGATTGGCATGTGGTCACCCTGTGTTTCTGTGGCCACGTCTGTTCTGGGTTGTATCCGTCTGCGGGGGCTGCCATGATGCAACACCAGGGGGTAGGGGAGGGCTTTAACAACTAATTTATTTTCTCAGTTCTGGAGGCTGGAAATCCAAGGTCAAGGTGCTGGCAGGGTTGGTGTCCCCTGAGGCCTCTGTCCTTGGCTTGCAGGTGGCTGCCTCCTCTGGGTCTTCCCCCTCACGTGGCCCTTCCTCTGTGCACCTGCACCCCTGGTGTCTCTCCTCTTATGACGACAGCAGCCCTGTTGCTTAGGCTCACCTGTATAACCTCGTGTAACCTTAATTACCTCTTTGTCTCTAAACACACATTCTCAGGTGTCCTGGGAGTTAGGATTGCAACATATGATCCGGGGCAGGGGGTGCACAATCGGTCTATAACATGAGTATTCTGATATTTTTCTGTCCGGTTGACATTACAGGGGGGTCGAGGAGGAGAGAGCCGAGCATGTAGTAGGCGTGGGCCTTGGGTGGATGTCGGACACTGGTCTGGGTCTTCGCTTTATTAACCTCATCCCAAAGGCCCTGCCCACCCTCCCCAGGGGCACGTTACTGTCCCTTGCTAGGTCCATAATTGGTGGCCTGCCCCGAAGTAGGGACTCGGGTAGCTGTTATCTTTTTGGTCTCCCACTGTGTACTCGTCCGTCGGGATGGGCTGTTTACACGGGAGTGACAAGCAGAATCTTAGCTGCTGATGACAGACGCTTATTTCTTGTTCATACAACATATGATTGCTGATTATCTAGCACTTTTCTCATGTTTGCTGACTCCTGGCTCAAGACAGAACAGCTGCCATCGTTTTTTTTTTCTTTAACTTATTACAAAACGAAACATAGGGTACAAAAAATTCACACAAGTGCATTATATAAAGTAAACTCCCTCCTCACGACCGCCCGGGACGGGAATGGAACTTTGCCGGTCGCCCCGTCCCAGGGCCTGCTGGGACTTCCCTCCAAAAGTAACCCATGTCCTGACTTCCATAGAATCATTTCCTTGTTTGTTTTTTTTTTTTAATTTAAACTTTTTATTGAGATTAATCATAGATTCACACGTAACTGTCGGAAGTAATACGGAGATCCCAGGTACCCTTTGCCCAGTTTCCCACCGTAGGAACTGCGGCCCGATGCCACAGCCAGGATATTGGCATCGGACAGGTCAGGAGAGCGAACGACTCCGTCCCCGGAGATCCCTCCCGCCGCCCGTTACAGCCACCCCCGCTCCTCTCCCTCCCATCTCCTCCTCAACCCCTGGATGGCTAGCTATTCCCCTGTCCCCCATCTCTGATTTTGTCAGCGCAAGGATGTTATGTGCGTGGAGTCACGCAGTGTGTGACCATCAGGGGCTGGCCGCCTTCACTGAGCATCATTCTCCGGAGTCATCCAGGTTGTCGCTTTTATTGCTAAAGAGGTTCCCACGTGTGGATGCCTCACAGCTTGACCTTTCGCCCCATCACAGGCATCTCGGTCATTTCCGGTTTGAGGCTGTTAGGGATGAAGCTGCTGTAGCCTCCTGTGTGCCGATGTCTGCGTGAGGGTACCTCCCATTTCTCGGGGAGGAACTCCTGGGAGTGGCTGATCTGTGTGCCCCCCTGTTGCGCTGTTTTTGAGAAACTGCCAGACCTTTTTCTGAAGCTGTCGAACGGTTTTGTGTTCCCTAAGGTATGAGCGATCCGCTCTGTCCGCATCCCCAACGGCATTCGGTGTTGTCACTGGTTTTTTTTTTTTTGAGTCTTGATTTTAAGCTGCATTTCTCTAGTGGCTAATGGGGCGAGTCCTCCCCTGCGCTTATTGGCCACCTGTGCGTCCTCTTTGGGGAAACATCTGCTCATGTCTTTCGCGCACGTTAGAATTGCACTGTTTGTTTTTTACTATTGAGTTCTGAGAGTTCTTTATATGTGGCAGACAATTGTCCTTTGTCAGGTTTGTGGTTTGCAAATATTTTCTTCCAGTCTGTAGCTTGTCTTTTTTTGTTCTTCTGGCGGGGCTTTTCATAAAGAAAAAAGAAACTTTGATGGAGTCTAATGTACCAAATACTTTCCTTTGCTTTCGCTGTCAACCCCACAAGTCTTTGTGGAGCCCTGGAGCCCACAGTTCCTCCCATGTTTTCTTCTCTAAAAGTTTCACAATTTTACTTTTTGTGTTTAAGCCAGCGACCCACTTTGAGTTAATTTTTGTGTAGTGCGTGAGATTTAATCAGGGTGGTTTTTTCTCCCCCATGACTATCTATGTACCTCAGCATTATTTGTTAAAGAGGCTATATTTCCACCACTGAATTGGTTTTGCATCTTCTCAAAAGTCAGTCGGGCCTATCTGTGTGAGTCAGACTGCTTCTGGGTCCTCTGTTGTGTGCCATGGATCGATGTGTGTCTTTTTCCCTGCCTTCCTGTGGCAGCTGGCTCTATGCCATCATCACACAGTCTTGATTATTGTAGCTACACAGGAAGTCTTGAAATCAGGTAGAGTAATTCCTCCAGTTTTATTCCACACCCCCCACCCCCCCAACCAATTGTTTAGCTCTTATGGTTCCTTTGCCTTTACATATAATTTTAAAATAACTTTAGAATTTCAGGTTAATCTTGTCTATACAGAAACAAATCTTGCTGGGACTTGTGTTAAAAACCTACATGTCCATTTGGGGAGACTCGCAATTTTTACTGTTGATCTTCCATCCATGAACACAATATGGCTCTTCATCTATTTAGATATTCTTTGATTTTTCATAATCCGTGTTGTGTAGGTTCAGCATAAAAGCTCTGAACATGCTTTGGGAGATTTATCCAAATATTTCAGTTTGTAAATAGTATTGTATTTTTGACGTTAATTTTCCTTGCAAGTAGAAGAAAATGCAATTGATTTTCTGTGTAGATCCGATATCCTGTGACTTTGATGAACTCAGTAGTTCTAAGAGTTTTGGGTAGATTCCTTGGGGATTTTTAAAATAGGGACAATTATATCATCTGTAGATAAAGGATAGTTCCATTTCTTCTTTTCCGATCTGTACGCCTTTTGTTTCGTTTCCTTGCGTAGAATTAGTGTTTTAATTCTTTTTAACATACTCGGTAGAATTTTCAAGTGAAACCATTTGGACCTGGAGATTTCTTTTTGGGGAGTTTTTGCATTATGAATTCAAATTTTAAAATAGTTATAGGGTTGTTGAAATGATCTGTTTCGTATTGGGTGAGCTGTGGTAATTTCTGTTTTTTAGAAGAAATGAATCAATTTCTTAAAGCTGTCAAATGTGTGTGTATACAGTTGTTCACATTTGCCCCTTATCCTTTTGGTCCCGTTTCATTCCTGGTACTGTTTCTTTTTTTCTTTGTCAGTCTTGCTGGAAGTTTATCCATTTCGTCCATCTTTTCAAAACACCAGCTCTTTGGTTTATTGATTTCCCACGTTGTTCTTCTGTTGTCACTTTCACTGCTTTCCGACTGTCAGCGTCGCCTTCCTTCTGCTTGCACTAGGTGTAGTGAGGCTTTTCTTCTCCGAGGTTCTTGAGGCGGGAGCTTAGGCATGGATTTGAGACTTTCCTCCTTTCTAGTATCTGCATCCAGTGCCATAAATTTCCCTCTCGGCGCTGTGTCCCTTCGATCTGTTGCGTTTTCATTTTCATTCAGTTCGCTGTATTCTTGATTTCTCTGGAGACTTCCTCTTTGACCCGTGAGTCATTTAGAAACGTGTTGCTTAGTTTCCAGGTCCTCGGAGATTCTCCCGCTCTCCTCGGTTATTGCTTTCTAGTTTGAGTCCATTTGGTCAGAGCGTCCACTGTGTGGTTTCCATCTTTTATATTTGTTGAGGTTTATTTTTCCAGGCTCATTGAGATATAATTAACATCTAACATTGTTTTAGTTTTAGGTGTTCGACATGATACATATATAAAATCATTGTATATAACCGTATTTCATATATGTTGCAAAACAAATACCATAATCGGTTAACATCCATCACCTCACATAGTTGTAATTTGTTACTTGAGATGAGTGCTTTTAAGATTTACTCTTTTAGAAGCTAACTTTCAAATATACAACAAAGTATTAACTGTGGTCACCATGCAGTGCTTTTGATCTGTCGTTGGGAATCCGCAGTTGAGAATATGAAAATAACTGTTTTCAGTTTGTGGTTGGTTGAATCTGCTGATGCGAAACCCCTGAATACAAACATCTGACTGTATTTGTTGAAAAATATCTGATATATTGAGTTGGCCAAAAAGTTTGTTTGTTTTTTTTTCCCATAAGATGGTTTTAGTAGTGCTTAGTTGTCTTTAACTTCATTCAAAACAATTTTGTTCAATTGTATTGTGACAGCTGTCATATCAGTGTGCATTAAAGAAACCCATCAAAATTGGTGAATTTTTGTGTAGCCATTTTAATATTGAAGATGGAAGAAAATATGCAACATATTATACTTTATTATTTCAAGGAAGGTAAAAGTACAACTGAAACACGTGCAAAAAGATTTGCGCAGTGTTTGGAGAAGGTGCTGTGACTGATAGAACATGTCAGAAGTGGTTTGTGAAGTTTCCTGCTGGAGATTTCTCGCTAAATGATGCTCCACAGTGAGGCAGACCAGCTGAAGTTGATAGTGGTCCAGTCGAGACACTAATTGAGAACAATCAACATTGTACCACATGGCAGATAGCCAACATACTCAGAATATCCAAATCAATGAAATTATTGGTGAAAATGAAAAATGTGTCCCTTATTTTATAGAAAAAACGTAATGGACTTTCTGGCCAACCCAGCAAGTGGATGTGGGCAGTTCAAACTCATGTCGTTCAAGGACCTACTGTACTAGTTTAAAAAGAAGCACTTCATCCTTCAAACAATTCTAAGCATGTAGGTGGAGATGCCTTGACAAGTCGGGCCCAGGAATGACAGTGTTTGGAAGGCACTTTGCGCCGTGCCCGGTCAGCTCTGTGGAGAGCAGTGACCAGAGGATGAGGGTTGATCTGGGAGAAATGAAAGATGAGACAAGTGTGGATTAGGGAATTCTCTCTTTTTCCAAGTGTTGCGTTTCTAGCAGAGGGCGTGACACATGCCTGGAGCCCCGTCTGCGTGTGGGATTAGGTTCTGTGTGCTGTAGTTGTTGACATGCACGTTCAGTGCAGAGGCGATGGGGGGTACGGTGCTTGTCTGCACTTGGAGTCTATGGGGAGAGAAGTCGCTCCAGTGTCTTTCAAAGGGTGAACCTCCATGATGTGGCATGGACTTGCCCCCTCAGCACCCAAGTCCCCTTCCTAATGATGTCTTGCTGCTTTGAGGGGATAGCTTCTCCCCCACGTGGCTGGTTCAGTAAGGCCAAGTCAAGTCAGTTTGCATCCTGTTGAGCTGCCTAAGGGTCATGTACTTTCTCTCAACACCCTGGCACGGCCCGGGGGTGAGCAGGGCGCCCACATTTAGCTCGTGTTTGAGACCGTGGATTCCAAGAGAGTGATACAACACCAGAAAAAGTGGCTGGTGGTCATGCGTCTCAGCGCCCGCTCCCTGACCAGACACTTGTGTCTTAGCATGGCTCCCACAGTTCTGGCTTCCAAGTCCCTGCAGATGTCTTAGGTGGTCTGTGTCACTTAGAGTTTTGGTTGCATGCTACGGTACTGATTGTGGTTTTTCCTAAGGGATAGCCAAGTATCTGTCTGTGGGAACACGACATTGGTAGGGAGGAGGCCAGAGGACCTGAGCGGGGACATGGGCACTGACCAGGGCTGTTCCGGAGGGCCAAGAAAGAGCAAGCACGAGGTCATGTTTCAGTAGAAGCTGTCCAGCAGAACCGAGTCGCAGCTGCCTAGGCATGCAGCTGGGTCATCAGACTGCCCCCATAGCACTGCTCTGGAATATTCCTAATTGTCCTTCCCTCTCTGCTACTCTCTCCAGACGTTAAAGTCTTGGTTGGGAGGGTGGCATTTGCCAAGCCGGGGTCCCCTGCTTGGTGGATTGCCAGGATCTGGGGCAGAAGGAGAAAGACCCCTCTTTCTGACTTCCATAGCTAACGGTAAAGTAACTAACACTGTACATGATCAGCACTGCCCCAGAATAAGACAGGAAGTTGGATTCTAGACAGCCAAAAGTGGACAAAAGCCCAAATGCTACTGATTTCCATTCCAGGTTCCCCAATTTTTATATGGGCATATGGATTCTTCAAATTCCCAAATGCTTTCCAATAAATTCTCTTTGTTTTCCAGCCAGAATCCTCTGTCTTGTACTCAACAATCTCTAATGAAAGTATGTCTTATTGCTCTCATCTGAACTCTGTTTGTTAGTGCGCGATAGAAGTCTGGAGATCTTGAAGTCTAGACTCCCATTTCGTTCTTACTCCATCATCTTGACTATTGCATTTAGGGGAATAAATAATCCGCATGTTTTCTGCTGATAGCAGGTTAGTGAGGACTGGCCACGAAGAGTGTTTTTCATGTTCTTGGCCCAAGAGCTTGCTACGGTCACAGCTTGGTACTCGGTGGCTTTCGAACTTGTCAAACCCTGTACTTGTCACATTTGACAAGGAAAAAATGTGTTAGCCCTTGGCATTAGCTTGGGACTCATTGCACTTGTGAGAACTTGTATGAGTCCCAGTGCCACCCCACAAGAGAAAGGCTCCATCATTCTGTACTTGTTGGCCTTGGCGCTCGTCACAAGTTCTGGGATGAATTAACGGTGAGTACCGAGGTAACCACTGTATTGTCATTGAAGTGTGTGTGTCGAGCCTTGGACATGGAGCTGCGGTATCAGCGTGGCCCTTCCACCTCATTCGGCCCAGTCACACTGGAGGACTTTCTGTTGAGAAGTTCATTATCGTGGGGTGGGAGGCAATTGCATGGAAATGAACACAGAATCACTTTTCCCTGGTAAGGGGGTTTGGCTGTGGAGGGCGTGCTCCTAACTGATCTGCTGTAACCCTCTGGGTTCTCTGGGAAGCAGATTTTTGAGCCAGAGTTGGTGCATGGGATCTTATTAGAAATTGCTCTTGGGGTCTGCCTCTGTGAGATGGGGGAGGGGAATGAGGACCGGGCAGAGGGAGAAGTCACATCCACAGCCTTCACTCACCCCAAATTGCTTGTGAAGGTATCAGAGTACGTCACCCCAAAATATACCACTTCGGCATGAGTATTATTTTGAGTGGAAGACAACTGCGAACAAGCAGATACACAAAAAGCTCTCTGCCCTCCCTCTACTTGCCCAAAACGGGACATAAATTTGTAAAGGTATTCCTCCTTCCTCTCCCTGCCCGGAAGGGGAGAAGTTAATCACTGGACCCTAAGACCCTCACCGGTCCAGAGACAACAGCAGAGCAACCTGCATAACAACATTTACTGTCTTCTGTTTGCTGCCCTAGAAACTCAGGATTATTCCTTGTCTCGTCACTTCTCTAAAAATGCAGAGACATTTTTCTAAAAATTGTTCCTTTCTCTAAAAATTGTTCCTTTCTCATGATGCATTGAAGCTGAAGTTCTTTGAGTTGCCTTTTTGAGTTACTCATCTCTAAGTGCTCTCCTGTGTACACGCGGTACACTGTTAAGGAACTCCTGTTTGTTTTCTTCTTGTTAATCTGCCTTCTGTGGATCTAATTTGCAGGACCCCAGCCAATGAACTTCAGATGGGTGGAGGGCAAAAGATTTTTCTTTCCTTACACTTGGAACCGGGGTGACCCATCAGCGTGTCCCATGTTAGGCCAGAATGGACAGGCACTCGTATGTCCACTGTCATGGGTCGCGGGAGGTAGCCGCCCGGAAGGTGTGACCTGGGGCGCCTCTCGGTGCAGACCGTCCTGCGGGGTGTGGAGCACCACCAGACGGGGGCAGCTCGTTCTTCCTGGAGAGGGGTTTTGGGGTTCCAGCACTGTACTCCCCTGTTGCTCTTTTCTTTTTGTGGGTAGTTCTAAAAAACTTTCCACAACATATTTATAAGTGGCATTTCCCCCAATTTAGGTCATTGCTGAAGTTCTGGAAAGCAAACACCCCTTAAAGATTACTGGTCATCATCTCAAGGATAGTCTGGGTAGCCAGCTGCACTGTCCCACCTTTCAGGTGACCGTATCCCTAAAGGCTCGAGGCCACCTGCCTTGGGTGGCAGAGAAGGCTGGGTTGCAGATCGCGGACCAAGGCTTGCTCTCGATAAGGGTGACGTAAGGGGGATGGTTGGCCATTTAGGGGCCGCTTAGCTAAGCCTCACTAGTTAGCGGGATGAAGAGAAAAGCAGAAGGGAAAAACCTAGCTGAGTTTCTTTCCGGTGTACGCTAGCTGCCCTGTTGATCTGCCCTCTGAGAACTCCCACCCTCACCTGCCCCCCCATCTCCCAGGGTCGCTCAGGGGGGCGTTCTCATCCGGGAGATCAAACCCAGCTCCTGTTCACCAGGGCTCAGGAACTTGCTCAGCACACACATTCTGTGAGTGTGCGGACGTCCTGCAGGCTAACTGGCATTCGTAGACAGGGACCGTGTCATTCCTTCTCCATTGTGACCAGCCGCTTGAGGGGTCTGGCTGCGTTTGACGCTTTGGTTGGGTTACTTCATGGAGCCTCACGGTCCCACGTGGCAGGACACGCACATTGCGTGTAAGAGGAAGTCAGGGGGTACAAAGCTAACCGAGTGGCCCAGGACTAGGTGGAGAGCAAGCCGGAGGAAGGGAATCCGGTCCTGGGTCCCATCCCACAGCTTTGATGGCTGCCCCTGCCCCCGGGCTAGACATCATTCCTCTGTATGGTCGAATATGCTACGAACAGGCAATCAGACCTCCATCTCAACAGGGGCTGCAGATTGTGGCCCGAGGTGCGCCGGGGCTCACAGCTCCGGAGCGAAGGATCAGTTTTACATTTTTGACTGCCTGGAAAAAAAAATAAATGGAAGGGAGAGTAGTATAATACCTTGTGGCACCTGAAAATTACTTGAAGTTCAAACTCCGGCACTAGAAACAAGGTTTTATTGGAACATAGTCATGTCCCGTTTGGTTGTGTTCTGTGTGCCTGCTTTCGCCCTGCCATGGCGGCGGTGAGTAGCTGTGATGGAGACTGTGTGGCTTGCACAGCCTAAAATATTTATTGTCTGTCCCTTTGCAGAAAACCTCTGCTAACCGTGGAGGGAGGTGAAGAACAGTGTTTGCTCTCCCAGGTTGGAGTGCCTTTCTAAGCTCTTCTGGGAGGTGGGAGGAGATGAGACAGTCTTCAGAGAGCGGATCAAAAGGGCAGCTGGATACAAAGCCAGATCACTGTCCGCATTGTTCTGGAACATTCTTTGCATTCTTAATGGGTCCTGGTGGTCCAGGGTGCTGTGTTCATCTCCTGGGAAGCTGCAGTCAGGTGCCTGGAATGCCAGTCACCGCTTCCTGCACATAACGCGAAGGCGTTCGGAGTGTGCAACCTCAAAATGTGGCACTTGGAGTACGAATTATTTCAGCTAAAGGCAATTGAGAAGAAGCAGATGCAAGAAAAATACTCGCCCTCTCCTCTCTATGGTTCTGAATCACTGGAGACAGTCCTTGATTCTTTCTGGCCCCGAGTTGACGCCAGAGGAATCTGTGTAACACACCTTACTGGAACAACCTGATCTTCCATTGGTTTTGCCCTATATATTTACCTTCCCACAGTTTGCCTCCCCTAAACACCTAACAACTCTCTTTCCTTTGTGTTGTTGCTTCTCTATAAATTGTCTTTGTTAAGGCGCTGCATCAGCCTCAAGTTCTAAGCACCCCATTGAGTTACTCAGCGCTGAGTTTCTTCCACCTGGACCTGTGCTGCATGTGGCAATGAACTTTGTTTTGCCTGTTAACCTGTCCTTCATCCATCTGATGTGCAAGGCCCCAGCTGGAGAACCTCGGAGGGTGGAGGGAAAGTGTCTTCACCCCTACAGACACGAGTCGGAGGACTTAGAGGGAGGGCGTGGGGCAGCAGGTTTAAACGAGGTTCCCTTGCGCTCCGCAGTCCTGCTTTCGGGAAAAAGTGGGGGATGGAACATGTGCTCGGACCCGACAGGGACTGCTGCACACTGGACACTGACCGGTTGCACGTCCTTCCCACTGCTGGAGCCTCAGAATGGGGAGAGGGACAGCACGATCCCCCTCTAAAGACTCTCACGTCAGGGGTCTCGGTGCAGGAGGCCCGCTTCCTGGGCGCCTGCTCGGGTGCCAGGCGCAGCACTGTGGCTACAGGGACCAATAGGCCGGCTCTGTGCCCGTGAGTTACACCTAACAGAGGGTGAGGTTGGCCTCCAAGTTCGGACCCGCACGCCTGGCAGTCGGACGTGGTTTCGTCCATCACGTTTGTCTCCGGCGCTTGCCTCCCTGAGCAGCCTCATCAGCACGTGGTGCGTGTCAGTCGGGCTGACAGCTCTCGACAAGCCGATCAAAGCAGCATCACTCAGCGATCAGCACTGAGCTTTCGTGCAGTGCACCGGTGAGCGGCGGCCCTGTGCCAGCACTGTGATGGGTGCCGAGGCTGCGCAGATGAGCGTCAGCCGTTGTTCTCAGGCAGGCGCACTAGGGTGATGGGGGGATGTCAGAGGACATCAGGGTCTTGGGTTGTGAGCAACAGAAGCGGAGTCCGGGTAACTTCAGCCAGAGGCGGTGTGCTGGGAGGCTCTGGGACGGCTCGCAGGACTGGAGGAGGAGCTGGACGTGGCCTTGGAAAAGACGGGAGTGGGCCGCAGCCCCAGCGGCCGGAAGGGCGGGAAACAGACCAACTGGGACAAACTGGTTCTCACCGTTCTCCTCACCTCGGCCGACATCAGGGAGCCTCCGCATGAGAATCCGACTTGACTTTGGTCCTCTGTCCACTTTTTTGGCTAGAAGTGGACAGGACTCTGGGTGTGCAGCTCACCAAGCCTCTGTGCAGCGGTGGAGAGGACGTCCCAGAGGACCCTGGGCTCCCGTTGCTGAGAGAAAGGGTAAGTGCTGGCGGGCAAGTGCAACCAGGTTCCCTGGGTGCCCTGAACCAGAGGCACATAGGAGAAAGCACCCAGCCCAGTGCTGGAGGTCAGGGAAGGCTTCCCAGAGGAAGGACAGCCATGCGGAAGCCAGGATGACAACTAAGTTAACTCTGGGGCACGAAGAAGCAGCACACTGCAAGCTCAGGGCATTGCAGGTGCAAAGGCCCAGTGGCAGGGTCGTTACTCGTCTACTAAACAACGACTCTTCTCTGTTGGTCCCTACGTGTCACAGGTCATTTTGCCCAATGACTTGTGCTTTTAAAGACCAGATCCCCACTCTCCCCATCCCCTTGGAGTCCTTGAGCTTCCTGAGGTCAATTGAATGTCACAGAATACCTCAGTCCGCAGTTCCTCCCTCCCAGGGAGTTGGCAGGGTTCAATAAGATCTGCAGCCTCCTGCACTGTGAGCTGGTAGGAAGAAAAATGTCTCCGCAGCCTTGAGCGTTTTTGTTATTCCCCTCGGGCTCCGGTGGGGGGGCCTCCAGGCACACTTGGCCTGAGCCGGTTTGCACTGGCGTTAGTCACACGTTGGGGCTTGACGTTTATAACAGCTGTGATGCACGGGTATTGATTATTTAGGAAAAGGAATGAAGCGGAGATGGCTGAGCAGCTGCCTTGTTAAAAATCTGCTCCTGTCGCATTTCATCCCGATGGGAGGGGGCCCAGATTTGGAAAAGGGGGGAAGGCACTGCCCAGTTCAGATCCTGTCCGTGTCTTGACACACAGCAAGCAGCTCTCTGCCATTAGTCAGGTCCCATCATTCACGCAAGAAGTCCAGTCCCCCACGGGCCCCTGGGCAGGAATTACTGTGCTTTGCCTCTTACGCGCAATTGCTTCTGTATCACATTTGCTGGGCTAATGGAAGTCGAGTGTGTGTGTGTGCGCTTCGACGAATTAGCGCTTGGCCTGAGAACTACTGTATTTCTCTGCTTGAGCTGATGAAGTTGTTTCCTCCTCGCCCCCTGCCCACCGCGTTCCCTCATTATGAGGTGGTTGCTTCTATGCCGATGACCCAGGGAGCTGGGGAGGAGTCTGCCCCCTTCCCTTCGGGGAACAGCCCAAACCTGCCAGCCCAGAGATAAAAACGCCTGTTGCAGCACCAACTCCAGCGTGGGCAGGAGCCCCGTGACTCCTGCGGTCAGCGAGCTGAATGGCCCCCACGACCTGCCGTGGCTGTGTCCCTGTGAGGGGCGGACAGACTCCACCGTGGGTGGGACTCTAGGCTGAGCTCTGCCAGAGCCTGGAGGACCAGCGACTGGCTCTCTCTGGCGTAGCTGCCCCTGCAACAGGAGAGCTTCGAGCTGGACGAGAGCATCAGGCGGCTGGGCTGCCGTAACAATACCCCAGACCGGCTGGCCTGAATGGCGAATTTATTTCCTCACAGTTCTGGAGACCCGAAGTCCAGGATCAGGGCGGCTGTGGTTTGGTCTCTGTGAGCCCTTTCCGGCTGCCTTCCCGATGGCCCCCTCCTCCGTGTCCTCCATGGTCTTTGCTCTGGTGGCTGCTGTTCCTCCCATAAGGTCATCCATCCTGCTGAATTAGGGACACACCCTTATGATGTCATTTGACCTTAATTACTTCCTTTAAGGCCTTATCTCCAAATACAGTCACACTGGGGGCTAGGGCTTCAATGTGTAATTTGTTTTTGATGGAGTGAAGGGGAGACAGGGTTCCTTCTATAACAATGTGGAGCTTGCAACCCAAAAAAGGTGTGTGTGTTTGTGGGGGGGGGGTGTTGATTCCTCTGCAGGGGGTGGCGATTATTGGGTGAGAGAGAGGGCTTTTTACCAGCTGCACGATCCCTCCTTGCCCCATGCCTGCTGGAAAAACCCGCACTGTGACGAGCCACTGTCACCGATGGCTGTGTGTCCCCCCCTTCATGCGTGGGGTTCCACACGCTCCGCTGGTCGTCCCCCGCCCCCAGCAGCCTTTCACCTGCCTCCTTCACTGGCAGGGTGTCCACCCAGGGTCACATTGTGACTTACGAGTCCAAGGTACCTTTGCCTCTGGGGGACCCTTTGAAAATGTTTCTAGATTATACAAATAACAGTCAGTATATAAGCCCCTCATACAACATTTTTGTGGGCCCCCAACAGTACGCTGGCTCTAGGCCCTGTGTTTACTCTGCTTAATAGTTAAGTCGGCCCTGCGCACACCCTTCCCCCACCTTCTTCAGGGCAGGGTGGCCTGCCAGTCAGCTCCACAGAGAACCCTGGGCTCGGGGAGACCAGTCCTGGTCCTGGTGACCTGGGCTGTGGGATGCTAGCTGGCCAGGAAGAGGGGAGGGAACGTTTCTTAGGAAGCTCCGGGAAGGGTTTCATTTGTCTGAATCATATACGTGAGGGTGAGACAGCTTTTCTTCTCCTGGACCTGGCACGCCTGGCTGCGGCAGCCGTTTTGTGGTCATGAGGCAAAGCCGCCTCACTGAGGGTGGCAGACAGAATGGAGGAGAGAGAGAGAGCTGGGTTTCCGGCTGCTGCTGCCGAGCTGTGGACTTAATCCGCACTGGGGCTACTCTGTTGTCTTAGTTTGCCGGGCCTACCGGAACAGCATGCCGCACAGTGGGGGGGTTTGAACGGCAGAAAGGGACCGTCTCGGGTCCGGAGGCTGGACATCCAAGGTCAAGGCAGGGTTGGTGCTTTCTGAGGGCTGTGAGGAAGAACCTGGCTGCTGGTGGTTTCCGGCCAATCTCTGGCTTCCCTTGGCTTTTGAAAACATCACTCTGATTTCTGTCCTCATGTTTACATGGGGTGAAAATCTGAGTCCAATATCCCCTCCTTATCGGCCACCAGTCAGATGGGCCCACTCTCGCGATCTCATCTTAAACTCGACTGCCTTTGTGTGGACCCTGTCTCCAAATAAGGTCACGTGCTCAGGTACTGGGGGGTCAGGATGTCGACAGATGAACTTCTGGGGTGGTGGGTCCAGTTCCATCCATAATGTATATACCTCAAGACTAGCTCTACATAGTGATAAGTCCCTTTACTGTGCAAGCCGAGTGAGGTGGGTGACTGTTACCTGTGGTCTACCTGAATGGCGGGAAAAGATCGAGGTAGGGCTGCCTGCCCTAACCTCTGGGTTACCTTCTCCCTGCCACGTGCTACAGGGACTGTCCTGTTTCATTTTCTGGGGGCTGCAGACTTTCGTGTGCAGGCCAGGAACTAGATTCCTGCACCAACATTGCAGCTCAGGGAAGAGACGAAAAGAAGTGACATAGTGCTGATGTCTGCAGGGAACACCAGTCCCTTTCTGCACGGTTGCCACACCCTCCTCGGCCTCGTGGCCCAGTTCTGAGTGGCTCATTTCACCGTGTCCCCAGGTGTTACGTGTCTGCCGTGATTGTGGTGACTGGTGTCATCGCGGTACAGCGAGGAAGAGCCCTTGCTTTGAATGCTGGGGCCCACTCCTGGCTTGGGCTTAAAGCGTGTGCAGGGTAAGTACAGCTTATCACGCTGGTCTAAGGGGCCGCAGGGCTTGGGGCTGGATGAGGGCGGAGCGATGGCATTGGGGTGAGAAACACGACTTCAGGGTCTGGGCGGGAGGAAGGGGTGTGGGGGCGGGCTACTTGTGGGCCCCCAGAATGCATGTCATGCTGTGCGTGTTCTTCCAAGAAAAGGCTGATGTTTTTCACCAGGTTCTTAGAAGGAGGGGTAGGACTCTAGCCCTGCCTTGGGCTGTGCTGAGGGGTGGCGGGGATGCTGGTGGACACAACCTGCAGGATGTTTAGGATTCAGAGCCCCGGGGAGGTGCCAGGTGTGGCCTTATCAACGTGGTGCCCTTGGAGTCTGGTACTCACATGGGGTGGTCAGAGGTCAAGAGGAATGCAAACCCCGCAGGTGGTCCCTAACAAGGAAGAACCTGCATCTGGGTCTTCTCCCGTAGAAGGCGGCAAGGCCTCGAGGCTAATTAAAGTCGCTGCTAGTTCTGAGGAGGAACCTGCGTTTGATTGTTGGCTCCGCCCTGATAAGCTGTGAAAATACGGCAAGTCGCTGTCTGTCTGAATTTGCCTTTTATGTGTATAATGGGAACAAAATTGTTCCACCCTGGACAGTGGTGAGGATTAAATAGGGTCAGGCCCGTGCAGGGCTCGCCTGCGTGCTGGGCACTGAGTGCTCCAGGGTGGGCGTCTCAGGTGAAGGGAAGGTGTGAGGTCTAGAGGTCGTCGGTCTGGGCTTCGGCCTCACCCTGGCCCTTGACTTGCTGGTGCTGTGAGTTGACACTGTGCCTCATTTTCCCCACATGTAGAGTGGAGCCCAGATGCCTTCTGGCAGAGCTGCCTGGAATATCGGCGCTAATGAGCCTGGCTCAGACGCTTCTCCCGAAGCGGATGTGTTACACTCCAGGCCTGCTCTTTCAGATGGGGGCTGTGCTAGTTTCCTCTTGCTGCTGTAACAAATAACCACGCACTTACTGATTTGAAACAACACGTGCATTCCCGAACAGTGTGGGGGGCGGGGTCTGACGCAGTGGTGTGGAGCCAGGCAGGACCGCTCTCCTTGCCGAGGCCCTGAGGGGAGAATCCGTTCCCGGGCCTTTCTCAGCTCGTAGGCCCCACGTGTCTTGGCCTGGGCCCCTGCCTCCATTGTCACAGCACATCACTCCAACCTCTGCTTCTGTCCTCACATTGCCTTCTTTTATATGATTCCGTACGTTGGGCTCACCTGGGTCATCCACAGCAGTCTGGCCAAGATCGTTAACATTATCACCTCTGCAAAGTCTTCTATCACACCAGGTAACAGGTGCTCAGGTTCTGGGGACTAGGGCAAGGAGGTATTGGGGTGGGGGAGGCTGCACCCTTCTGCCCAGCGCAGAGGGTGGGACCAGAGCATCTTTTTGTAGCACCGTGGCCTCTGTACTGCCCATTTCCGCTCCTGGCGTAGGCGAAGTTCTTCCGGTGCCTGGGGACGGGGTGGAGGTGGGGAGCGTGGTTAGCGTGACCTAAGGCAGAGGTTCTCCAAATGTGCGCCCGGACCAGCAGCATTAGCCTCACCTGGGAGTCTGTTGGACCTGCACACTCTCAGGGCACCTCAGACCTCCTGGGTCAGGATCTTGGGGGTGGGGCGCAGCAGTATGTACCTTAACAAGCCTTGCCTGGGATCCTGCCTCGATTTTAAATTTTGACGTTGCATTCATTGTGAAATTTTTTTGCATTCATTTTGATTTAAACGCCAAAAAAAAAAAAAGAAAAAGAAAAAGAAAAGAAAAAACCCATTGCAGTAAGGTATTACCTGTCTTGACTACCTGGTCTTTCGGTGCCTCCTTAATTTTTGTGCCTGAAGTGAATGCCTCACCTCACTGGGGCCCTGGAGAAACCAAAGGCCCTGGAATCTCACGTGGAGATCTGAGCTCTCCAGGAGGTCCAGGGCCTGGGGCCTGTGTAACGGTGACACCTGGTGCACTCAGGGATCAGAGACGACTGTCCTTGGCGGCACCCAGGGCTAGAAGGAGTCACCTGAGGAACAGTGGGATGAGAAGAGTCTGTCAGGCACCGGGACAGCAGGTACAACAGCCAGAGGCCTGGAGGGCACCTCACAAATGGGAGAGGCCGAGAAAGGTGTGGTGTGCCACGTTACTCCCTTGGCACATGTTTCTTAAACTCCTGCAGCAAGCCCTGGGGTCTCCTGGCCTTTGACAAGCCAGAGTTTCAACCGCATCCTGACTTGGGAGAGTGGGAGAGGCAACTAGAACAAAGGCTGGGTCTCGGCTTGCCCGTGCCCCTCGCTGAGGCCTGCCCCCGGCAGTCTTTCTCCTAGAAATGGTATTTGGCGCCCAGCAAATGAGGCAGGGGAAGTACAAAAGGCCAGCACAAAAGACGCATTTAGCCCAGGTTTCCTTTTTGGAGCTAGTAACACTAGCAGTTACTGTAGAAAATAAGAGAACACAATTCCCCGTTTTCGCAGCAAGGTCCGCAGCGCAGCTCTAATCCAGGAGGAGCCTTGCTGTGCGTGTCGAGGTTCCCCGGCCTGCGAGTGCTCAGTGGCAGGCTGGTGTGCAACCGTATACCCCATTTTGCCTAGAACGGTGGTGCCACTGTCATTGTTCACGTTGCCCCTTTCACCTTCCAGTGCGCCGGTTCGGGCAGCGAATGGCATGATCCCCAGAGGGAGGCAGAGCTGAGGAAGCCAAACCCAGACTCGATGGGCTCACCACCAGCTCCTTAGAGAAATCCTTTCTAGCAGAGAAGTAACCACCACGCCTTACCGTGCCCATTTGTCCCTTAATGTTTGAGGGCTCGCTCGCGCCAGGCCATGTTGCAAAAACCAGGCAGACAGACTTCATAGGAACGCATACGGGGGTTTGTTCTGTGCTCGGGAAAAGCTTGGGTAGAACGAGGGAAGACAGAGACGGCACTGAGGTGAAGTGGCGTCCACTCTGACGTAACAGCTCATGTCTCAGATGTTAAGGTTTCTTCTAGCAACAGTGGTTTGGGGAATAGAAATCCTTCTTGGTGAAAGCTGTGTTGCCCCAACTCAGTGTTTAATTATTTGAAAAGTTTCAACCGTACAACTCAGTTCTAAGCAATTGGAAGTAAGGACAAAAGTCCCCTCCCCCCCGCCGTCCTACTGCTTCAGGGTGAGAGTTGCTGAGTTTGATGTGTAGCCACTCAGACTTCTGAAGGCGAGTGTGATTAAAGTATAGCAGCAGCCACAAACTGAGCACAGAACCTTTGATGGGGCTCCTGTGCTGAGGGAACATGGAAAACGCCCAGGAGTCCTGCTGGGGTCCTCCTAATTACCCTCACCCTCCTCCCTAAAGGCAACCGCTGTCCTGACCCCACCCACCGATGAGTACACAAAAGTCCCCAGGTCAAAACTAAATGGAGCCATCTGTGCATTTCATGTTTGGTTTTCCTTTTCAGCCTTGAGAATTGTCCCCGTCGCATGTCCTCTGTCCACTTTCATCCCTGCGTCTGTCTTATCGTATGAATATACTCATCCATCCTGTCTGGCTGTTGGTGGGCCACCGCGGTTGTTTGCAGTGTGGTGTGGGTAGGAGTGACGGATGCTGCTGTGACCGTCCTGCACCGTGCGCATGCCTGGGAGCGGGAGAGCGTGGTTGGAGAGAAGGCGGGTGGTCCGCATCAGCGGAATGCCGGACAGCTTTGCGGAGTGTTCACGCTGCTGCGTACCTCCACCCCCCGCCTACGAGAGTTCCTGTTGCTCTTCACCCTCGCCAACACTTGCAACTGTCATCCTTATATTTTGGCTTTTATGGCGGCTATGTGTGCACATTTCATTGTGGTTTCAATTTGCTTTTCCTATTTGAAATACCTTCTTTTATGAAGTGCTTGTTTGAAGTTCTTGTCTGTGTTCTGAGTTCCTTGCCTCGCTGACTGGCTGGAGTTCCTTCTGTAATGGGAGTGGGAATCTCTTCTTGGCTCTCAGTGATTCAGGGTTCTTCCCTCCATCCAGGGGCACTAACGAAGAGAGGAAAGACAAGCCGCAGAATAAGAAAGTTTTTAACTTTGATGTCTAATTATCATTTTTTCCCTTTATGGCTCGAACTTTTTGCATCCTGTTTAAGAAGTCGCTGCCTACCCAAGGTCATAAAGGCAGTCTCTAGTGAAATAGAACAATTTTAATCTCACATTGGGTTTATAACCACCTATAATTGGCGTGTGTGTGGTGTGAGTCTGGGGCCAAGTTTCACTGCCCGCCCGCCCGCCTCATTTGGATTTTCACGGGGGGTTGAGCATCTCACCGCCCTCCACGGTGCGTTTCCTCGTGGACCCCTTCGTGCTCATCTCCGGGTCTGCGTGTGTGTCCTGGAGCCAGTACCGTGTTCTCCTTGTCACTGCGGCTTAACAGTCTGTCTGATGACCTGGTTCGGCAAATCCTCTCATTTCTGGTTGTCTTCGAGAGATTTTGGCTCTTTGCCTTTCCAATTAAGTTTTAGAGTCCATCAATTTTCACAGAAAAAGTGTTCAGATTTTAAGTAGATTAAATCTGTAGATCAGCTTGGGGAGAAATGAAACTTTTATAACATCGAATCACTGAATCTATGACTTAGTGATGGATTTCTTCATATATTTAGATTTCTTTACTTTTCATCTTTTCTAGTTTTCTATACAGTGGTCTGAGTGTTTTTCATTAGATTTATTCTTGGTTATTTAATGTTTTGATGCTATGATGTTGTATTTTTAAAGTTATATTCTCTGTTTTATTTATTGAATTATAATTTATTCTTTATGTATGCTTTATCTGTGTCATCCCTGTGGGATTCATTGTGATGCTTAACTGTAGACTTTGCTTTTGGGGTTTTCTACAACAATCATGCCAGTTACAAATAGGGACATTTTTATTTTTTCATTTCAAAACTCAAATTTTTGTTTTGAAAATACTTCCAGTATAATGTTGAGTAGAAGTGATAATAGTGGTCATTTTTATCTCCTTCCTAATCTTAGGTGGAAACCTAACATTTCACTATTATGAGTGATATTTTCTACAGGCTCTCATTTTTAGTTGAATACGTGGCACATTTATTTATCTGGCTATTGATATACAGGGTCCAGCAGAAGTAATGCCATTGAGTGTGGTTGGTAGGGTCCCTGCATGTCTCACACGAGATGGACAGCAATTTGAACATTTCACCTAAAATGTCGTGTGGTGTGCTTCAGTGCGATATTGCTGCTGCAGAATCACACACTTACGATTTTGTAAGGCAGGACTGGGTACAGATTGCCAGCTCATTGAAAAGGGGCATCATTTGTGCCAGACCCTGTGTATGTCTGTGCTGGCTGGGAGAAACTCGTTAGATTTTTTTTAAAAATGTAGATTATTTTTTAGAGTGGTTTTAGGTTCACAGAAAAATTGAAAGTACAGAGCGTTCCCATGTGCCCTCTACCCCTCCACAGGCACAGCCTTCCTCATTGTCAGCATCCCTGGCCAGGGCGGTATATTTATTATAGTTGATGAATCCGCTGCATCATCGTCCTGAGTCCGCAGTTGACATCAGGGCTCACTCTCAGTGTGGGACGTTCTCTGGGTTGGCACGACTCTGTAATGACATGCGTCTGCCATTGTATGTCATACGGAGTGTTTCCACTGCCCCCCAAACCCTCTGTGCTCTGCCTATTCATCCCTCCTTGTGGGCTTTTTAATACAAATTCCTTGTAAGATAAGGCAGGTTTCTTTTTATTCCTTTGACATTTTAGTAAGACCTGAATTAAAAGCTGGTATAGGGACTGTCTTTGTAAGGTTTGGCATTTTTTTTTTTTTAAGAAGAATGTTTATCCGGTGGTTGTTGGACGTGATGCTCTAGGTCTGCCCATTGGTCAGTATGTTCAGGTTCTCTACTTTTTGCTTTTTGTTTAGTCTTTTTTCCCCCACTCATTGTTCCATGTTCTCAGGCTTCTCGAATCGATCATTTTGTTATTATAAAGGACACTTTTTGTTGCTAGAACTGCTTTTATTTTTCTTCTTGAAGCTGACTTTGGTAGCAATGTAGTAGCCACACCAGTTTTTGGTTCCTTTTTCTCTCCTTTCCGGACCTATTTTGGATTATTTTTGTGTTCTTCTCCCTGCCTTGTTCGTCTGATGATCGTACACTCATAACCACTGCGCATTCAGTGGTTACGCTGCAGACCGCAGCATGCGTCCTTGGCTTACCGAGGCCTCCTTAAGTTAACACTCCTGTTTTGTCCTGGACCACGCCAGGATCTTTTTCCATTTACTCTCTCTCAATTTGTAAGTCATTTTTACTTTGTATTATATTTCTGTATATGCTTTAAACCCTATAGTGGTTATACCCTATTAGGGGTTTATTTATATATAATAAACTAATTAATAATTATACATTTGTATGAGAATGTATTACTATTACATGTTAATATTAACTTATATTTAATTTACAATTAGCCTTCTCACTGCTTTTTGTTGCCGGGGGTCACTTTTCTTTTCCCTGAAGAAACTCTAGTATTTTTTTGGACTGGGTTCATGGGTGATAGATTTTCCTAGATTTCTTTAGTCTGAAGGTGTCTTCATTTCACCTTCGTTTTTGAAGGATGTTTTCAATGGGTGTAGAATTTGATGTGGCAGTTATTTCTTTTCAGCACATTGAAGATACTGTCCCATTAGCTTCCAGCTTCCCGAGGTTGTGTCGGAGTCAGAGGTCAGTCTCTGCGGTGCCATGGGAGGTCCTCCCTGTCCTCTCCCCACCCCCAACTGCGTGGGAGGCAGCGTCTGTTTCTGGCGTTTGGTGTACTACCGGGATTTGCCTGGCTGAGATTTTACTGTTATCTAGCCTGCTTAGGGTTCCCTGAGCATCTTAACTTAGCTTTTTCAAACATCACCAATGATCTCTTCTGATAGAGCTTCTACTCCATTTTCTCTTTTTTTTTCTCTCTCTGGGTCGACTATTAAAAATGTTAGACCTTTGAACTGAATCCCTGTGTATTGCTCTTTCTTCTACCTTTTCCATTCTGCTGTTTCTCGATGCTCCATTCCGACTTTGTTCTGCCTTTCCAATCGGTGAGTTCTTTTGACCTGTGTCTAATGTCAATTTGGTGACCCATTTCTTCAATTCAGTAACTTTTTAGAATGTCTATTGCTCTGCCAAAATTCTTTACCTTGTCCCATTTCCCTGCACATATTTAGCAAACTTATTACAGTCTGTATCTAATGCAAGAGTTATCTCGATCGCCCTTGGTTCACTTTCACCCTTGGTTCGCTCTCTACCGCCTCTTTCTTGCTTTTCGATCCTGCTGCCTTTTGTGGTGTCTGCTGATCTTTCTCAAACCCACAGAAAAGCTGCAAAGCACCCTACTGAGAACTTTGCCTCCACATGCCATTTGGGAGTATGTTGCAGACACGATACTCCATTACTCCCAAACGGCAGGCTGTTTTCCCTCCACATCAAGGACATTCAGCTACTTAACCGCAGTGCAGCATCACCCTCGGGGAATCTAACACACTCCATCACTGCCGTAGAATCCACAGACTCAATTCAGCTTTTATCGGAACAGTTCAGGATCACAGATTGCATTTGGTTGTTTTCAGCCTGGAATATCCCTCACGTTTTCCTTAACTTTTATGACCTTGTCTTTATTGAAGATTCCAGGACAGTTATTTTGTAGGATGTTTCTCAGTTTGGCTTTCTCTGATTGCCTCCTGATTAGATTCATGTAATAGATCTTTTTAGGAACGTTATGTAAATCATGGTGCATTCGTCTTATTGTATCCTATTCTATGATTCCTGATTTTGATTTATTCTGTTACTAATAATTCTATTACAGAGTTATTTGGTTAGTTGATTAAGGTGGTGTCTTAATCGTGTGTCCCTACTGCAAAGCCACTACTTTTCCTTTTCGTGATTAATGCACGTTTTGTGGGGACACAGTTTGAGGCTACAGGCCTATTGTTTGCCATCCGGCTTTCGCCACTGGCTTCGGATTCGTTGGCGTTTCCTGTCTGACATTCCTTTGAATGGCTGTCAGACGTCACTTTCCTGGTTATGTGATTTTGAATACATTTCTTGGCTGGCATTCTGCCATAAAGAGGCGCTTCCTCTCTTATCTGTTTATGTGTTTACTTACGTATTTCTGCGTGTTAGTAGGAATGTTACGTATCCACCCATCCATCCTCCCGGACTCATAAGTTTCTATTCAATGTGTTAAATTCATTATTAGCCTTTTTATGCTCACATTATCCTTGATTTGGTCGGTAGGAACCTCTTTAAACTGGCTTCTGTGTCTTTTTGGAATATCTGCATCCATCTTTGAACGTTTTCTTACTTTCTGGCTGAATAAGACCTTAAGTGCTTCTTGTGTTTTCCTTGCCTCAGCCCTGGGACCCACCGACTCTGGCTCCTTTTAGGGAAGACTGGGGTTCAGAGCCTGATCCTGGTTCCTGTGGGCTCTCGTTGCTGGGGGGCTGTCGCTGCTCCCAGGCCTTCCAGGGGACAGAATGGGGGAGTGTAGCAAACCTATACTGACGTCCTCCACACATATGCACATCTAAATCTAGGTTTGTTTCTCTAACATGCATATAGAAAACCGTGAGTTCACGCCAATACCTACAATTCCCATTTAATACCAGACAGTTCATTGTAGCTTTCCCCTCTTCTCTAATGGTGAGAAATCTGACTTTCATTACTTCAGCACGTTACTCATCACTTAGTGCCCCCGTGTATGCAGCCAGCCTCCGGCTGCTGCTCGGCGTGGGGGCCCTGCTCACCTCCCTTGTGCTCCAGCTCTGCTGCCTCCCCTCCTCTGCTTACCCAGGCCCCTCATCTTGCTTCAGTTCTTTTTTTTTAATATATATAATCTTTATTATATTTTTCCATTACCATTTAGTCCCCTTTGCTTAGGCTCTGACTCAGCACTGGGATCCACCAACCCGTACCTTGGGCCTGGATTTCTATTCATCTATCTTGTCCCAGCTTTTAGATTGAATTGAATTATTCAGAAAGGACGAAAGGAAAGTGGATATCTGGCTGTTTTTGATTCTGTGCTGGAAAGTGTATATGGAATTACAGAAATAATTTAAGACCTAGCAGTAACAGGATTTAATTTAAGACCTATTCCTCCAGGTGGACTTTATGTTTACTTCTACAGGTTCTATTCTGATGGAATAAAAGGGCAATATTATCCCTTTCTGGCCTGGATTTACTGGCCTGGAAATCACTGATCAGTGATTTCTGTAACAAAAAAAAAAAAAGGGTTACCCTTCTGGGTGAGTCTGTTTAGAATTTTAATTAAGCTCCTTTTGAGCCAATTACTATTTTAGCCTTTGCTACCCTTCAGGTGACTGGAATAATTCAGTGCCCAGCACTGCACTGAGACGAGCTGGTACCCCGAGTGTTCTGTGGTTCCCTTCCCATGAAAGTCCAGGCCAGGGGCATTATCGAGGGGGATGGACATGTAGCAGGTCACAGCTGAAGTGTGCAGGTTTCTTTCTCAGGTGTGCTCATCACTATACATAACCGTGCACATACTAAAAGGTGTGAAATTGCACACTTTCCGTGGGTGAATCGTATGGCATGTGAGTTATATCCTAGCACAGCCGTTTAACAATTTCATTAAAATAAAGACGTTTATCGTGACCCACCGGGAAGCTTGAGTCAACACGGACATCTTTGTGGAATACGGGCCAACCCCACAGCTATTCGAAGGGACAGCTGGCAGCTAGTTGCACAGCGGAGAACCGTGGAACGCTCATTTTGCACATTCCTGGCAATGGCTGCGCAACCTCAGGCACACTGAATTTCCCTAAACCCAGGTTTCCTCCCCCAGGAAGGGGGTGCGTTAGCACCTGTTACCAAACGGGAACGTCTGTGGACACTGCGGTTCACGGCACATGGCAGCCTCCCCTTCGGGTCTTCTGCTCTGAGCTCGGCGTCACGGTTTTCTCAGTTGCCCTTCACTTCGCCCCCACCTGTCTACAAGGCCTGGCTGTGCTCCTTTGCGCCTTTTTGGGGGCTGCGGGTGATAATGGCTGATGGATTGAGCCTGGTCAGGGAATGGGCTCTTAGCTCCTCCGGGAATGTGAGTCTGAGCAAAGCTGAGGGAGCTCTCCGGGGCAGGTCAATTTAAAGTCTGTAGGACTGAAAATGTACCAGGGGAGAGCTTAAAAATGTAGCTGTGACCATCGATTTGAAGTAGAGCGCATTTATATCCTTCCCAATCTAAAGAGCCCTGAGTGGACTTTAAAACCTTTCCAATATCAGGCAGCATTTAAACTGGCTTCGCCCAGGTGACTTGCTTATGTCAGCCCCCACCCGCAGCCCGATCTTTTCCTCCTACTGATGCAAATCCAAGGTGTCTCTTTAGATCCAGCAGTAACATACCCTCCCTTAAAGGTTTCCCTTGAGGCAACAACCCTCATCTGTACTGGAACATGAGAACTTTCCGGATCCTGTAACTCATAATTCGGAATGTGTTCCCACTTGTTTGGTTATCGTTCTTTGTGTTTATCACACTGTCTCCTCATTCCCCTCATTTCTGCCACTTTCCGTGCCCCACCCCTTTCAGTCTACCTGTGGCCCAGGGTCCGGTGTCAGAGATCTTTAATGGATAATCTTATGGGCACAGAGGGAACAGGAGTCCTGTTAGTCAGTTACATCTTCTCCCCTGTGGTTTTCTCTTGAACTTTACCTGTGGTGATGTTTTCCATACGGGGCCACATCTCTGTGAGGAGCTGGCAGACCAGGTTTGCATGTGTCCCTTAGAAAGGGGTCATCTGCTGCTTTGGCCGATGGCTCATGTGAGATGAACAGGGATAATGCCATCAAATCGGACTCATCTTGAAAGAATTGAAACCCAGAATTTTTACTGTCCAATGGGCTATCTCTGAGTCTCAAACATTAGCCTAGAAGAGGAGAATCCACGGTTTGGGGGAGAGCTCCAGAACACAAAAGTGGGAACTTGCTAGGTCAGAATAGTGGGGCCACAGCCAGGGAAACGATGGGGTGGGAAAAGCGGGTTTTGGGAAAACCGGTTTCCGCTCTAGAGAAAAACAAAGCTGGGCCCCATCCAGATGGGCGAGGATGAAGCATGAAAGTTAAAGCGGTAAAGGAAGCTGACCTTGCAGCCTAGGGGCAGAGAAGGATGATTTACGCAAGGTTTTCAAAACAGGGTACGTGAGAGGAGTGAGGGAACTGACCGTACAGAAATGAAGAATTTCTAGTCAAGAAAAGATGCCGTGGGCTAAGGCCTCAGTTGGGTGACCGACCAGGAGGGGATGTTGGCTCAGTTTAAAGGGATACCCAGCAAAGTCCAGGCACCTGTGTGAATTAACAGGAGCCGGAAAATAGAAAAATGGCTGGAAAATTGGGCGAAGGCTCCGAACAGGAAACTTCCTAAAGAGGAGACACTGCTGGGAATGAGCTTTTTTCAAGGTGTGCTCACCTTACTGGAAGTTAAGGACAGGCAGGTCAGAACAACGGACTACAACTTCGTACCCGTTAGCTCTCCAGCTTCCTGGTTTTCGCCAACAGCAGTTACTGGCAAAGATGCGAGGAAGCGGCCCCCGCGGCGGTCCCAGTGGGAGCAGGAACCAGCCACCCTCCCGGAGCGCTCCCTGGCGGGGTTTGCTGGACTCAGACCTGCATATGTCTCCGAACCCTTCCTCTCCTGTGTGTGCAGCCAGGGACATCCTTGCCCGTACCCGCCCCTCCCAGCCACTGCCCCTTGTCCTGGGGTAATTGTGGACAGCGGTTCCATTTGTTCTCCGTGTGTCCTGACTGGATGATATATTGGTGACTCGCCATTAGGTGGCATCGTAGCTGTATTGTTTATAGTGGCGGGGCGTAGGGGGCGACTCAGGTGCCTGGTGGGAGCAGAGTAACCAGAGTAGCGGGTTGCAAATGTGGTAAATGAAACCCCAGGTAGGGCGAGAAGCGATGGACTGAGTGTAGAGAGAAGGGAGAAGTGAAACCACAGTTTTCCAAACAGAAGACACGGGCAGGGTGAATTAGTGTGTAAAGGCTTACCTTGGATTTTTTTTTAAGGATTACTTTTTTAAAGAGAAGTTTTAGGTTCCCAGCAAAATTAAGAGGAAGGTACAGAGATTTCCGTATATGCCTCTCCCCCACCCCCACGCACAGCCTTCCCCATAATCAATACCTCTCGTCAGATGGTCCATTCGTTCCTGCCCTTGACTCGTACCGACACTTCGCATCACCCAAAGTCTGCGGTGCACGTGAGGGTTCACGCTTGGGGGGGGGATGTTTTCTGGGTCTGGACATGTATGATGACACGTCTCTATCATTATAGTATTATACACGGAGTTTTTACTGCCCCCCAAACTCTCCGTGCCCCTCCTGGTGATGCCACCTTAGAGGTTTTTAGGGCAGCATAGTAGCCCCGTTGCTAGGATGCACTAAAGCTTACACGGTCAGCCGGAGGCGGGAAGCCGACCCATTTCCCAGCCTGCAGAGGACTGGCCTTCTCCTGACCTGAGCCCTTGATTGTCTTGGACCTCAGTGGTCAGGGGGCATGGTCTCTGACGTCCTGTCACTTCATGATTTGGAGGAGAGCCTCATTCCACACAAGGAAAGCCTCAAGTTCAAGCTATGTTAGACCATGAACGTGAAGTAGATGGAATTCACTGAACTCTGGGAAGGATTTCAAGGCATCTGCTGCCTCGCCTCCCCCATCCCAGGGTGCCCAGCAAACATCACTGAGTCTTGCTGGCAAAGAGTCCGAGTGGGAAAAGCTGGTGTTTGAGGGGCTCTCTGGCGCACAAATCGGTCGGAACTTGACCTTCTGTATCTTATGTACAGAGCAGGCAAATGGCCTTTCAGCCAAAGTCCTCCTGGGTAAATGGACGCGGGCGCTTCGATTGAGGCTGCTGTGCTGGGTCACGTTCTCTCTCCTGGTGGGTTTGGTGCTGCCAGGGCTCCACCAGCATCGCAGCCAGACACCCATGGAATTTTCCAGAATGACTCTGTGTGTCTCTAAAGTTAGCACCTTTGTGATCAGCAGATGGGCTACAAAATAAAGATGCAGCGCCCACTGAAGCAGCTGCTGTAATCATGCGAAAGGTTTCTCCTTCCCCGCCCCCTCTCCAGAGCCCCGGCCCCTCTCAGCTGGAGCAGGGGACTGCTTGTTCTGTGCACAGACTCGGTCCGTGTTGGAGAAGGTAAGGCCCCCGCCCACCTCTGGGCCACCGGAGTGCCACGGAGAGGGGGCGTGTGGGGCATTTGGCAGTGCTTCTCCTGCTGATCTTTGGTTTTGTCGCTGGCACTCTCCTCTGCCTGGCACCGCCTGGGTTGTGGGCATGAAGAGGTTACAGCAGCCAGGAGCCTGCTGAGCTGAGTTAGCACTTCGCTTTGCATCCAGAGCCTCTCCAAGTAAAGGCCCTTTTGCAGCATGGAAGAGCGGTGGTGTCGTCGGCTGGGGGGCCCGCTGCAGTAGGTCCCCACGCGTGCTGTAGTCGGTCCCTGCAGGGGCTCTTTAACCATGTCTCCTTCCCCTCCCTGCAGCCCGGCGGCGAGGAGGGGGCCGTGGGAAGAGCAAGGCATCCGGAGTGAAAGATGAACTGCGGACACCTTGCTCCTGAGCTGCGGAGTACCCTGCCGTGCTCGCTGGCTGCCTCTCCAGCTCCCCTGTCTGCATCTGGCCACCCACGGACACGCGGACCCTGGACAGCAGTGCTAGGGCTGGGGAGGAGGAAGAACTGGGGAGGAGGAAGAGTCGCCGGAGCTGCCAGAGCCGCCAGAGCGCCAGGCCTGCGAGGCCAGCTCCCCTGGGGAGCCCAGCCAGCCTTGCTCCTGCCCGCCCCCAGCAGCAGCCTCCAAGGAGCCCAGCAGTGCCGTTCCTGCAGCTGGGGCCTCATCTCTCTCAGCTGGCAGCAGGGCTGAGCAGCACCGTGGACCCTGCCCTCTGCCCATCGTGACTCCTGGGAAGACTGGGGGACCAGGGCCCAGTCACCCCTCCCAGACAAGAGGAAACAACTCCTGTTGGGTAAAACTTAGATTTTCCTTTTGCATTGAACTCTTAGAGGTGAGCAAGGGCTGCTGAACCCTGGGGGGTTTCATTTTTTCACTTGGTTGGCTTTTGAGGAAAACTGCAAGAAGTGGGAGATAAGAGGAAGAGACGTTATAAACTTTGGGGGGTGGAGACATTTTCTTGAAAGTGACAAGTGGCCTCAGACCTACAGTTCCTGAGCCAGTGACGTCATCCTTCGCTTGGACACTCTGGAAGGTCTGGACGCTGCCCCATGACCAACATTGAAGACCCCAGAGGAGCCATGGAGTCCACCCTGGCCACGTCCAGCTCTGCCACAGCCCCCGTCACCTTCTCCCACGTCTTCGGGCAGCAGTGCCAGCTGATGGAAGCAGGTAGGACACGTGTCGTGTGGGTGGCAGAGGCTCGTGCTCTGGTGTCTGTTCTGTCTCTCATCTGCAGTTTGGAATGTGAGGTTCAAATAGCCAGTGACAGGATTGCCTGGCACATTTTCTGCAAAGTTTCTAGGACGTGCCAGGAGACTAAATGTGCCATTTGGGCAGGGTAGGTGAGGGCCCTGCTTGTCCCTTCTCTCTGTGGAGACCCAGAGGCTGAGGAGGAACCTGAGGTGTGTCAGCTGCAGTCGTTACCTGGGCTCAGGTGCCCATCCTGGACTGGCCTTTCTGTCCGGCATGTTGTTGAAGTCGGGTCTCAGCCTCGGCCTTGCCCTGAGCAGCCTCTCCCCTCCCTTGGCTCTGCTGTGGGGAGTCCTCACTAGCCTTTGCTCATGACTTTGTCTTCCAAGTGGTTCCTGTTGTACACCCAAGGGAAAACTTGGTGTGGGCTGCAGCCCTACCCCATGCAGCCATCTTGCTAGGGCTGCGTCTGGTCACAGAGCAAACCAGGTGAGGGTGAGTGGCTGGGTGCAGAGGGCCGCTGCGGTGGGGCCTGCAGACTGACGGTGGATCGTGGTTACGGTTATGCCCGAGTCACACGAAAACCTGAGCGCCTGGTTCCCCGCCTGCTTGGACTTCCTTCCTGTTGTTGCTGGGGAAAGGACCACGTGCTTCTCCCATGGTTTCCTGGGTGTTGACGTGTTAAGTGTGCATTTCGGCTGTGAGTTCTAGAAGGCGAGAAGGGCACTCACTCTATTGAGTCGGTGTTAATGCTCTCGCCTGGTGGCTACAGACCCTACCCCTTTCCCTGGGGAATCTGTGTCTAGCTGTAAAACAAGAGAACACGACTCCAGGTGGCCTGGTCCATCCAGGCCGTAGATTCTGTGAGCACAGAGGAGCCCAGTGCGATGGAGAAGATGAGCTTGGGCTGGTCTCTAAGGACAGCTGCATCTGCATTGGGCGCCGATGTGTGGAGTGGCTGAAGGAGGACTCTGTTGCTGGACTCCTCGGGTCTGAGTCCCAGCTCATCTGTTGCAGGCTTCGTGGCCTCAGACAAGTTACTTAGTATCTCTGTGCCTCAGTTTCCTCACTGGTAAAATGGGGATAACTAAGCACCACTCCATAGGGTCATTGCAAGTATTAAATAGGTTAACGCGTGGAAAGCTTTAGAACAGTGCCTGGCACCTAACCAGCACTCCTGTTAGTGCCAGGTGTTTGCTAATAGCTCCGGGGGGTGTGGGAGACTCCGGGCACACGTCTCTCCGTGGGCCAGTCAGGACATCTCTGCAGAGAGCAGCGTAGCTGCCTTCGGGCCTAAAGGTCTGCACCCGCAGCCTGGTTCTGGCTTGTGCAGAAGGAGGAGAATCTCCCATCCCATGTATCTGTGGAATCTGTGATCTTCCGTGGCTCGGCTGCCTCTACTTCTACACGAGAAGGAGGACCTGGGGGTCTTCCTGGGCTGAGGTTCCACATACCTTTCTACTTCTCTGAAGTTCCTGTGGGAAGGCAAGGGGGATTTCTCAAGTGCGTCCCTGCTGTCCCTTGCGGCTTTATTCTCTATGCCTTTGAGGTGGGGCACCTTGGCCTGAATCAGGCTGTGAGGTCCTGTCTCCTTTTCTTAAATAAAAAGTCCTTTTTGTCAGCAGAGTATTGCAACGTGGTATAGTAAGGACCAGCCTTCTCAAGGGAGAGCATGCTCCCTGGGGAAACACGAAGAGGAGTAATTCACCTCTAAGTCCAAGGAGCTCACTCAGTTAGGAGGGGGAGGGGATCACAGCCAACATGGCCGTGTCTCCAGCCAGCTGTCTGCTGTGGGCTGTGCCACGGGTGGGACCTCACAGGCAGGTGAAGATGACCCCGCGGCCCCAGGGGTTAGAGCTACGTTCCCACCTGGGAAGCAGCTGTCACCTGTGTTCACTGAGTACCTACTTCATTTTCAAGAGCCCCAACCAATTTCCACAGGCAAGGGAAACACGAGGGGCTGCCTGCATGTCCCGTTCACGCAGCTGGGAAGCAGTTAAAGGGGACGGTCCGTTTGATTTCCCAAGCCTGTGGTCTTTGGGGATGGCTTGGGTTAACCCTCTGCATCGGTAAGTATCTCAAGTCTTAGGAGAAGTCAAGTCCTGCGAGATGGAGCGTGCTTAGTGGGTGCAGGGGATGAGCCTGCAAAGGCACATTGCATTTACCGGGGCAGAAGGAGACGCCCGGCAGCGAAGGTGCGATTGGATATGGGTGGGGCTGTGGAAAGAGTATAGAGTGCTTCCTCCTTCAGTCCCAATTCAGCTGTTGGCTGGCTGTGGAAACTTGATGAACCCCAAATCCCTAGACTAGGGTTGCAAACTACAGGGGGCCAAGTCCTGCCCACCACTTGCTTTTGCAAATAAAGTTTTATTGGCACATAGCCATGTCTGTTCACATACACTTTGCCTGTGGCCGCTTGTGTGCTGCAGTGGTGGAGGTGAGCCGCTGTGACCCAGGCCACGTGGCCAGAAAAGGTGGGAACATTTACTATCTTGTCCTTTGCAGAAAAAAGGGTGCTGATCCCTGCCCTGGACCATGCACACAGCGCAGAATTAGGGTAGACAGGATGTGGAGGACGGTGTAAAAGGGTTCTAGCCTTTTTTTGGCTCTGCCTCCTGCTTCCTTGGATGCTACGCTCCTCCCTCCCCACCGCTCACTCCACACAGGGGCACTGGAGTCGCTCCAGGAAGCATTGAGATCTGGAAGTCCTGCTCCGACTAGAGTCCCCACCGTGTGTGCAGATCTGTAGCACCTGAGCTCAGCAAGCTCCCCTCTACCCTCCCTTTCACGACCACCCTGCAGATAAAGGGCTCATCTCTATTTAATGAGATGTTTAGATGTTGGCAGAAGTGTAGATGTTCAGCTTCAGCCAGCTAGCCTCAAAGCCTGCTCTCAAACGATAGCCACGGGGATGTAAGGTACAGCATCAGCACAGGGAGCATAGATGATAATATTGTAGTAACTATGTATGTTCCAGGTGGATGCCAACTCACTTCAGAATCATTAGTCCTGTGAAGTTAGTTCCCTTCTTTTTCTAACCCCCGAACCTAAGTTTCTTGCCCTTTCTGTGGGCTCCTGCTGCAGCCCAAAGTGGGAGGTGAGATGTGAGCCTGGCCAGGCAAGTCTGATGGGTGGAGGCCACCTTCTCGAGTCTTCCTGTCTGAACTGCTTTAGGTAGGGGTGTAAGACCACGTTCTTAGGCAGGCCTCGGGCTGACTTCCGGGCATCCTGTGTCACCCTGGCGTCTGGCTGGTTCTGACATCTTCCTGAGAATGTTGGGAGTGACTCCGGGGGATGGGTGGTATAAACTCCAGCTGGGGCACTGTTGGCCTCCATGTAGCTGAGTAACTCTTGCTCATCTCCTCCTTGGCCCCCAAAATGTTTGACCTGGGTGCCCCTCTGACTTGGCGTTTGGCTGTGTCCCCGCTGAGGGCTCCTGACTCACCCCTTCTCCTGATAATCAAGGGGGTGGGGGTCCCCAGCTTGTGGCCACAGCTTGCAGGGACTTTATCTCTTGCCCTGACTTGCTAAGCTGCCCACATGGCATCCCAGTTGATTTCCAACCTGTCCCATTTGAGAGGAAAGCGTTTCTGCAGGGTTACTTTGACCAGAATGATGGAAGTCATCCTGTCCAATGTGTGCTGTGGACACTGCATGAATCCCGGCCCAGCTCCAGGGGAGGGTGGCAAAGAGGCGAGGACAGCTAGGCGACAAGACTGGAGCACCCGGACTGCTACCGTTCGGCTCCACTCCTGGCTCGCGGCTCAGGAGCCACCCTCAGTTAGCGGCCGGTCCCAGCTCCATACCATGGGTAAGCCAAGTCTGTCTGTCTGTCTATTTCATAAGTCAGGCTGATACCTGGATCTGGGTTCTGGTCGGCTTTTGACTTTCTTACCTCGTGCCCTCTGAAGGTTGCCAGCCAAACCCCCTCTCCTGCCTTTTGAAAACCGTGGGGGTCCAACAGAACATACAGCCTGTATCAGCCTGTATGTATTTGGAAGCCACTTGTCCTGTTTATAACCAGGACAGGAGAGAACTAAGATTTATGAGCACACTGGGTGCTTCTGAAAAATTTAAATAAAGACGAGCAAGGAGGGAAGAGCCCCATTTCTGGCCTTTCCACGCAAGGGAATGGGAAACGCGGTTTTCAGGTTTCCTGTTGGATCCCCAGGAGGTGGTCGTCTTGGACCTGGCTCTTGCCTGCAGTTTCTGCAGTGGGAACAGAGAGTGTGGACCCTCCAGACAAGGCATTATTGTAGTGACCGCTGGCGACGGGGCCTGGCCATCCCTGGTGCTTGCTCCGGGACCACCACTGCCCAAGTGCTTGCGTGTTACTAATTTCGTCCTTGTTGTGTCCTCGTAAGGCAAGTAAAATCGTCCCCGCTTCGTAGATGAGAAAACGGAGGCCCACGGGGAAATACTTCTCTTAGCTAGTTAGTGGCTGAGCCAGGATTCCAGTTCCAGCCGTCTGGATCCCAAGTCTCTGCTTAGTCCTCGTCTTCGGTCCAGACCGTGTCAGCTTTCCCAGCTCCTCGCGGAACCCATCCGCGGAGACGCTTGCTGACCCTCTGTGCACCAGCACGTGCGTGGGAGTGTGCTGCACGAGCGCGGCATCTGCAGTGACCAGAGGCATGGAAGGCGGTGCCCATCCTCAGGAGTTTGTCACCTAGAGGAGGGGCGGCCTTTGTCCTCGGTGCTTTCCCATGATTCCTACCGAGTTGTGCTGTACTTACTGTGAGTCCTCCTGAGCAATGCCCTCTTCGTGAGACTCCCAGTTTCCCGAGGTCCGTTTTCATCACTAAGACGCCGAACAGGTTTGTTTTCAACCTGATCATCCACCCTCTTCCAGGATGGCTGCCATCCTCGTGAGAAGCACAGTGAAAAGGCGTTCGCGCAGTACAGCAATGTGCAATGTGGTTGGTTCATCCTCTTTCTGAGGGCTGATTCTTCACAGCCCTCAGGTCAGCTTGCAGAAGCAAGGGCAGTGGGGAGAACGATTTATCCCCAGCATCCCTTGGGCTGCCCAGTTGGATTACTCTGATCTCCAGTCTCTTAAAGTGCACGAGACCCACTTCCTGTGCACGAGGGACAAAGAGGTGGGCACGACCACTCTTGCCATCTTCCAGCATCTCCTCCCTGCCCAGTCTGAGGACTACGGTGGGGTTTTCTCAGTGTCCTGGTCATCTTCTTAGAAGGATACAGGCATGGTCGGCAACATCCCCTGGACCACACCTTGACCTCAGAAGTTCCTGCCAAAGCTGCTTGTTTGAGGGAAAAGCAATGCGGACAATTTTGGGTCCTTAGGGCCTTGGAATCGGCCCCGTGGGCAGCAGCCCCAGCTTCTGAGCAGCACAGCTGTCCCACGGGTCAGTACATCAGAAGTCTGGTCTCTCACTGACTCGTTTTCTGGAGAACACGAGGTCAGGTTAGTCTGGCGGCCTTCCGGTTGGTTTCCGGGGAAAGCTTAGTCTCCCAACCGGAAGTTTCTGAATGGGGTTGGGAGTCACTTCACCTGTAACATTTTTTTTTTTTGACTCAGATGTTTAGTCTGGTGCCCAAACTGGGTGGGATTATAAAATTGTCCAGTTCATAGAGAACAGAGAATACACTCCTCCCAAAGTACAGTTGATTCTCTAGGAGGTTCACTGCAGTCTGAAGAAAGTGATACCCATCATTTTTTTCAATTGAAACAACAGGATTCTTTCTGATTCAGTAGGACGGGTAAACAACGTTTTCGACCAGCCCATCCATACGCTGACACCGGAGATCAGCAGTTAGCAGGGCTAGAAGGCCAGGGAAAGGGCCTTTGCTTTCAGCCTGGCCTGCAGAAATGGCGTTATTTAGATTAAAGAAAGCTCCAGCCTCATTGTAGCAGCCAGTCAATTTTGTCTGCTTGAAGCAATTCCTGGACTTTGTTTTCTCCGAAGACAGTTTATTTTTAGGCCCATCAGGGAGTCTGCAATGAGGGCGGGTCTGAAGGCCAGCCTGGCAGCGAACTGCCGGCCCCGCAACATGCCCCGTGGCCCAGAGAGGCTCTCTCGCCTACGTTAGCATGAAGGACGGGCCGGTTGCCTGTGAGGGTAACGGGAAAGGTCATGAGAAGGTCAAGGGTTTCAAAGGAGCCCAGGCTTTCTAGCACAAAGCCTGTCACTGCAGGCCCAAGTGCAGCTCTTTGGCCAAGATGACTCGTTGGCTAAGAAAGCTCCAGCTGAAATAGCTCATTCCCCTGAGTACCAAATGTTCATTAAAACTCCAGTTTGTCAGGTGCTACTGTCCTGGTTGTCCCCGATTTAAACAAAAGTTCCTTTGTGGCCACTGGCGCTTGGGAATAGAAACTTGGAGCCGTGTCGAGGCCCGGAGGCAGCCCACGGAGCCTTCAGAGCTTTCGCTGGTGGAGAGTTGATCCCAGATAAATGAGCCCTGGGCGGCCCCGGAAGAATGCTTGGCTGTTCCCTTGTCCTTGGTAGACTAAAGAAAGGGGAGGCCTGCACTTCACCTCCAAGGGCCAGAAACTTCTCTAGTGGTGCAGCGGGCTGGAGCGAGGGTGCTGAGCCACAGAAGTTGTTGTGTTTGCAGGGATCTGGGGTTGCTGGACCCGGGCTCGCCCCAAATTGCACAGTGCCATTGCTGCTCAGGACTTCGGTGAGCTGGGAGAGGACAGGAAACACGCACACGCTTTGTGAGACTGAAGGGAGGGCGGACGAGACCACCGCTTGGGTGGCCTTCTTTTGCACAGTGGGTAGAACCTGAGAATTTGCTCTTTTAGGGGTCACGACCTGAAGAAGGTGAGACCTTCTCCTGAGCCAGCACAGAAGGCAGGTACTTTCTTTCCCGGGAGGCCCCACTGCAGAAGCAAGATGGGTACTTGGGTGGGGCTTGGGTGTGCAAGTTTCTTGTGCTAACAAACACGAGGAGACTGAGAATCCTGGTACCCACCCTGAGTTGTGGAGTTGGCCAACATACGATATTTAATTGTGCGCTAATGAATATGTCTGCAAGAGAGATTACAGCCCGGGCAACGCCGGGGTAATTTCAGTTAGTGACTCTCAGGGTCTTTCTCTCTCCTGGGATGCCTGGCATAAAAATGTCTATAAACCTTCAAAAGGCTGTGTTTCGGTCAGGGGCAGCAGGGACAGGAGGGGAGTGAACGTCCCTCTCTTTCCAAGTGCTGAGCGGGCAGCCGCGTCTAGGCTTGGAGGGCGGAAGGGTTGTGAATGAGGGAGAAACTGCCTGGATTTGTTCTGTCCCAGGGACCCCCTGGGGGCCTCCTCCCCAGGGTTTTGCACTTGCTTTGTCGCCCACCTGTTCCTACGCCTGCATTTTCTTCAGAGAATCATGAATCAATAGTCAGTACTTGGGCTTATTCAGGATAAAATGACTTTCTTGGCGTCCTGTGATGAAAGCCTGGTTTGAAAATGCAGTGCGCCTCATTAAGCATTTATGAGGGGAGGGGAAGTCTTGTCAGCCAAGTTGAAAGATTCAGCCTGAGCTAAACCCTGTAGGAATAAAAGGGGGGGGGGGATGGAAACTGGGTGGGGGTGGGGCTGGGGCTGGGGATGTGGAAGGGAGACCAGAAGTGGCGCTGGCCCCTGTTTTCTGGGCTGGCTGTAGGTAATTCCTTCCCAATGGTGAGGTGCGTGGAGCCCTCATTTAAGCCTCGAGGGTGCCATCAGCCTCACCCCTGAAAGTTGGGAAGGCTGACCAGGACGGGCTCTGATCCTGCCCCCTTTACGTGGGTGCTGACGCCCACCCAGTGTCTGGGGTCTTCCACGATGGGACGAGAAAGTGTCGGAGGGAGAGCTCTGCTTTCTGCACACCGCTTCTTGAGGGCTGTCACAATTCTGCTGTTCTGGAAATCTCACCTGAAAACCCATCCCACTCCGTCCACCACTTGGAGGCCCAGGGAAAAGCATTTTGAGTAGAGAGCTACATCCTCAAAATTTTATAAGATGTGACGCTGCTCTGTGAGAGGGGAAGGCGTAACGGGTGACGGCCGTGGTTCTCCCGGAGCTGGGGCTGGGACTTGACCCCTGGAAGTCCCTTCTCAGAGATTCCACAAGAGCAGAGAAGTTCAAGCCCTGCCCTGCTATTTATCGATGTATGTGACTTTGGACAAGCCATTCTCCCCATTGTTATTATTTGAAATAAACTCCCGGAACCACAGCTCTTTGTGTACAATGGTGAGGGCATCCCCAGGGGCAGGTGCTCTGAGGATTGTGCAGAAACGCACGGAAGGTGTCGAAGGGCCACACGCTTGGAGTGACCTGGAGATGCCTGTCGCTGACCCAAGGCAGCACGGGGTGCCTGGCTTCCGCTGCACACCCCCACCCCCAGGGCACAGGTCAAGTCTCATTCTTGGTGAGCTCCCAGGGTTTCCGTTCTTTCAAGTCAGAAGAGAATCTGCTCCTTCCTGCCAGTCAGAGGATCCCGTTGAAGTTCTCATTGAAACTTGTGTGTTTTAGGGCCACTTTGGTGGCTGTGGCATTGGCTCTGTGTCCCATTTGTATGTGAGCACACACTTTAAACAATCTGCGAGAATCTGTCACTCGATAGGAGAAACAGGCCCCGTCTGATGCCCTCCTGTCACCTCCAAAGGACCAGGCCCGAGCCCCCGCCCCCGACCAAGGCCTAGAGGGAGAGTCTGAGAGCAGGGCGAGGCTGCGGTCGACCCCACAGTGCCGCCTCCTGTCCGCCGGGGGAAGGAAGTCTGGCGTTGAAAAAATCAGCTGGTGAAATTGATGCCCAGTCAACTGGCGTTTCCATGTACGTCTGTAAAAATGAAATCCCGTCACGAGTTCTCTCCGTCCACCTGAGATTTACCTGTTGGCTGGGCATGGCAGAGAAACCACAGGAGAGCCTGGCTGGGTGCAGCAGGGCTGCCTCCGAGTGGAGCGCGAGCTCTCTCCCACCCTCCTGGCGGTCAGGGGTGCTGGGGTGAGGGCACTGGGACCCCTGCTCCTGTTCGTGTGAGAGCCGTGAGAGGCGTTTATCAAGGACCTGAGTTTCCCCACAAACCAAGGTGTGGCAGCGCACGCAGCAGGGGCACCGCGCCTCGGGCTCGCTGTTGGGGCCGGACACTGCAATCAACAAGAGGCGGGGAGGCTGTCGGCTGTGGGGACCAAGTGAGCGTCCTGGGCGGCTTCTGTCTGGTCCGGCAGAGGAAGCTGGTGGGGGCTGGTGGGTCTTGGCATGGATCTCTCTCTCTGGATGCCCTGTGCTGTGGACTTGGTCTCTCGGGGCTGGCCTCCCTGGCTCCTACCTGCCTGGGGTGGAGCTCAGGGCAGGCAGCTGGCTCTGGGAAGGCAAAGGGGTTTGGTTAGATTGTAGGGGAGTTCTGGGCATGCGCAGTCAGAACTGATGGTGTGGCTGCAGCCAACCTTCCAGGGCTGCCCCCTTTCCGCGAGGCACTTCTTCCAGGCTGGACAGTCGGGCTGTTCCTCTTCTGCCCTCTGGGGACGCAGTGGTGGTGGGGGTGTTCCCTGCTTTCCCCTGGGCTGGCTCTTCTTCACCCCTCCAGTTCCAGCCGGTTGGGCGGGGGAGGACCCTTTCTGGGGTGGATCTGGGATTTCAGTGTTTCCCAGTCACTTGGGAAGGTTGTGTGAAACACGGGCTCACAGCCTCGCCCCAGAAATTCTCATCACAGGGTCTCAGGGCTGATCTGTTTAATCTACGCACTCCTACGGGGCCTGTGCGTTGGGGCTGGGTTAGAACAGCGCAGGCTCAGGCCCCCCCTCAGCCCTGCTGAATGAGCGACGATGACGGGGGATGTAACTAGTGGGGCTGGAGAGCCAGTCTGGCAGACAGAAGGTTAGGGGGACGATGGAGGGACTGGAGCGGCGGTCCCCAACTGTCCTGTGTGTGTCCGGTGTCCCGGCCACGCCACGCTCCCCGCCCCCCCATCCCCCCACTGCCTCCAGTGTTCTGTGTTGTTCAAAGGTGGCTGGGGCTGGAAAAGGGCCCTCGGAGTCCCTCCACATAAACGGGGACTAAAATTTTACCCTGAACCGTGGTGGTGGTGGTGGTGGTGGTGGGGTGTTGAAACGATTTAAGAATTTAGGACTTTAATGTTAAAGCTGCAATTAAAAACTTTAAAAAGAAGTTTCTTTAATGCCACAAACTTTAAGATGGGGAGAAAGTATGAAGGAGACTTCAACTTCATCTTATTATTCATCAACTTTCTCTTATTAAAAAGTAAATCTGAAGCGAATATGGCAAAGCGGTCATTGATAAGTTGTGGGTGATGTTATATTCTATTTTGAAAAAAACACTTTACTGAGATTTAACTTGTATGCCATCCAGTTCACCCACTTTGCGCCGTGCAGTTCGGTGGTTTTCAGTGTATTCACGGGGCTGTGCGGCCGTCACCGCAGACGGTCTGGGAGCGTTCTCGTCACCGCACAAAACCCGCGTACCCCTTGGTGTCGCCCCCCTGGTCACCCCAGCCCTAATTAGGAAACCACTAACTTGCCCTCCGCCTCCGTATGTTTACCTATTCTGGACATTTCTATCAATAGACTCATAGAGCGTGTGGTCCCTCGGGTCAGACTCATTTCATCTCGCATAATGCGTTCAAGGCTCCCTCATGCTGCGGCACCTGTCAGCGCTCCATTTCTCCTCACGGCTGGCAGAGTTCTTCACACTTTCCTGGAGTCAAGGAAGTTTCCCAGCCTGACAGGGTAATCTGTTGTGGTCATGCTGGAAGAAGGTTCTTACGTGTGAGACTGAACAAAGCAGGCAAGGGGGGCGGGAGCATGGGGGGTTGGGTTCCGCTGTAAGTCGGGTGGCCGGGGAAAGCCTCAATGCAGAGGTGACATTTAGGCAAAGATTTAAACGAGGTCTGGGGACCTCACAGATGGTGCTCCAGACAGGAGTGGCAGGTGCAAGGACCACGAGATGGGAGCACGTCTGGGCGGTTCAAGGATGTCAGGTGGGTGGTGAACCGGCCGGAAGCAGCAGGGTGTGAGGCTGGAGACATTTGCGGGGAAGGAGATGGAGCTCACTGAGGACCACGTAGGATGCTGGAAGAATTTGGCTTTCTTTCTGGGTGAAATGGGAAGCCATGAGAAGGCTCTGAAAGGAGGAGTGACTTTACTGACGTACAGGTTCAAGGACCCCTCTGGCTGCAGTGTTGGCCATGGACCATCAAACTGGAGGGCCCAGGCAGCAGGTCCTGCTGGAAAGAGCAGGGGGACCACGACATGAACCCCTGCACAGGCAGATGTGACTGGACTTGGCGTGTATTTGGAAAGTAACGCTCACGGGCTTTGATGACGACAGACTGAATGTTGGGGTGTGAGAACGAGAGAAGAGGCGGTGCCCACCGTTAGCGTCTGCCCTCGGTGACCAGGAGGAAGGAGTGGCCACTGGCTGACAGGGTAGACATGAGGGGGCGGGTGTGGGGGGATGGGGAAATGTCGGTGGTAAAGGTTTGGGTAACGTTCTCTCTCTGCCTTCACTTCTTCGCTTTATAAAGTCTAGCTGTACCCCAGCATCTAAACATTGTTAAAACTGCTAGGCCTGGTCTCCACTTACAAGTCATTTCTCCCAGGGAGCTTCGCCAGTTCCTCCCGGAGCTCGGCCAGGGTCCTGCTGTTCTGGCAGCCCCTGCGCTTCCCCATGGCCTTGGTGCACGGCATCACTGCACAGGTGGGCAGGCCAGCGGGGACCCTCTGCCCCGAGCTGGCTGGGACCGCCAAGGAACATCGCACATATCCTTTGGTACTGCAGGGGACGCTTACTGTTCGTTTGGTGGCATCCTGCCTACGTGATGTGAAGGTGCTTCCCCTTCTCACTCTCAAGTCCCCTGTTCATGTTCAGGACAAGAGCGAGACAAGGTACAGCCCTCAGTTGCGTTTCTGGGTCTCCCACTAACTTTCTTCTACATTTCCCCGGCCTTTTAGCCCTTGTCAGTGCCCCTTCAGCTGAAGGCAGGCACAGGGGGAAGAGATATTGGATACTGATTAAGAAACTGACAGCTTCCTGCTATTAATGAGTAAAAATAGCCAGGCACTGAAAATGAGAAAGGAAGATTTATCTTTGTTTTAAGAGTTAAGCATCTCCTGGGAACTTCAGTACATTACTGAAATAAATGGCTGTAAACTTTCCTGAGCACAAATCAGTATTTTAAGGTGATGAAAGGCCGGCGAGAGTGACAGATTATATTTAATATGGAGGTGACAGGTGGAATAGCATCTTCCTCATTTGCTATTTTTCCATGTTAAGGTTTCAAAGGGAATAGTGAGGGAGACAGGAAACATTTATCATCTAAGTTTTTCATTCCCTCTCAAAGGTTGTTGCTGTTGCGCTTTTAAAAAAAACCTGCAAGAATATAGGGCTAAATATATATTTGCTTTAAAGTGGAGAAAAGTAAAATCCATCACTTAACCCTTTATTCCCCCCCACCCCCCACCCCGCAGGGTTTGTCCCTGTAGCCCAGCAGCCGTGCTGGTAAAGAGATGCCGTGTTTGCAGCAACTTCAAGCTGGATTCTCTCTCCTCGCTGTGACCTGGTTTCCCTGGTCCGTAGAGCCCTGTCAGAAGCCTTATAAGATTAGGGCTGCCGTCTTGGGTTTCGTTAACAGAAGTGTAATGTGAAGGTGCGTGAGCTATCAGACCCGCAGGCAAGCCAGGCCACCTTTCTTGGGGTGAGTCTAGTGGCAGCCATGTTGACAAAGGACTCCCAGGAGTTGGACAGTCTCGCAGGGACCTAAAGGCGGGTCTTGGAAGCTTCCTGTACAAGACAAGCAGCTGAGCAGACGTAAAAAGGGGACACAGGGCTGTTTCCAGGCACCTGTGAGGTTTCAAGCAGGGGAAGGTGGCTTGTTCCGTGCGTCTCATCAGAAGGCTGGGTCACGACAGCTGGGAAAAGACCCAGGGTGGGTGGTGGCAGTGAAGGGCTGGTCTTTGCTCCCGTCGGACTTACATCCAAATCCAGACTTCACTGTTAAACGTTCAGCAGCTCTTGGCTGAGGGTCGGTTTTGAACCAGGTTCTTTTCCAGGCACAGAGAATGCAGTGGACATGGGACAGGCGAGGACCCTGCCCTCACGGAGCTTCCATCTTAGTGGGGGCACCGAGAAAAAAAATTCAGATACTGAGAAGGTGACAAAGTGAATGTGAAGTAGACGTGTGGGGGTGGAAGAGAACCGTGTGTACAGGGAGCTCAGAGGCTGCTCTACAAGGGACATCGTTTGGGCTGAGAGGAGGGCAATGGTAGGCAGTCAGTCACAGGAGGATCCAGGGGATGGGCCGCCAGCAGGGGCAGCGTGAACGCAAAGGCATCAGGTGGGAGCCGGCTGGCCTGGTGTGCACAGAGCTCAGACCCCTCACTATGGAGCCAAACTGCTCACGCAGGTATGAACTGGTGGGGGGTGGGGGTGGGTTCCCACGGATCAGTCAGAGGTTTCCCTGCCCAGGCCCCTGGGGAAGGATCAGCTTCCTGCAAAGTGGCAGCCTGTGGTTCTAATCCCTGCAGCATCAGGACTGCTTCTGGGAGGGCTTTCCCACGTTCTTAACCAGCCCGGGAGGAGGCTCCGTTGTGTTATTTCTTTGCTCTGGGTTCTGTCAGGGTCACAGATGACGTCAATGAAGATGACAGTGGTGACAGCTGCAGCTGTATCACAGCTCACCCTGAGGACTCTGTACACTGGGCACTCGGTGGGGCCCCTCCTCGAATCCCTGCCAGTTGGGGACTGTTTATGCTCCCCTATTGTCCTGGTGACTCTGAGGCTTGGAGAAGGCACGTGACTGGCCCAGGGTCCCGCGGCGTCAGCCCCGCCTCCAGAGTCATGCCTGTCGTGAGTGGTCTGGGTGTGAGTCGGGAGGAAATGAGCCTGGAAGCAGAGCTCAGAAACTCACCGTGTCCCGGACACCATGGTCCGTGCTGTATGTGACTAACGATAAAAAATTTGGAAAATGATTTTTGTCCTCAATAAAATACGCAACAATCTGGGTGGTGGTAATGGTTGGGACAAATGTGGGCATGGTTTTTTGGGGGTGCAGTTGACCTTCCAGGTGGAGAGTATCGTGACCTGCCATCTCCGAATGAATTAGGTGCCTTGTGGGTGCAGAGAGCTCCACTTGAGGAAACCTTTATTTTCCTTTCCACCCCTGATATCTAATTTGGGGGGAAGAGCCTGAACAGGAGATAGATTCTAATCCTTTTTCTGCCCCCAAACTAACTGTGATTGTAGACATTTCTCCTGGGAATTACTTTCCAGATTGTAAAATAGGTCTGGGCCAGCCGTGATTCTGATGAATTCTAATTAGATTCTCTTTGATTCTAACGAAGCAGATGCAGAGTGGCACCTGACAGGCACCTGCCCGTGTGTCATCTTGGACAGACTGAACGCAGCTCGAAGCTCAGGCTGCAGACATACCCCGGGCGCCTGTTGGGGAGCATGGCCGACTCCCGCTGTGTGCTCCGTCCGTATCTCCGTGTGGCTGCGCCCTGGCGTCCGAGGGAGAGACGGGTTGTCCGGGAGGCACACTGCGGCTCAGCCTGCAGCCATCCATCACTGAGGCACCTTCCGGATAAGGGCAGAGTGACCTTGGGGCCGCGCACACCCGTGGCAGCCCTGGCCTTGGGTGCCTGATGGCTGAGGGTGCTTTCAGCAGCTGCTGCAGACCTACTCTGGCTAATAGAAGAATCTCACTAATGAGATAAAGCGTGCCAGCCAGATTTGGGGGAACCTGGGGAGGCTGGCTGTGAGAGGGCTGGCTCAGGTGGGAGACGGATGGGGGCTGGGGTGCATCTGATGTTTTCCAGGAGAGTCTCAGATAGACAGAGAGAGGGTTAAACTAATGGATACATTTATTAAGTGCTTGCCACGACTAGCCCGTGTGCTAAATGCTTTCTGAGGACTGTTTTCGTGAAGCCCTCATGGTAACGCTTGGAATTAGGTACTATTGTTATGTCTGTTTGATAGATAGGGAAGCTGAGGCACTGACTGAGTCACTTCCCCGAGGTCACGGTCTTAGTGGGGTGGAGTCAAAATTTGCATGTAGGCCATCCGATTTTGAAGTCTAATTCTCAGCCGCCACCCTCCACTCTCCTGCTTCTTCCCTCCATCCCTGTGTGTCACGCACCTACACTCGTTGCCCTGTGACTTAGCTGCGTTTCCTGATAGAGCAGAGGGTCCCCCACCACTTGATGTTAAACTTGGCTGCGTGACTTGATTTGGCCAAGGAAACATTAGGGAATGTGATTCAATCAGAGGCTTGAGATGTGCTGGTATGATTTAGCGTGGGTTCTCACAGTGCTCCTTCCTGCTGTGACAAGACCATGCCCTGGGAAGCTGCTTCTCCATGTGTTAGGTATGAGCCCTGTCTGCAGCTGCACCCAGCCACAGCGGCAGAGCACGGACTATTCACAGACCTACGAGTGAGAAATGCATGCTTTTTGTAAAGCTCTAGGTTCGCGGTGGTTTGTTACCATAGCAATAGATGACGGATGTAATGGATCTGCTAAATCATTTTCTTTTTCTCCCTTTTCCTTTTTCTAAAAAAAAAAATATATATTTTATATATTTTATATATTTATTTTATATATATATTTAAAAATATATATTTATATATATTTAATATATATTAAAATATATATTTATATATATTTTAATATATATTAAAATATATATATTTATATATTAATATATTAAAATATATATATTTATATATTAATATATATTAAAATATATATTTATATATTAATATATATTAAAAATATATATATTTATATATTAATATATATTAAAATATATATTTATATATATTTAATATATATTAAAATATATATTTAATATATATATATTTTTTTTTAGAGGGGAAGGGAAAGAGAAAGAGAGGGGGAGAACCATCAATGTGAGAGAGAAACATTGATCAGTTGCTTCTCGTATGTGCCTTGACCAAGGATCAAACCTGCAACCCAGGGCATGTGCCCTGTTCGGGAATCAAACTGGCAACCTTTTGCTTTGTAAGATGACACCCAGCCAACTGAGCCACACAGGTCAGGGCTTTTTCTCCCTTCTTTCCTGCCCTCTCTCCCGTTAAACACCTACTATGTGACAGGTGCTGTGTGAGGGCTGAGGAAATCAGCTGCAGCCTCGCAGACTCCCAGGTCTCGGTCTTGGGCGGGGGGAAGATCATCGATGGGGAGGTGAACCCAAATGCGACACTGGAAACACAGCAAAGCATGAGGGCCATTGACTCAGCCTGGGAGTTGGGAGAAGGGCTCATCCAGATGATAACGTTGGCCCTGGGCTTGGAAGGCTTCATAGGAGTTTGCCAGAACTGCTCTTCTGGAGCACAGGAAGTGCTTGCATAGTCTCTGCTTCCCTGAGGTCTGGTACATGGCAGCCATGCGGTCATGGATTGGAAGGAGAAAATCCTGAAGGTTCTTAGGAAGGTCTGGCCTGACCCTCTCAGCCGGCCGGGCTAACTCCCACAGATCTGTTGCAATGCCTTGTAGGTCTTGAGTCCTGTCCCTTTAGTGCCCCTTCCCCCTACAAAGCCTCTCTTATTTGTTTGGACTTGGTTGAAGCAAGAAGCAGCCCCTGCAGGTTTCCAATAAAATCCTGGGGTCAGAACATCTGTGTACAGGCCTTTGGTTTTCACCTGATTAAATAATGAAGCTCCATTCATCTCTGTTTGTGCTGGAAGAATTCAATTTTGCCAGTTAATGATGGCGAATCGCAAAATCTAGGGAAATGACAGCTTCCGCAAAATAAAAGTAGTCACTGTATTTTTATGACTTGACCGTAATGGTCCAAGTGCATGGATGGGGGTTTGCAAACTGCAAACATGAATTAGTAATGCGCTCTCCAAATGCCAGCGCAGCTTCCTGATGCGTTTTAATTGCTGTTCTTTGTGGTGCAGGAGAACCTGGCAGGGTGTGACTGGAGCAAATTGTTTCTTTGAGATTTGCCAATGTTTTCCAGCCACAGGGGCGTGCGCATGTGCGTGCACAGACACCTGCTTCTTTCCTGAATGGCGCTGGGTGGCGGCTTCACGTTGCCGTCTCCGGGGAGCTTGGGCCGGAAGCAGTCGTGCGCCATGCGGCGTCTTCGCTTCCCCGTTATCCAGACGAGTAAGAGCTGATCAAGGGCGTGGACGATCCAGAACGTGGAGGATCCCCAGTGATTGTCATTTTGTGTGTGCGCGTGTGTGTGTTTGGCTCCTGGCATGTTCATGTTAATTATCTTGTATGGCTTAGACTGAGCTGTTTCAGAACCGTAAGTCAGGATGCAGATGTCTCCCCATTAAAATTTCCGATTGGTCATTTAACAATTCACCTATGAAAAGAAGGAAGAAGATGAGCCAGCTCAGCTTTACGTACGTGTACCAGACCCAATTCCTGGCTTTTCAAATGCATTGACTGAATGAATTCTTATATTGTCTGCATGGTACAAGCACCGTTTGTTCCCCACTTCACAGATACGGAAATGGAGGCCTGGAGAGCATGAGTTTCTTGGCCATAGCAACACAGCGAGTGAGCGGGAGAGTCAGGACTCAAACCCAGGGGGTCTGGCTCCGCGGCCTGAGCTCATGACCGCTGACAGTATGTGTTCACGATCTGGTTTGACATCAGGGCTGCCCCGGTCGGTACCCGGGAGGGCGAGCCGCGCATGCGCATCCCAATCCTCCTTGAGCCCCTTTGTTCTGACCGCGTTGCCGCAATCACTGCAGTGGAGCCCCACGTAGTCATGTTTGAAAATTATTCCAAAACAAGAAGTTTATTTTTAAAAAGATGCCAGGAAAAGATACCGCTCCTTTTTCTGTCAGTGAACTTTTAAATTCTGGACTAATTTTAGATTTACAGAAAAGCTGCAAAGATGGTACAGAGTCTCTGCGCAGCCCTCGCCCTGTTTTGCCCCAAGGTCACCGCACATGGTCAGTGTCCTTTGTCAAGCTAAGAAGCCAGCACGAGTGTTTCATTATTACTGTTACGGAAAATAATTTGGAAAATAGTGACTCTGGCGCGATTCTCGGTAACGGAGTGAGGCTTTATTACGCGCGGACCCAGAGGAGGCAGTCTCCAAATTCTGGGCCCTGAACCTTGACTGAGCAAGGCTTTTATAGCTCTCCGGACGCCCTATCCTACGTGGCTGAAGCAGGAGGTGCAGAAGCTGATGCAAAAATAACTCTAGCCTTGAGGTGTCCTTGAGGTGTCCTTATCGGAAGCTGGGTGTTCAGAAGCCAAAGTTAGCTGCTACATTACATGGACCCGAGGCTTCATTCTGGTTTCTCCAGTTTTGCCATCAATATGATCTTCCTGTTCTGGGGACCCCGCATAGCATTTTTCCCCATTTAAAAAAAAAATATCCATGGGCCCTGGCGTGTCTGGCAGGCACTGGGTGCTCGCGCGTGCCTCCGTCAGTGTCTGCTGAGCCTTGCTGTGTGCCTGCCTGGGTCGCGGCACTGGGGGCACAGCCATGCTGACATGCAGCAGTTTGATGAATGATCCTTTCAGTGAGCGAATCCTGGCTGCGTGTTCGCTGAGCGCTGGCGGCGTGGCGGGCTCATCGGATTGATGTTATGGCCCCGTGAGGCGGCTGACGTTCAGAAAGGCCAACTAAGCTTCCTAAAGTCGCACAGCTGGTGAGGGGCAGATTAGGTTTTCTGCCCCAGGACTGTCTGCCTCTTGGCCGATGCCCCTAACTATTGTTTGGGAATGCATGTATGCATGCATGAATAAACGAATGCTTGCGTGAATGAATGAATCCTTAAAGACTGTCATCTGAGGCCAAAGTTGTATCAAATGCGAAGAGGCAGCTAGCCTGTAGTAAACAACAGCAGCAACAACAACAAAAAGAAAACAAACCCACAGACTGCAAGATGACCAAGAACATCCACCCTCTCCCATCTCGGATAAGTGGAGATAGATTGCACAAGTCTTTTAATAACGTAGGCGTTTCTCCCTGGTAAGCAGTACAGAACGAGTAAGCAGACGATAAGCAACAGCAGCGAATTATTACCAGACTCACAGGAACAAAAGTAACTGGTGTGCGTGTGTGTGTGTGTGTGTGTGTGTGTGTGTGGAGCCCCAGCTTCCAGACTTCCCTCCTGAGGGAAGTTTTCAGAAAAGGCTGCCAAGAAAAGGCGGTATGAAGGATAAGCCTCCAGCTCAGCCGGTGGCAAGTCATCGCCTATGAATCTGATGTCAGCTGTGCTGTTGCCCAAGGCCATGGCATCCCTGTGTGCAGGATGAACGAAGGAGGTGAGGCCCACTGCTGGGAAAGCCCCCTGCGCTGGTCCCAGGAGGGGGACGCCTTGTTCTCCCTCTCTCACCCCGCCCTCCCGTCATGCCAGACTCTCACTGACCATCCAGATGCGTAGTTTTGTGTGACTGTGACTTCAGTTTGCTGTTTCCTGCTTTTTCTCCTTTTGAGATCTTTTCTATCTCAGGCCCGTTGTATGGAGTCATCCTCCCCACTGGGCTCCCACTGTGCTCGGTGCTTGAGCGAGACTTGCCTGGTCTCCTTGGGCTCTGTTCACTCGCCTGTCTTCTCTGAGAAACCCAGTGCACTGGGAAGGTGGAGGCTGGGTCTTCCTTAGTAACCTTGACCCAAAGCCTTGCCCAGGCCTGCCCGTAGGAAATATTCAATGAACGTTTTTACTATGAAAGGAAGTGGAATTGAATTAGTATAATACTAATAACAATAACAATAATAAAAAATAATCCTTCACTACTCATAAATGCTAAGCATTTTACACGTATTTTGTTATTTCACCCTCCCAACAAGCTGAACTATTTTAATTCTCACCTTCCGATGCAGAGAGTACAGCTCAGAGGGTGCAGGAGACCTGTGGAAGGGGCCGGAGCCGGGACGGATAGAATCTGGGACTGCAACCCAGGCGGTCTGGCAACCAGAGCCTGTGCTCAGAGGCTGTCCTGTGCTGCCACCAGGCTCCTCGAGAGCACTGCCTGGACTTTGCCCCGGACCCTTCCTTCGGGGCTGTCACATTTCCAGCTGAGAGAGCCGGTGCTGTGCGCACCCCCACGCAAATGCGTAGTTGCACCCTGAGTGAAGAAAGCCCAAAATATAAACATCAGAGCCCCAGTTTCCCCAGATAGTTTCCCGATAGTATACACATATCAGATATAATCTATAAAAAACTCAGTGACAACTCCAATTAAAAAATATTGTAACTGAAGTTAACTCAGTATATGGGGTGGACAGCAGAAAAGAGGGTTAGTGACTTCAAAGGGTAATAGAAAAAAAATACATGTGTTCTTTGTATGTGATTAGAGTTGATAAAATTTTAGCTGTAATTCTTAATGGAGGGAAGATTTGTTTTTTAATTTTCAGAATGAGTTGTTGCAAAGAAACTTAAATGGAATTTATCTGGATTATCTGATTAATGCGAACTTTAGTTATATCCAAAAGGTCTGAGGTGCATCTCTGATACTAAGTGGGGAAGTCTGCATCGTCAGCCACTGCTCTGTAGGGAAAACGGGCTCTTCCATGCCTGCTCGCACACTCTTCCCAACCCCCTCCTTCCCTTCATCAAACGCTTACCGAGTATCTGCTCTGCACTGCAGATGGATGGGGGACAGCTCAGGAGACTGGTGGTCCCCCACTGCCCATGGCCACCCACCCTGTGATTCCTGTTTCGTTCCATGCGCCTCCCCTCTGCTCAGCTCTCACACTGGCAGCCCAGAACTTGCCAAGTCAAGTCAGGGGTAGGGTTGCTTGGCTAGCACCTGGGTAAAGCAAATGGGATTTGTGGATTCTTTCCCAGGAAGCATCCTCTCCTGGGGGCTCTATGTTCTGGAGTTTTGGCAGCAAGCGGCACTTTAGAACAGGCACAGCTGTGTTTCAGATGTTCTTTTCCAGTAACGGGAAAGAAACTTGTTGGAGAAAAATGTGCCTCCTGAGAACAACTAGAGAAACTAGCCCTGGATATACAAAACCAAACCCATCACCACAACTACCACCATCACCACCGCTAGCAACATAAACAACCAAACTCATGCATTTGAGAACATCAAAGAGCTACCGAGGTGGCCAGAGCTTAGGGAACTGGGTCCTGGGGGTAGGAGAGGCCCAATGATGTGAGTCCAGTATTCTTCTGTGTCTTTTCCCCATGAGGCGTTTGAGAATTCCAAGCTGCATGGAGCTCAGTGGGTAAGAGATTGGGTAGAAAGCAATGGTCACAAGTTTGGAAGACCAAGCAGGAAGTTTGGAAGTCTCCTGGGTCTGGGAAACAAATACTGAAATCTGGGCCTGCTAAAGAAGAGGGTCCCTGGTAAACACTCAGGTGTGCAGTTAGTGTCCTGGAATGGCTGTTTTTAGAACTTAGAAGTATAAGTTCTAGAACTTTATTGAAGAATAGAGTAGCCCTCAGAAAAACCCAGCTTCAAATTCCTCAGTCCTCAACTGGATTCCAGTGATTTTCCTCTACTTTACCCCAAAGCAAGATAAAGCCTTTCTGAAGGAAGATGTAATTCACCAGAACCTCAAGTTATCTTCATACTTTTCCATACAGAATGTCTTACATTCTAAAAAAAGAAAAAAAAAAAAAAACAAAACCCCAGGCATATTAGAAAATAGGAGCAAATAACCAAATACCAAGACAAAAAGCTTGGAGTTATTTAGACATGGACTTTAAAATAACTATGGTTAATATGCCTAATGAACCTAAAAAGTGGAGAATTTTTCAGAGAACTAGAATCTATTAAAAAGCAGGTGACGGTTCTAGGACTGAGGGATACGTTAGATGAAATTAACTCAATCTACGGGTTCAACCACAGATTAGACACAGTAGAAAAGAGGATTAATGACCGAGAGGATAATATATAGGCTGAAGCATAAAGAGAAAAACTGATGGAAAATGCAGAAAACTGTGTAAGAGGCATATGGTACATGGTGAAAGATCTAATATGTGCAGTTGAATTCTCAATGAAGAGACATATATTGGAGCAGAAGCAATATTTGAAGAGATACTGGTCAAGAACTTTGCAGAACTGGTGAACAACATCAGGAAATAAGCCCAAGAATTTCTATAAACCCCAAGCAAAGTACAAAAAAGACTATTCAAGGTAGTTCATCATCAAACTGATGAAAACCAAAGATGGAGAATAAGTGAAAGTCTTCAACCGGGAAACAAGATAAACAGCTGGCTTCTCTAAAGATGTGTTGAAAGACAGAGACAATAGAATGATATTTTTAAGGCACAGAAAGAAAACAATAGCTACTTCAAGTTTCATGTCTAGAGGGAATAACCTTACACTACAATGGGAAATAAAGGTGTTTTAAGACAAACGAAACCTAGAGAATTTGTTGCCAGCAGATCATCATAAAAGAGACACTAGCATACTAAATGAAAGTTTTCAGCATAAGAAACATCCCAGAAAGAACAGGAATGCTAGAAAGGATTAAGAGCAATTCAGAGGGTAATTGTGGGTAAATCCAAATATATGCTGATGTTGTAAAGAAGTAACGTATGCAAAGACAAACAATCCAATCAGAGAGGGAGCCTGTGTGGTATAGAGAAGATATACAAATGATGACTAGACACATGAAAAGACAGTCAACATCGTGAGTCCTTAGGGAAATACAAATTAAAATCACAATGAGATGCTATTTCACATCCACAGACCGGCTCTAATAAGTGAGACAGGCAGTAACACATTTGGAAAGGATGTGGAGAAATGAGAATTTTCATACGGCGCTGGTCAGAATGTAAAATGGTGCATCCGCATTGGAAAGTAGTTTGGTAGTTTCTCAGTTAAAACTGTCATACCGCCCAGCGACTCCACTCCCAGTTATCCACCCGAGAGACATAGAAACAATGGCCCGCGCAGACTTTCGTGCAGGTGCTCACTGCAGCGTCGTTCATGATAGTGAAACAATGGAAACTGCATGGATGGCCACGAGCTGGTGAACGGAGAGCCGATGGCGGTGTATCACACAACGGAATACTATTCAGCAATGAAAAAGAACAAACTGTCGACACATGCTATGTCACGGATGGACCTCAAAAGCATTCTGCTAAGGGAAAGAAGCCAGACCCAAGAGACCACACGTTGTGTTTCCATTTTTGTGAGATGTCCAGAAGAGGCAAATTTAGAGAGATGGAGAGTGGATGGTGGTTGCCTGGAGCTAGGAATAGGCGTGAGGATTTGCACTGTAAGTGGATGGGGGGATTTTGCAGGGGGGGGATAAAAGACTCTAAAACTAATTAAGGGTGGTGGTTGCACCACTTAGCGACATTTACTAAGAATCATTGAATTGTGCCCTTGAGATGGGTGAGTTTTATGGTAGGTGAAATATGCCTGAATACAGTTGTCTAAAATCCATGGAAAATTAAAATACATAGCAACAATAACACAAGAGCAGGGGAAGTCAAAGGTCTAGTGTTATAATTATCTTGAACTGGCCACAGAGTAGTAAAAGTAATAATTTATATTAGACTCTAATAAGTCAAAGATGTGCGTTATTATCTTTACGGTATCTACCAATAGAGTGACAATGTGTAAGTTAATAGCTAATAAAGGGACAATTATAATGAAAACACTCGGTTAGTCAAGAAGTCAAGAAAAGGTAGACTTAGCAACATAAAACAGTTTGGCAACTAGAAAACAAATAGGAAGACAGTCAATTTAAACCCAGGGATGTCAATAATTACATTATATATGTAAATAGACTAGATATTTCAATTAACAAATAAAAAAATCTAACACTATGTTCTTACCCGAGATAAACCTTAAATATAAGATACAGAAAGATTTACAGTGAAAGGAAGAGAACACACCACGTGAACCCCGGCCGAAAGAAAGCGAATGTCATTGTGTTCGTATAAGACAAAGCAGACCTTACGGCAAAAGGCATTACTCAGTATCAGAAGAAATGCTTCCTTATGGTAGCAAAGACAGGCTCAGTCCACCTGCAGGATATAAAATCTGAAAGGTTACGCATTAAAAATTCACGTGAGCCTGTTAACATTGCCTCCCTGTGTGTGTGTGCATGTACACATATACACATCCATGTATGTGTACATGTACACACATGTAACTAAGCATGATCACAGTGGCAGCGGAAATTCTTAACTGCGCCTCCTCAGGATTATTATTATCACTATTTTAGGATTATTATTTTTTAACAATAGTCACTCTCAGTGGTGCGGTCTGAGAGTGAGTGTGTGGATGTGTGAGAGAAAGAGAGAGAGACACACTCACACACTTGCACCTCCCGGGAGTCACTCAGAGAGACGAAACCCTCCTATTTATAAATAAATCCAGAGTTAGCCTTTCTGGTTCTTTCCCTGGTCAGCAGTTTCTGGTGCTTTTCCATCAAGAAGAGCATTCTTCTGGCTAACCAGAATCTCTCCAGTTGTGATTTAAATGCCTTTAATCTGCTTACCACAGTAAGCAGAGGGGATAGAGGAGGGGAAGCCTCACAGAGCTGACTTTGAAAGCAAGGGCTTCATCTCCTGGACTGCGGGGGTGCAGAATGGCGTGGTGAAGAGTCCAGCTTCCGGAGCCGGCCTTTCTGGGCTCCACGACCAGGTGCGGCTCCTGTGGGCTGTGTGACCTCGGGTGGATTACTTCTCCCGGACACAGGCTCTGCGAACACGGTGATCAGCAGGGCTAATTCTGCTTATTAGACTCATTGTGGAGAATTATGATTGTTTCACCCATCCCCCCAGTACCACCGAGGACACTTGTTGGCATCTAGCAGGTTCTTCATAAACAGTTGTTGAGCCAGTATTCCAGAGGGCCCGCAGCCTCTGCCTGAGTGCCCCAGGGCACACACACAGATCCGAATGGCTGAGCTATACAGTCCTGAAGGCAATGGCATAATATATAATAATCCGTCTTACCCATTACCCTGTTACTAGGGCTGCTGCTGGTCCCTATGAAAGAGATCTCATAGCTTAAAGTTAGGCAGTGACTTAGTTTCCTGGTGCTGCGAACTACTGCAAACCTGGTGGCTGAAAATGGCAAAACTTTATTTTCTCCCAGAGCTGGAGGCCGGAAGTTCCACATCAGGTGCTGACAGGGCCGAGCTTCCCACCGAGGCTCCAGGCACAACCCGTTCCCGGCCTCGTCCCGCTTCTGGGCGCTCCAGAAGTAGCTGGACTTGTGGCTGTGTTGCTCTGGCCTCTGCCTCCCTGGGCACGTGGCCTCCCCTACCCGTTCTTTCATGTGTATGTATCGAGAATCCCTCCACCGCTCTCTCCTCAGGACACTTGGGGTGGCGTTTGCCACTCCCCTAGGTGATCCAGGATGACCTCCCCATCTCAAGGCCCTTAACTGAATCGTACCTTCAAAGACCACTTTCCCATACAGGGCAACATTCAGGGGGCCCAGGGACTGAGAACTGATTTCCTTGGGGGGCCTTCATTCAGCCACTACAGGTAGGGAAAGGAAAGAGCAAAGGACTATGGGAATGTCAGGTGACCGGCAGCCACCCTGCTTAGGGAGAGTGTGCAGGAGGAACATCGTGTGCAAGTCGGAACCTGCCCACGCCGAACCCCAGTGGGTCCCTTGAGCCTTACCCCCAGACCTCTCTGCCGCCTTCAACATCATGGAGTAGTTCTTTCCGGACAGTCTCCTTCCTGTGTCAGCGATGCCACCCGTGGCCTCCTGCTTTCCTCTCGACCTCCCTGGAGGCTCTGCTGGCGCCTGTTTGTTGGGCTGCCATTTTCGGAACTGCAGGTGGGGCTCAGGGTTCTGCCCTAGGCCCCTTCCCAGTTTGCAGAGGGGAAAATGAAGGCTCGGAGCGCCAAGTGACTTGCTGCAAGTCACTCAAGTAGCAAGAAGCAACCTCTTGACAACGTGATATGTGATTCAGGTGTCCCAGCCCCTTGGTGGCACATGAGCAGCCTCTCTAGTTTAATGTATCACAGCACCTGGCATGGACTAGATGCTCAATAAATATTCCAGTAAATGCTGAGTCAGAACTCAAACTCTGGTCTCCTGGATCTAATCTAGTATTCTTTCCTGCCAACATTTTGTTTCCCGAGGGAGTAGCTTTCCCTGAAATTGCAGTTCCTCTTAAGATTTTCATTTTCAGCAGCTCTGATTCTTACGTTCAGGGACTGCACTTAATTATTGCAAAACATCTGCCAGCACAAAACGCCGTTTGGTTGCTGAATCGTTCCCAAGAACGCCCCGTGTGCTCTTGTACTTGGAGACACAACTTCCGCGGGGCCCTGGGCCAGCGGAAGTGCCTCCTGTTTCAGCGGCAGCAGGAGGATTCAAGGTCGGCTGGCTTTGAACACAATCACTAATTAGATCACTCAGGGCTTAATAAAAAGGTAAGCCTGCTGAACTTCTGCACATCAGGCAGTGGTCCTTATCGACAGTTAATAACCTCCTCAGGAGCATTTCTGAGGAGGCGTTTGTAAGGTGCGATTCCACGCCCCCCCCCATCCCGTGCCTTTACATGGGGGTCCATAATGATGCCTGTAATAGCTCACACAGAGCCCTTCCCCCGTGCCAGCCAGTGTTCTAAGCACCCCTCGAACTTTTTCACATTTCAGTTTCACAGTGCCTTGTGCGGTATGGACCGTTACCACCCCCATTGTACAGGGAAGGAGCCTGGGTCCCTGAGAAGCTGACTTGCCCATGCTGCCCCAGGCGGTAGGTGGGAATGGGGTCTGGACCCAGACTGGCCGACGCCAGAGCCAGCACTGTCAGCCTCCAGCCTCTGAGGTCAAGGCAATGGGGGCCTGCTCCTCAGGACGCAGCCATGACAACACTGGACTGCAGGCTCGGGAGAATTCCTACCACGGCCATTCATGGCGAGACTGGGTTTAACATCAGGCCGAGATTCGTGCCTCAGAAGGTTTTGAGTGACTGGGACCAGGGGAGGCCCCAGGGCCTTCGACTGGCTCGAAGGTGCCTTCTGGATCTCGTCCCCGCTGCGCTCTTCGGCCCCAACTTCCACATCTTCCCCTCACCCCCTGACTCTCAGAGGAGTTCTGATTTGGAAATAGCTCAGATGGTCTTACCCACGCGATGTTATTGATGCCGGACCAAACTGCCTAATTGCCCTGCGTCTCAGCTCAAAAACGGGGATAGTAACAACACTCCGTTGGGTGATTTGGGGGTGATGATGAGGCAGAATGTCGGGTGCAGGGCGGGTTTCTGTCACTGTGATGCTGTTTGTGGTTCTTCAGACCCCGAGTCCAGGCAGGGGCAGGGACTTGCGGGGTCCCCGCCTCCATTCCACGTCTGCGCTCACAATGATCTCTGAAGCGAACACGCAGCGGGAGGGACGCTGCCCAGAGCCCTCAGACCTCCCGGGGGAAGGTGTGGCCCGCAGCCCAGTGGGCCAGGTCACCTGGGGGCCTCAGCTGGGCGGTGCTGGTGGCGGTTCCCAGGGAAACCTGGAACCAGGTCAGGCCCGTTGGCTGTAAGTGAAGGGTGGAGTCTTAACCCAGATTCCTGGGGGCCTGTGGGAGCTGCTGGTTGTTTGAGGGCAGATGTGTGATCTTCCTTCCAACACTTTCTTACTGGGATGGGAGGAAGGGTTTCAACGCTCCTTAGAGCTGCTGCCTTCTCTTTATTCTTTCCCCTGAGCTTTCTTCAGTGCTCCAGACGCCTCTGCAGGGCCTTTCTGTGGGCAGGCACCTGGGGCAGTGTCTTCACGGAACAGATAAGATCTGCAGCTCCCTGTCTGAGGCCCCAAGGGGTCAGGGCACTTTATTTTATAAAGTCAGCCTCCGGGTCCCAGCACAGAGGCCACCTCCCGCTTGTATTGCTCTGACCATGACCCTGAAAAAGCTCTCCCTTAGATCATCAAAGAAAGCTCTGTTTCAAGGCCACTGGCTCACCTGAATGCCAAGACCAAATCCTAGAAGTGACAGCTGAAATGTGAGGGTGCTGTGTGATTTTGGGCTTGTCCCTTTCCCTCTCTGGGCCTCCACTGCATCTTTAATATGAGGGGATGGACCGAAGTGACCTTGACTTCCTTCCCAATTATGTAATTCTTTTATTCCTAAGATACAGGGAGATTAGTTTTTAGCTCAACGTAAAGGGGTATCCAACAGCCCAAATTGCCAGCAACCAGTGGAATGGGCTGTCTCAGGAGTAGTGAGAAGCCCATGGTTGGAGGCATTCAAGCAGAGGCGTAGAAGTCCATGGGGAGCTACAGAAAAGCTTCCTGACCTGGGGAGGGGCCGCTGGCCTGAGAGGCTCAGAGCTGTCATCATCCTTCCTGTTCTCTCACCCCTCGAGTGGTGGAGGTGGGTTTCGGGGGCACGTCCTCAGGGAGGGGTTATGACTTCCTCCTAGGAGCCTGGAGGCTCTGGCACTGAGCTCCGAGGATGTGGAAGTGGGTTTTGGCCCAGAGTGTGCTTAATGTCGTGGAAGTCAAGCCTGGTTCCAGGCCGAGCCTCCCAGTGGAGGGGAAGCTGGGCAAAGATTTTAGAGGGGGTCCCTGGAGGACTTTTCTGAGCGCTTGGACGTCCACATTTTATTTTCACCACAACGTTGAATGCAGTTTTTCTGAGTAGAGAATTCCTGACTCAAAGTAACTTTTCCTCAGAAATGGCCGCTTCCTCTCCCCACACCTGGCCTTGCCAACGCCATGTCTGGTCTCATCACCGTACAGTAATCTGGTTTTTCTTCTCTGGGGCCTTGAGGGATCTCTCTAGTTTGTTCCAGAAGTTCACCCCAGTGTTCCCACACGTGGGTCTGGTGTCGTGAAATGGCGGCTCTCCGACTCTGAAGGGTCGTGCTTGCGGCCTGTCCCCCACGGCTCCTGCCCCATTCGGCTGTTCTCTCCCTCTGTGTGTCCTGTTGGGTCTGGGCTGCCCTGCACCGCCAGCACGAGACACACGGGGCTGGGCAGCGCGTGACAGTGGCCGGTCAGGCCTGAGATGTGCTGGGAGTGTGAGATACTCTCCAGATTGCTGAGACTTAGTTTTAAAGAAAGAAGAGAAAATCCCTCATTTTTCTATTGATGACATATTTAAATAGTATTATTTCACATAATATGTTAACAAAGATTATCAAAATTATTTCACTCTTTTATTTATTTATTTTTATTTTTTTACCTTTAAGTAGCTACCAGAAGGTGTATAATGATATCCGGGGCTTGCCCTTCATTTCCACTGGGCTGTCCTTTGTCAGCATCTGTTGGAACCTCTGCGGCTTTCCCTTGCATGTCTTTTAACTTTTCTCTTACACTTTCTATAACTTTGATGTCTTCTTCTCTGATATTTTATACCTCTAAGGTCTTTGAAAGGCATTTTGGGGGACTTCCTGAGCTCAGTCTTCTAGATTACACAATGAATTTTCAGTTGTGTCTATTCTGCTGCTCAGCCCCTGCTGAATTTCTAATTCAGATGGTTATGTTTTAAAAAGTTGGCGATCTCTAATTGTTTCTGATTGTAACAGTTGGCTCCTGTTTTAAAGATTTGATCAACTACTAATTATACTTATGTTAAAAGAATCATTGTTTGCTTTTTACTTCACCTCTCCAGGGTTAATTCCTTTCTTAGTTCCATTTGGAGCTGCTTTTCCAAGGTGGAGTTTTCCCGCAGGTGTGGGGTGAGTCTGGACTCCGGGCTTCTCCTCAAGTGTGAGATTTTCTCTTTGTCTCTGGGAGTGTTCTTTCTGTTCACTGCAGTCTGCGTCCAGGGATTGTGAAGGGCGAGTGGGAAGTGTGGCTTGGCGGCTGTGCTGGTGAGTTTATCTTCTGGGGGCGGGGCTCTCCGACCTTTCCGGGATCTGCTGGGCCTGCCCCAGGGCACGCAGACAGCTTCTGCGAGGAATGCTTTCCTCTGCTGTGCAAGCCGAGCAGCAGGCAGGGCTGACAGCCCAGCATTCCGAGTGTGGGGCCCCGTTCACTCATGCCTGCCCTGGACCTAGTCCGCCCCTCCCCGCACCGTGCACCACAGGGTCGGGGGGTGGGCTTGGAGCATCCTAACACTGCTCCTCCCTCCGGAGTGGCCATCACCTGGGTCCGGTGTGGACGGTGGCTTCCCCCCTTTCCCTCTGTCTCTCACTCATCCGACCCTCTCTTTTTGAAACTTTCCAAAACTCTGGGCTTGCTGGTAAAATTAATTTTTATCTTTCAGAGTTTTATGAGGTCTAGCTTTAAGGAAATATTTCCTGTTTGTTTCATAGGATTGGAAGCAGAGACAGGGAGAGTGGGAAGGAGTAAGCACATGTTTTTAATCTGTGATCTTGAGCCAGTTTTTCACCAAGAAATGAAAAACTTCTCAATAATTCCAGCTTCCCACGTCTCCTCATGCCAATCACAACACAACGTGGAAGTCCTCTTCGGAGGGCCCTGGGGAGGTGGCAGGAGGCTGTGGGGACCTGCCCCGGGGAGACTGCTGGCTCCTGGTACCCTCGCCTTCCATCCGGAGAGGTGGTGGGTGCGCTGCCCCGAGTCCAAGTTCTGCAGCCATGCAGGACTCACCAAGGTGTCCTCCAACTCGGAAATCCGGGAAGGAGGGGAACACGGTGGGGGGGGGGTGGGAACAGGAGTCGGGTGTGCGCACGTGTGGCGTTCCGGAAGTGTCCCTCTCTGCAGGGGCTCAGTGGAGATTCTAACATCAGACCTCGGTGTGACTGGTAGTTCGTCTCAAAAGGAACCATCTGCTCCTCCAGGAGCACAGCCCCCCTAACCCCAAACCGCAGGGGAAACCGAAGCAGGGGCGCTGAGGAGAGTGCGCGGATCTGTCTAGTTTCCCCTCACTGGGCTGGGGCGGCTCCTCTCCCAGGAGCTGCGACCGTGGTGCCCACGAAGCCCGGGCCACACCGGCAATCCCACCGGGGAGGGTTCTCCCAGAGGACCCGTCCCCGGCCCGTCTTCCCGGTGCCGGGGAGACCCGAGGTAAAGGCTCTGGAGAGGCTGTTGGATGAACCGGTGATAAACGAGTTGACCTCCGTTGGGAATGGGAAATATGTTCCCATTTTTTGCTGATTGAGCTGAGGTGGTTTTATGTTAATTCTGTCTAAGTAACTAGTCTGTGTTTTCGCTCGCTGGCGTCCCCTATGTGTCGCTGTCACCAATTGTACAATTCCCGAGTTGACTCTCTGCCTGGCGCGTCAGCTGGCAGGGATCTGCACCGGTATCCGTAGGGGTCGCACCGTCATTTCCTTTTTGGTCATTTGTAAAAACGTTAAACCGGCCCAGTTCCTGCCCCGATCCTCTGGGTGGACGCACTGTTTATAGTCTTCTGCTCAGAGACGTGCCTGTTTGTCTCTGTCCTTTAGCTCCTGTCTGTCCTGACCTGCAGCGAATCCGTCTTCCAGCTCCTCACCAGCGCATGTTTCACCAACACGCGTTTTGAAGGGAACTTCTAGGAGTATTTCTTGGCCAGTGTTCCAGCACGCCCGTGGTCATCCTCTCCTGGGCGTCCCTCCCAGGCTCCGGGCACTAAGTCTGCGTCCTCCTAGGGCGGCCTGCGGATGGCGTGGCCGTCGTCGTGGCTCCCACAGGAGACCGGTGCTCAGAACGGGACTGTGTGCACGTCCCGGGGCATGTTGTTCGCCCGTGATTTCCTTTCAGGTTGAAGAGAAAAACGTAGAGGGGCTTAGTTCTAGGAAGAGATGAGGGAGCTGTTGTCTGCTTCTTGTTTCTTAGCTACATAAGTAAAGATGCATCGAAGGAAAGGGTACTTCCGAGGTCGTGACAGTTGCTGGTCTCCAAGTGAGGCCGTGGCATCCTGGATTACGAGCCCAGACCTGCGGAAGTTGCTCCTTCATTGTGCCTGTGGGTCGGTGGGTGGGTGAGGACCTGACGAGGTGGGGACAGCAGTGTGGGCCTTCCCTGCAGGATGACCTTGCATTTGCTCTGAGTTTTGAAGCCAAGTTCAGGAGCTGCCGAGTAGAAGAAGAAATCCCGCCCCCTGTCGGGGCCCTGTGGGCTGCTGGGGAACTTGGGGAAAGCTCTGGAGCAGGGGTGGGAGCTCCGGGCTTTGCTGTTTGCCACCATCTAGCCCCGATCCAGAAGTCAGAGGCCCTTTCTGGACTCCTGTCCCCTCACCTGTAACGTGGGCTGCACCGTCCTGCATCGCAGAGCTGCGTGAGACGCAAACGGTGACTCGAATGCCTCTTGGGTGCCGGCACTGTTCTTGATGCTGGGGACACGGGCAGTGACCAGGGTCATCCAGGCCCCTGCTCTTCTGGGGCAGGGCGACAGAAAAAGAATAAACAAGCAAGTAGCTAAGATGATTTGCAGTGTCACAGAGTGAAGTGTTTTCAGACAGTCAGGAGAAGATGGGATGTGGAACAGCTGGGCAGCGACTTGGAGTTGAGCGGCCATGGTTCTACGAGGACGTGGGGGGCTGCTGTCATTGTCAAACATGATGTAATGATGATGACAGTGAAGGCGACACCCAGAGGACAAGATCAGTCCTGGCTGGACATTTAAGGATAGGCACCTGACAGAAATAATCCTGCTGGCTGCATTAACTCTGACTTCATTCATTCTTTCATGCATTCATTCAAGTATTTGTCAGGCACTTGCAGGTGCTCAGCATGGGTCAGACACGGGGCACACAGTGGGGAGACGAAGCCCATGGGGTGTGTGCCTCCAGAGCTCCTGCTGGAGTGGGGGACAGAAGTAACCCTGCACGACTAGAGCTGGTCAGTTGCTGCTTTTGATAGGCAGTCGTAAGGGAAGGCACAAAGTTAATTAAAGAGATTATCGGTGGAGAATCTGTGTTTGGGGAGGGTCAGGGAACTCTTCGGGGTTGCATCTAAGGGAGGCCTGAAGGCTGAGTAGGCATTGTCCGGCCCGGGAGGAGTGATGGAGTGAGGAGGACCTCTGGGCAGGGAGGAGAGTCGGGGGGCAGGGGGGCCCTGAGGGACAAAGAGCTTGGCAGGTTCCCGGACGAAAGGAGCGCAGTGTGGCTGGTTCAGAGGAGGGGTGGGGGTGAATGAGGGTGCGTTTGGAGAAAGACGCAGGCACCAGATTGCTTGGGTCCTCGGTAAGGATTTTGGACTGGACTGGACAGGTGGGGTCTGACTCTGTGTGGTGAGCCCAGTGAACGGCCAGACCACCCCATTGTTCTCACCTCTGCGCTGGCCCCGCCCACAGCCCCTCTATTGCCAGGTGCACTATCACCCCGTGGTGAGACTCAGCCCCAGGCCTATCCAGGTGGCTGCAGACGCTCCTCGCTGATCTCTCTGGCTTGGCTTTCTGCCCCTTCACCTGGGTGCAGGCCCCCTGGGACCACCTGGAGGACCGTGGCCAACATCCCCACGACAGCTCTGGGACGGACTGCAGGCTGGCAGGGAGGACTGCTGATGGGCAGGAGTCACACTGATTCTCATGACCCCGAGTCCCCAAGGCAGCCTGGAGAAAGCTTCAGGCAAGTGAGTTGTGTTAAGAATCCATTGGCCACCAGCCCCACTGGTCCTACTGGACATGGCTGTGCCCACTCGCACCCTCGGGGCCTTTGCACTTGCCATTCCCTCTTCCCGGGATGCTGTTCCCTGCCCTTCTCACTGCATTAGCGCTAAAGCATCCTTCAGTTCTCAGCACGGAGGTTTCTTCCAGGAAATCTCACCCGACGTGGGGTAAGGGGCATCGTACCCTCCATTTATTCACCTCCACGCTGGGCAATCGCCGAGAGGAGCCAGCTGTTCTCACTGGGCTCTGAGCGGCTTGAGTGTGGGTCCTGGTCTAATTCATGCGCTTAGCCCTGGTGCCCGACTCTGATCTGGCTCTGTTTAGGTGCTCTGAATAACGCCTAATGAACAGCCATTAGAAAGCCATTTGTTGGAGACCCACTATGTGCCAGGTGCTGCACCGGGAGCTGGGGCAGGGGCAACGATGGGAAGAAACAAATATGGCTAGTTCCTTCTACTTTTGTGTATGTTTGACATTTTTCGTGATAAAAAGTTTTAAAGAATATAAACCCCATTCTAGCCTTAGTGGAAGTTACGACCATGGGGGAAATGTCATTAATAATTACAAAATTTCAGTAATCACTAGAAATTATGCTGAGAAACTATGCTTAGAGGTCTGGAGGGGAAGTGGCAATGAGTAGTTAACTTTGGCAACTCCTAAGGCTCTGCTGGGCACTGGTCTAAGAGCTCTGTGCACATCCCGCACTCAGTCCTCACAAAAGTCCTCCGCGGAGAGCACTGTTATTGTCCTGTTTTGCAGAAAGGGAAACTGAGGTGCAGAGTTTGGCCCAAGATCACCCAGGCAGGTACCCTGACTGTAGGGCCCACCTTTGTTTGATGAAATCTGTCACCTTTCTAGAGATGCACGTAGGTTGCGTATGGCCTACTAATTCTAGAATCAGTGCCAAAACTGTTCTTACGGGGTGCATCTCCCTACTCGCCCCGGCCACCAGCAAATGGAAATCAAAGACTTCCGCCAGAACCAGGTCCGTCTCCGGGAACGTGTGCAGCCACAGTGCCCTCTTGTGGTCAAAACATGCATGGCATGAATATGCCCGGGACAGAAGGGATATTTGTGTTTTCTGGAGCCAGTTTGGATTTCTCACTTGGGTCATCTACTTATGCTGGTGTCTTTGAGGACACGTGGAAGGATAAGCCTTCTAAGGTGGCCTTCGAGGAGCTGGGCAGTGGATGGGGCCATGGCCAGGGGCTGGGAGATGTCTCTACCCCTGTGTTCTGTCCCGGCCTGCGGGAAGCCCCGGACGTGGCTCATCCCAGCTGCCCGCTCCTGCTGCTCCGGTCAGCCTGCGAGGTTTGTTTCAGCCCAGGTCCCCGAGGCACAGCCTTTGCGGGCCCCGAGCCCCTGGCTGAGAGAGGACCAGCTCATTATTCACTCATTCATTTGGCCCAATATTTATTGAGCTCCTAACTGTGTGCCAGGCACGTTCCAGGTGCTGAGAACAAAATGCAGACCACGGGAGACAAACTTCCTACCCCCTTCTCCCCCGGTTAGGAGAAGGAGGCCCTCCCCTCGGGCCCTCTCCACTCCCAGCTGGGCTCCCTTCTCCTTGCTTACAGAGTCGTGTGTGTGATGACTTCACTCTCGGGGCCTGAGCAGGTGCAGGGTCCGGGTGCGTATTATGGAGAAGAAGCCTGGCTTCCACCCCACTGGGAATACAGAGTAATACACCAGAACGCCGACACACACACACACACACACAGCCCTCCAGGTGTTCACTTCCTCGTGGGGAGAGACAGACAATGAGCAGGTGATGATGTAGGTCAGAGAGGGAGGTAAAGGCACAGTTGGGGGGTAGGGAGTGGAGGCGGGGGTGGGTGCCATCTTTTTTTTTTTTTAAGATTTTATTCATTTTTAGGGAAGGGAGGGAAAAAGAGAGGGAGAGAAACATCAATGTGTGGTTGCCTCTCACATACCCCCTACTGGGGACCTGACCCACAACACGGACATGTGCCCTGACTGGGGATTGAGCCAGTGTCCCTTTGATTCGCAGGCTGGCGCTCAGTCCACTGAGCCACACCAGCCAGGGTGGTGGGTGCCATCTTATGTGGGGTGGGCTGGAAATCTTGCTTATAAGGCAACATTTAAGAAAGGTTCCTGGGCCAGTACAATTTGTTCTCCCCACCCCCCACCCCCCACCCCTGCCCAGCGTTACCCAGAAATAGTGTTTTCATTCATTGGATAGTCAGCAGACCCAGAGGTAGTGAGTCAGGGCAGAGGTGAAGCTCAATTTCCCTGCTGGCGTGGTTGCCACACAGGGTCACAGGCTTCTGTGCCGGCTCCTGGGGAAGGACTGGCGGGCATGGGGATGTGAGCCATGTGGGTATCTGGGAGAAACATTCTGAGCAGTGGGATCAGCAGCTGCAAAGGCCCAAAAGTGGGAGCTTGAGGAGCAGCAAGGGGTTGGTGTGCCAGCTGGGGGAGAGGGAGGGGCAGGAGGTGAGGCTGGAGACCTGGGGGAGGGACGCAAGTGACTGTCTTACGGGGCTTGGGAGGTGCACTGCCCGCAGTGTCGGTGGGACTGATCTTGGCCTTCTACACGCAGGGACCGTTCACACTGAGCGCCATGAGCGGGGGCATTTTGAGCAGAGGAGGGACTGAACCTGGCTTGCGTTTTCAAAGGATGATTCTGAGTTGCATGTTGAGACTAGGTTGTAGGGGACAAGAGTCAAAGAAGGGAGGCCTGTTGGGAGGCTCGTGGGGTGACAAATGGAGAAGAGATGGCAGCTCAGGCCAGGGGACGATGGCAGTACCTGCCTCCTAGGCATGGTGGGACCTTAACCTTCTGGGGCTGATCTGAGACCGGAAAGGAATGGCGATGCAGAGGGTGTGCTCCGTGCCCGGGTGTGACCAGCGTGGGCAGTGGGGAGTGGGGGCAGGTTCCTGTAACTACGGGAACAGTCAGTCATTACTGCTTCCGAGGGAGTCACTTTCTGATCCTGGGGACCTTCCTGTGTGGCCCTGACCGCCTTGCAGCACGACTGCGTTTGCCCTGCTGCGCCCCAGTGAGACTGAGTCCCGGCAAGTCAGGAACCGCGTCTTCCCGGAATTCCAGCTCCGCCCATGATACACGTCAGGCCAGGTCCCTGAGCAGGTGACTGAACTCCCTGCTGTGACATCAAGGCGGCCAGGAGCTGTGTCTTCATCAGGTGGTTCCCCAGGGCCAAGCCCCTCATAACCAGCAGGCCCATCCGACTGAATGATACTGCTTTCATGTCTTCAGCTGAATGTAGAATGTTTCCCTCGGATTTAGAAAGATCTCACGGCCCCCGCAGGGTCCCTGAGTCTAGCTGGCGTCCTGCCAAGCTACACATCCCCTGCACAAGGGGCCCAGGGGCTCCGTTCTCCTGATTCACAGGACTGTTCTCTGCAGAGCCCAGGAGAGGGAGGCAGAGCACCGCAGACGGGGAGCTGGCGAGGGAGCGGGCTTCCTTCCTGGTCCTTGTGTGTCCAACCAGACGCTTTGGGGGCTGCTGCCTTCGGCCACTGAGGCTATGTCAGGCTCTCCCAGCCTCACCTGTCTCCCCTGCAGCCCTGCCCCTGGCCCCTCATCCTCCGGCCTCCTCCTCCCCACCCCCTTCCTTCTGCCTGGCGCCCTGTCTCAGCCCCTTTCTCCTGCCTTTCTGCCCCTCATCCCTCCTCTTCCTGGGAGGCCACAGCTGCTCCTCAACACACCTGAGCTGCTCTCCTGTAAGGGCTGTTGAGGGACCAGGAGAAAGGACATAGGGAGGGACCATCTTTCCAGGAACAGTGATGGGGAGAGAGACAGGGGACCCCGCTTAGTCCTGTGGATCCCGCGGCTCCTTGCCTGGGCTCCTCTTGGCCCCAGATTCTGTCCGCCCCGAGTCATGGTCATAACAGCAGCAGCGCCAGCTGACAGGGGAAGGTTATATCTTAATCCCCGTGGGGGTCCGTGAGGGGGAAGCCGCAGCTCAGCCTAGAGTGGCAACAGGACCTCTCCAAGGCCCCATGGCTGGTGGGTGGCGAAGCCAGGACCGGCACCTACCCAGGACGTCCCGGCGCAGACCTGTCAGGCCCGGCAGGGTGTGGGCCGTGCTGAGACGTGGCAAGGGCAAGTGCGCACTGGGCTTCGAAGCCAGAGTGAGGGAAGGGTGTGGAACAGCGCGCGAGTCCTTGTTCACACTGATTACCCGCTGACATGGTATTTTTGGGGGTGATCAGGTCAAATAGATTTATTAAAATTAATTTCATCTTTGTTTTACTTTAAACACACCAATAGGAAACTAAAACTACAGATTTAGTTCACATTACAGTTCTGCTGGGCGTTCGGGTGCAGACCTTAGCCTTTCAGGCCCCGTGTGGCGCTGTGGCCCTGTAGCTGCCCCGCCCCCGCCCCCACCCCTGCCCCTGGTAAACTGGAAGCTTCTGGAGGGCAGGGCCCAGGTTTACTCGTCTCTCTGTTTTCCATGGCACCTTAGATGGGACGTGACACAGCCTAGATCTTTGCTTCTGTCTTGTTGTTTTTTACTTCTAATTTTATTATTAAAGTATAGTCGGCACACAGGGTTGTGTTGGTTCCGGGTACACAGCCCAGCGCTGGGACATTTGTAGACCTTACGCCACGATCACCGTGATGAGTTCAATGACTGTCCGTCACCGAGCCCTGTCATCACGGCAGCACTGACTGCGTTCCTGGGCGGCGGAGCACGGCCCCCGGGGCTGCACAGCGGAGGCTTGGACGCAGTCTAGGTGCTCACCAGCAGATGAATGGATAAGGAAGGTGTAGGATATATATTATTATTATTATTATTCATCAATAAAAAAAATGAAGTCTTGCCATTTGTGACAACATGGACCTGGAGGGTATTATGCTAAATGAAATAAGTCAGAGAAAGACAAATATCATATAATTTCACTTATATGTGGACTCTAATGAAACAAATGAATGAACTAGAGAAGACGAAAACAGACCCAGGAACAGGGTTGCCAGAGGGGGAGGGGGCTGGGCACAAAGGTGAGGGGAGTGAGAGGCACCATGCGGCAGCGGCTTTCCCTTACTTTTCACTGTGAAAGCGACACAGAGGCTCAGGCAGCCGCAGAAATTGCGCGGAGGGCTGCCGGCACCCTTCGCTCAGCCTCCTCATGGTGGGTGTAGGTGATGGGGGAGGTTTTGGACAAACCCGTGTGGACTGAGTGAAGCATGAACTCAGTAGGCCCCCCTCTTGTCCACCCTGCGAGGGATGCACGTGGCCCAGCGTTGGGAACCTGCCCGTGGGGAAGGGCCACGCAGGTGCGGCTTGGGAAGCTGCCCCCTTGCACTCCAGGGGCTAGCCAGCGTTAAGTGGTGTAGACCTGGACACGGTGTGGCCAGGGGTCAGCTGTCCGAGTCGAGTCTTGCCTTCAGCACGCAGGACTGGTGCCCCAGGCACGTCACTCCCGAGCCTCCCTCTCCCGTCTGTACAATGGGGCGGCACCAGTGAGTTTCCCCTGCTGGCTGGCTGTCCTGACCGGGACAGTGGAGGCTGAGCGGCAGCATGCCCTCCTGACTGTGGGGCAGTGGCGCGAGGGGGCCCTCAGCAGGGGGGTGAAGTGGTGGCTCCCCCAGCTGGCCAGACACTGAGATGCTTCCTAAGACCAGAGGCAGGGCCCCACTCGGCAGGGGTGGATCTGCTCTCAGCTGCCAGAAACAGATGCAGCTGGCACCTGCACCTGCCAAGGCGGGTGCTGCTTTCCTCCTGCACGGTCTCGAGCATAGATGGACCAGGGGCCTTGGCTTCCAGGCACGTGCCTCTTGGTGGCTTTGGGAGGGGTTGGGCATGGTGAGGAACATGGAGACCTCCAGTGCTCTCCTGCACAGGATCCACGCATTGGTGGTCCCCAAGGCAGTGGGGACGGAAACCATGGAAACCAAAGAGCTGGGGCAGTGGGCTCCCTGGGTCTCTGAGCCGGGCTCCTTCCAGGGCCGCTGGGCCTCTGTCCTCACACTTGTAGGCCTCCTAGAATCTGTTCCTGCTGCCAGCTGCCTTATTCCAGGGCATTTATTTTCCACTGTGATTTCTTGGGGAGAAAATGACTAATTGGAGAGATGAATTTTAAAATGCTAAGTGGTGGTTCTGGCCCTGGGGAGTCCGCTGCCCTGCGGGCGTTCAGCGGGGCAGCAGAGAAAGTGACGTCACTGAGGGCTTCCTGGGACCTCACTCATCCTGCGGGTGTCGGGCTGGCCAAGAAGTCCGTTAGGTTTTTCCAGTACGATGGTTCTAGTAGTGCTTAGTCGTCTTTAACTTCATTCAAAACAATTTTGTTGGATTGTATTGTGACAGCTGCCCTATCAGCGTGCATTTAAAAAACTTATCAAAGTTGGTGAATTTTTGTGCAGCCATTTTAATACTGAAGATGGAAGAAGATAGGCAAATTTTTAGCGTATTATGCTTTATTTCAAGAAAGGTAAAAACACAACTGAAACAAACAAACAAAAAAAGATTTGTGCGGTGTATGGAGAAGGTGCTGTGATTGATTAAACTTGTCAAAAGTGGTTTGCAAAGTTTTGTGGTGCTATTGGCATTTTGGCCAAATAATTCTTTGCTGTGGGGCTGTCTGATGCATGGGAAGATGTTTAGCAGCAGCCCTGGCCTCTACCCACTAGAAGCCACTAGCAGGAGACAGCTGACATATCAAAATATCCAAATCAATAGTTGTTGATGAAAATGAAAAATGTGCCTTTTATTTTACAGAGAGGAAAAAAAAAAAGAACTTTCTGGCCATCCTAGTACCTGCAGGGCCATTTCCAAGGCAACCAAGAACGCCTGAAGGCGGGGACTTAACCGAGGGTGGTTTCCAGCAGGTGGCCTCTATCTTTCTGACCTGAGGAGACAGACTTAAAGGGTGTGTGAGAAGGTCTGGAAAGAGCCAGATCTTTGGAGCTCCCACTGTGGACCCTGAGATATGAAATGGGCTAGAGCTTTCTCCTTTTTAATCCTAGCGCCAAAAGTCAGTCTGTGGACCCAATCTGCTACTGCCTGCTTTACCGCTGGACTCCTCAAAAGATCCGTCTGCGCCTCTTGCCTCTGTGTCGTCATTGCCCTCTCTCTCTTCAGCCCCTTCCAGTCGGCCATGTTCTCACTGTCAAAGCCGTCGATGACCTTCATTTTGCTGAGTTCCGAGGTCGGTCTTCCCACCTGACCTCTTAGCAGCGTCCGACACAGGCGACCACATCCACCCTGAAATGCTTTCTGTTGCTGGTTTATGAGCCCCAGCCCCTACACTGCTCCGTTTTTTCCTGCCTCCTCATTTCTCCCCAGCCTCCTTGGCTGGCTGCTCCTTTTCCATCTGAACTTTGCGCGTGGCGCCATCCCGGATCTCTCTCTACTGACCGTGGCTCTGGATACTCTCCCCGCAGGAGAGAGTATCACGGCTTTAAGTGCCACGCACTTGCTGGTATTTCCCAGACCCGCAAGTGCAGCCGCAGCCCACCAGCTAAGATCCTGTGTGCGGTCGCCCCGTTGACGTCTCGACTTGGGTTTCCAGTGAGCCTTTCAAACAACGCGTCTGGAGTGAGATACTGGGTGTAGAGCTCCACAAGTTCCCCTCTCAATCTTCTCTATTCCTTCTCTCACCCGACTAATGTATTTTCAGCATACGCTGTGCGCTAGGGGGTCTTCTGGGGACTTGAGATACGGCAGCAAACGAAAGCAAGTTCCGGCTCTTATGGACTTTATGTTCTAGTTGGGGAGGTGTCATCAGTTGGAATGTGTCCTTAAAAAAGTCACATGTTGAAGTTCTAGTGCCCAGACCTCAGAATGTGAACTTATTTGGAGATAGTGTTACACATGCAATTTGCTCAGTTAGTGTGAGGCAATATTGGAGCAGGGTGGGTCCCTGACTCTGCGGGACCGGTGCCCTGAAAAGGCAGAGAGGACGCGGGCATGCTCACACGGAGGACTCTGCATGAAAACGAGTCATAGCTAATGACAAATAATAGCCAGTGATTATGGATTCTTAAAATGATCCTGGGAGACAGGATCATTTTATGAAGAAGAAACCAAGCTCAGACTGGTTGAGTCGTTTGCCTAAAGGCACACAGCTGGCAGGTGCCAGAATTGGATGCGGACTGAGGCGGACACCAGCCAGCAGTGTCCGTGTCATTATGGATGAATTAAAACATGCACACAGACTACCGAGTCTGGTGGGGGAATAAGGACAACAGACTGGCTTTTCTCTCAAGAGGAGCCACAGCTGTGGCCTCCACCACGACAGGCCCTTATTCTAATAATATCTCCTCACATTCCAAGATGGTTCTCTTCACTATCCCGGTTACAACAAAAGGAGCCAATGCCCCTCATTACCTCACAGAAGAAGGATATTAGCAAATGAATAGGCAGGTAGTTACACTGGGCCTGCAAGGTACTTGCAGGGTGAGGGGGTTCAGCAGAAAGCCAGTCTCAAAACAGCCTAAGTAAGATTGCAAATCTGATCTCCCACGAGGGAACCTGTCTGTGGGCGTGGGTCCTGTGCATCTCCGAGTGGGAGCTGGGCCCACGCCATGCAGAATGGTCTGCCACAGCGGACCTCGGTCCACTTGGTACCGAGGGAAATTCCACTTTGCCACGTGGATTAATGTCCTGGTGCGTTTGTCACTCATGTCCCAGACTCCAGGAATATTTAACCTAGAAGAAACAGAGTCTTAAAAGTCCAACGATTATATTCTTGGTGTTTAAGCAGAAGGAATAACTGCAAGTAGCGTTGTTCCTGGCCTCTCTTGTGGTGGGAGCAAGTGGCGCCTGCGCCTGAGAGATGGAGGCGCTGACGGCCCGCGGAGGGCTGCCCGAGGCTGCATGTGGCCGGCATTCCCTGCGGGTGTGTCACGGGCCGGGCCGTGTGCTAAACCCACCCACGCTTCAACGCATCCCATGACCCTGTGGGAAGGACAGGCGGAGATTCCTCTCACTGTGCAGGTGAGGGGGCGGGCTCAGAGTGGAGGCACAGCCCGTGCCCACGCGGCCTGGGCGCTGAGAGCCGGACTGCGCACCTGGAGGGTCTGGCTCCCACGTGTTCACTCCTCAGCAGTGCAGCAGATGGACTCTGGGCCGCGGTGCGGAGCCTGTTACCATCCGTCTGCACGGGACTGGGGCGATTCTGCTCAGAGGCGGGGCCCCGGGGGATGTGGCCCTCTCCTTGATCCAGACGGTTTTTGTTCCAGAGCCAGTGCTCATCCTCAGCAGTGCCTCTCTTAGAGAGAGGAAAGCCTGGCTTGCAGTTCTACTCCGATGGACTGTCACGGCCTCCTCACCTGCTTCTTCAAATCTTTGTCTTAAACAGCCTTCTTAGAGGGTCGTAGCTTCTCAGCCAGTCAATATACTCAACAATGAACAAGAGGACTTCAGGCATGAGGGTGTTCTGATTCTGCTGACTGTGATGAGAACTGGAAATGGCATTGCTAAATTCAAACCTCGTTGTAGATGGGAGTAAAAGCAAAGGGTGGACTATTTTGTGTGTCAGTGATCTGCTGCCGCAGAATACCCCCAAACTCTGTGCCTCAGCACACAAGTATTTGCTCATCCCACTGCAGGGGGGTCATTGAGGCTGAGCTCAGTGGGGAGGTTCTTCCGCTCTCAGCTGACTCCTCCTGTGTCTGGGAGCTGTAGGCTGGTGTCTCACCTGGGAGGGCCTTGGCGTGAATGACAGCTCCGCTCTCCTGCACATGACTCACACCTCCCCCACCAGGCCGGCCTGGGCACGCACACCGGCGTCTCATGGCCTAACAGAGATACAGTGGTAAGCGGAGCTTGTAAAAGGGAGCGAGGGGAAGCACACCTGTGATTTCGAAGTCTCTGCCTTCTTCACCTTTGCCAACACCACCTAATCCACAGCAAGTCATAGGATTGAGCACAGAGTCCAAATCAGACTCTGTGCACGGGGGACAGAGATCGCCCAGAGGGTGTGGATTCAGGGACGTCCATCGTTGGGGTCACCAATGCAGCCAGCCTGCCGCAGCGTGTGCTGGTGTATGAACCCACTCTCCGTCCGGCCTTGGCCGGTGCTCCCGGCCATCGTCACGGGCCTAGCGTGCTGGGTTTCTCTGATTTTAGGGATGCGTGTTCGCTGAGTGTGTTGCGAATTCCGTTTCGGCTTATCAGGGAAGAACCTCACAAGGCCTCGCTCCCGAAGCTGTGGCACCAGGGAGAATTGTCTGATGTCAAATTAGCATGGACAAGACGTGTGTGAAGGGGAAGCAGAATGTTTCAGTGGATAATCAAATTCAAAAAGAGAGAGACAGCAAGCACTGAAGAAGTCTCCCGTTACTTAGGAATTTATACCTCTGCAAAATACCACTGTACTTAGAAAATAAACAGAGATGTGAGGATGTTCCCCTCAACTTTTGTTTCATTCAAAGGAACTTGGTTGTTAATTGCTATTAACCCAAAAGCCAGGACTGAGTGCTGTTAGAGGGCAGGCAGGTGGCCAGACCACTCTGCCAGAGGTCCCTCAGTCCACTGTGGGGCCTGTGACCTTCCCGTAACGCCGAAACTGGCCGGCCGGGTGCCCAGAAGGTAGACCCCGGGCCTTACTCTGATGGACTGTTGGGGACAGAAGAGCAGCGAACCATCTCTCACCCTCGAAGGTGGGTACCTGTGGGGCTCTCGGGTGATGGCACCAGAGGCAGCTTGGTTTTGTTTGAAGAGAGTGGAACTGGAATCAGAATATCTGGGTATTGCCGTCAACTCTTTCATCGACTTACGGTGTGTCTTTGGGGAAGTCACTTTCCTTCTCTGGGCTGTGGTTACCACTGGTAAGATCGAGGTTTTGGTCTAAGGGCTCCCACCTGTTGTTGTGCGTCTCTGAGGCCACGTCCCTGCGTGGAGTCAGGGTTTAGAATCTGAGTGGAAGAACCTTCAATGATTCATGAACCGAACACATGTGCTGAATGTTGACCACATGCCAGGAGCTGTTCTAGGTACTGCAGACGTAACAGCAATGACGAAAGTCTCATTCTTCAGAGGTTTCTTTCTCAGAAGGCTTTTTCTTCTTCCTCTTTCTTCTCTTCCATCTCCCCTTCCTCCTCCTCCTCATCATCAGTCATTTATAAAACGGTGATTTGGAATGGATGTTACACCAGACAGCGCCCTGGAAGTTCTCCTTTACATGTGCCATCTCATTCAGTTTGTAGGACAACGCCCTGACAATAAGGACTAGGATTGCCCCTGAGCCGGGTATTTGGCTTTGCCCCTTCAGACCCACAGTTGACACTTTTCCACCTTTCTTGATGCCCTAGGGGGCTGACCCCTGTGGACCTGTCAGCTGGCTTCCTTATTCTCATGATTTCATTGGGGTTTGGCAGCGGAGACCCTGGTGGAGGACGCGAGGATCAGGGGGCTGGAGGTCAGAGGGTCTGTTCCCCTGGCTCCCACCATGGCTCCCGGGGGCCACGGGTTCCAGCTCTGGTCAGGCGGCCCCTCCACGAAACCGCCTTCTTGGGGTCTGGTGCCCACTCTGTCCTCTTGCCTTAAAGGCCTGCGGGTGGTTCAGGTTTCCACCGTTGCCAGTCCCAGGCTCCCGCATCATCCTTTGCTGTTGACCTCACGTTTGCGTGTAATCCCTTTATTGAACCCCCTTCCAATCACCCCATGTGAGTGCGCCATGGGTTTCCCGCCAGCCTTGACTGATACACCCCCATTTTACAGATGAGGAAACTGAGCTCCATCCCTGGCCCCGTTGCTAATGAGCTGTGTGATCATCATCCTGGAATGCAGCTCAAATGCTCCCTCCTCTGGGAAGCCTTCCCTGGTGCCCCAAGTAGTCCCTTGTGTAAGGTGTCCCCAGGACCACCCACAGGCCTGACGACTCGCTGGGAAGACTCACAGGACTCAGCCTATAGTCACACTCAAGGCAATGACGTATGACAGTAAAAGGATCTCAAACAAAGTCAGCACCAGGAAAAGGTGCACGGAGCGAAATCTGGCCACAAGCTTCCGAGAGTCCCTTCTGGTGGGGTCACGCAGGGTGTCTCCATTCTTCCAGCACTGAATTGTACAGCACAGGTGAAATGTGGTCCAGCAGGGAAGCTCGTTAGAGACTCAGGGTCTAGGGTTTTAATCCTCCCCTTAGGATATGCTTGTTGATTTTAGAGACGGAGGGGGAGGGGGGAGAGAGAGAAAGAATGGGAGAGAGAGATCAGTCGGTTGCCTCTTATACAAGCCCCACCTGGGGCCTGAGTCCACAACATAAGTGTGTGCCCTGACCAGGAACGAAACCTGCAGCCCGGTGGTGCGCAGGGTGATGCTCCAGCCAGTCGAGCCACCCGGCCAGGGCAGGGCATTTGTATATCAATGTATAATTCTAGGGCTCAGGGGTCAGCTGTTGTAGGTTGAATGATGAACCCCTTAAAGATCTGTCTCATCACACTCCTGGAACCTGTGAGTGTGACCTTATTTGGAAGAGGGTCTTTGCAGATGAAAACGCCATCCTGGATTATGTAGGTGGGCCCCAAATCCAGGGGCAGGTGTCCTCCTGAGACGCACAAGAAGAGAAGACACAGAAGCAGAGAAAAGGCCGTGTGAACGGGGAGGTGGAGGCTGGAGTGGTGCTGCCCCGACCCGAAGCACATCGGGAGCCACCAGAAGCCAGAGGCAAGGACGAGATTCTCTTGCCGAGTCGCCCGAGGGAGCTCGGTCCTGCCAGGACTGGGACCTCGAGCCCCCAGAAGTGGGAGAGCAGAGGCGTCTGTGGTGAGCAGCCGCCCAGTGTGTGGGAGCTTGTTACGGCGGACCTCGGAAGTGAACGCAGCAGCCAAGGGCCAGCCGTGCAGGGAGGGCCCCCCAAGGACAGCAGTCTCCGGTCCGCCAGGTAACCTGTTTTATAGGCCCCACCATTGGCGGTGCGTTTGCCATCACAGGACTTCTGTTATCTTTATGGTACTTTTCTTACCTTAATTACGTTGCTGTCGAGTTACTCATACAGTGCGTGTTTACCGATCATGTGCTGTGTTCCAGGCACTGTGCTAGGTTTGGGTACACAGTGATGAGAAAAACGGACAGGGACTCTGCCCTTAGAGATTTTACCGTGAGAAGCTGTGGTAGAAAGATGGACCTCCACGTTTCAGGCTAGTGACTCAGTCAGCTGATTGTCAAAGCTCAGTCAAGTTCGTCACTTTCTGCTGTGGCTCAAATGGCAGGTGGGGCCAGGTTGTTTGATTGTCCGGTGCAGCAAGGTCACTGTTCAGAACCCAAGGTTACTTCATCACAGCCCAGACCAAGCCCATGATAAAAGGTCTCTTTGTTCTGAGTCTTTGAGTCAGCAGGGAGCTTGAGCTATCCCTGGGCGCCAGGGCGATGCTCCATGGGGCCCCCGTCTTTGCTCCGGGCTCAGACCCATGTGCTGCAGAGAGCATTTGCTCGTTCCTTCTGGTGAGTTCGTGAATAGTGGACTACTTCATGTGGCCATGCCACTGTGCTTTCCTATAGCTTGAACCACAATGTGGACTTTGTTTATGTGTTTATTTGTTTACCCTATGTCTCCCCTGCTGAAATCATAGCTACTCGAGGACCCTCTTATGTCCCATTCCTGGGTACAGAGCTTGGCATGTAGTAGGTACTCATTAAACCTTGGGGAGTGAACGGGTGAACCTGGCATTCCCTTTTCACAGGACCTGCCACCCCACCATGCAAGTCTCATCCACTCACCTGGCTCCCCGCCCCCTGGGAGTGCACACCGTGTTGGAGCATGGCCGTGGCCCTGGTGCCCTAGGGGTCAGTCACGGCTGAGTGACTCAGAGAGTGGATGAGTTTGGATGACAACAAGCACGTGCCCAATAGACCCAGCTTCTGAAAGGTGTTTCAGTGACAAGTTGAACAGGACAGTCTCAGAGCACCTGGGAAGTCTCTCCGAAATTAGGGCCTCATTTCCTCCGTCCAAGGCAATGGGTCTCGTTCAGGCCAGTGCCCTGTGCCCTAAATCCAGATGCCCGAGTGATTTTTCTAGAACTTTGGCCACTGATCTTAGGAGACCAGTTCCCACATTAATACTTACACCCCATCTGTCCTGCCCCCCAAATTGTCTTTGTGAGTCATCTTAGAGTCGGCCTGTAGAATCTCAGTTTCCAGATTGTTTTCCCATTTGTAATAATAACCATTCTGTCTGACGTTTGTCCTTAACATTTCCTGATGGACTTTCCAAAGTCCATTCATGCTTTTGATCTTGTAAAAGAGCAAGTGTGGAATGGACTAATAAAAAATCTATAATGTCAGAGTTTTAACAAGTCAGTCTGTCCTTTGCCATCATAGAACCAAGCTTTCATTTCACTGTTCAAGAATTCATCAGATGAAATGACCTCCCCGTCAGGAAAAACTACTCCGTATGGTAATGTAATCACAAAGGAGAAACATTATTTACCTATATATTATTTCCTGAAGAAATTGGAGTAAGAAAGCCATCATATTAACACCGTCTAGGAGGCCGAATTTCCTGTGTGCCAGCCTGATGGACTTTCATTTTCTTTATAGGAGAGGCAAACTCAGTTCTCATTGGCGGCATGTTATTTGAAGGGTTCATTAGGCAATTGCACATTACATCTGGACACCTGTGGAAGTGTAGATTATATCTACATGAATATAAATGCCTTTGTTATGACTCACACTATTACAGCCAATAACAGATGCCTTTACAGAACAGACACTTAGAATGAAGTGTGAATGGATGTCTCCACATATCTTCCTTAAAGTGCTCGTGGCGATGTTGTATGTTTTTTGAATTTAGGAAGTCAGTGCGAGGAGAGATTAAAGTATCTCTGCTCTATTACACATCGCCTTCTGTTAAAAGTGTGGTACTAGTCAGAAACATGTTTATGTTTAAATAGCATCTTACTTAACGAATCTTCTCTTTGAACCGCCTTTGCTGCACGCGAGAAATATTTGTCTTCATCTCAGTAGAGCCGTGGAGACAATTCATCCAAGGTTTAGTTGAGCCAGGAGCCCTCCTGTCTTATGAATTATTCAGTAGCTTCCCACATCAGAAATATAGATCGGCTCCTATTGTTGGTGAGGAGATGAGAAGAGGTGGAGAGCCCTGCCTTTGCAGGAGGGGGCGGAGTGTGTAAAGAAACTTCCTTTATCCTTGTTTTTCAATGAGTTCTTCTGTTCCAGATGTCACCCAAAGAGAGTTGGTGGTGAGGTATCAGGGGTAGATTGGAAAGAACTTAAAATGAAACTTGGCCCTGCTATTTAAATGGTTTTCTTGTTAGATAATTTTAATCAGCTATGCCCCAGTTCCTTATCTGTGAAGTGGGGATAATTATATCTATTGCCAAGGGTTGTTCTGTGGTTTTAAAGAAGTAATATAAAACTTCAGATTGAATAGCTTGGATAGATGAACCCTCCCCTCCCTCCGAAAACAATGATAAAACCAAATAAAATACACCAAAAGAGAAATAAAGAACACTGAAGGAATCAGAGAGCAACCAAAGCAACCAGAACCCGAGAGGTCAAATCCTGGAGCGAAGAAAATCTCACCCAGGTGCGCCTGCATCTGCGTCTGCTTCCCGCCTCAGGCATTTGCTGGTCCACAGCAAAGGGGAAGATGGGTGCAACAGAAAGAGGTGATGTGGGTCACAGTGGTCTTGATAGTTCGGAGAGACTCTGGAGGTTAGAGCTTGTTGATGATGCCAAGACAGTTGAGATGCCCACATACACTTTAACCTGATGCAACTGGTGAATTCTGAAGTTGCACATCTGGGGGAGCGGGGCAAGACTCAGAAAGCAGACAAGTGCGAAGCAGCTGCTAGGAGACGACGCGGTTAAGCAGAAGCTTTAGCAGTTAAACAGATCCCTACAGTTTTTATATTCACAACGGCATTTAGTGAGTTACCACGCATGACAGCAAGTAGGACAAAATGACTGGAAATCACAAGAAAAGCAGATTATTGGGTAATTCAAACATTGGAATTTGCAGGCACAGACTTTAAAATAACTATGGTTTATTTGTTAAAGAAAACAGAAGAATGCACGAAGAATTTTACCAAAAAAGTAGAATATATTTTAAAAATCTAGATGGAAATACTGTAGCTTAAAAGTAAAATATATGAAAGTAGGACTTCAACATGCAGGTTTAACAGTGGGTTAGATGCAGTGGAAAGTGGACCAGCGTACTGGAAGACAGGTGAGTGGAAACTGTCCGGACCGAACTGCGCAGAGAAAAAGGGTGGACAAGTGCTGAAAGGCGTTTAAGAGACACGTCGGAAGCGTGAACACACGTGTGAGTACAGTTCTATGCGCACAGGAGAGAATGAATGGAGACAAAGCAATTTTTGAAGAAAATACCGACTGAAAGATTTTTATACCCATCAAAAGCACCAAAGGTCTATGGGTCATTCATATAAGTTCTTTGGCTTCTACATTTCCTGTACTATTCTCAACCTCCCCCTGTCTATTTTGTACTTACCATTTGTGCTTCTTATTCCCTGTACCTTTTCCCCCAGTCTCCTCCCTCCCCCTCCCCACTGATAATCCTCCAGTGATCTCCATTTCTGTGATTCTGTTCCTCTTCTAGTTGTTTGCTTAGTTTGTTTTTGGTTTTAGGTTCAGTTGTTGATAGTTGTGAGTTTGTTGTCATTTTACTGTTTGTAATTTTGATCTTCTTTTTATTAGAAAAGTCCCTTTAACATTTCATATAAAAGGGCTTGGTGATGATGAACTCCTTTAACTTGACCTTATCTAAGAAGCACTTTATCTGCCCTTCCATTCTAAATGATAGCTTTGCTGGATAGAGCAATCTTGGATGTAGGTCCTTGCCTTTCATGACTTGGAATACTTCTTTCCAGCCCCTTCTTGCCTGCAAGGTGTCTTTGGAGAAATCAGCTGATAGCTTTACGGAACTCCTTTGTAGGTGACTGTCTCCTTTTCTCTTTTGGTTTTAAGATTCTCTCCTTATCTTTAATCTTGGCTAATGTAATTATGATGTGCCTTGGTGTATGCTTCCTTGGGTCCAACTTCTTTGGGACTCTGAGCTTCCTGGACTTCCTGGAAGTTTATTTCCTTTGCCAGATTGGGGAAGTTCTCCTTCATTATGTTTTCAAATAAGTTTTCCATTTCTTGCTCTTCCTCTTCTCCTTCTGGCACCCCTATGATTCGGATGTTGGAATGTTTAAAGTTGCCCCAGAAGTTCCTAAGCCTCTCCTCATTTTTTTTTTTTGAATTCTTGTTTCTTCATTCTGTTCTTGTTGAATGTTTATTTCTTTCTTCTGTTTCAGATCATTGGTTTGAATCCCAGTTTCTGTGCATTTTCCTTTCTTTCACTTTGCATAGCCTTCACTTTTTCCTCTATTTTGTGACCATACTCCACCATTTCTGTGAGCATCCTAATTACCAGTGTCTTGAACTCTGCATCTAATAGGTCGGCTATCTCTTTGTTGCTTAGTTCTATTTTTGGAGCTTTGATCTGTTCTTTCATTTGGGATATATGTGTGTGTGTGTGTGTGTGTGTGTGTGTGTGTATTTTTGTCTTAGCACAACTATTACGTTGTAAGAGGCAGAGCCTTAGGTATTCACCAGGGCGGGGCAACTCAAATCATTCCATTGTGGTTTTGTATGTGGGGGAAGGGTCTGAGAGGGAACAATGCCACTTGCTTGGCTGTCAACCAGCTTCCAGTCACTTCCAACAGAAGCAAATTGGTACCTTCTGGTGCTAATTCCCAGGTGGGAGGGTTTGTGTATGTTTTAGGACCCTGTGGGTCTCTCCAATGAACTCTTCTGTGAGGCTGGGTGTTTCTCTCACCACCGCTGCCCCCACAGGTTTTTATAGTCAGAGGTTTTGAGGCTTTATTTCCCTGAGCTGGAACCCTGGGTTTTGCAGTCTTACTCCCCAGTTTCTCCTCCCAGTTTATCATTTGCAAATGTGGGACTACCCGTTCTGCCAGCCACGTCCTTGCCCACATGGTTCTCTAGCCACCACTTTGCAGTATGTCCTCTCTACCCCAGCTGCCCATCTCCTCCCCTCCTACTCGTTTGGATGGATGTTTCTTGTTTAACTCCTTGGTTGTCAGATTTCCATATAGCTCAATTTTCTGGCAGTTCTGGTTGTTTCTGTTTTTAAATTTGCTGTCCTTTTGGTTGTGCAAGGAGGCAAAGTGCATCTACCTACACCTCCATCTTGGCTGGAAATTCCTGTTAATCTGTTTAATGTTGACTTTATTGCATTTAAGGTAAATCCTTTTTCTGAAAATCTTCATTACCTACTTAATTAGGATTTTGTGTGTATCTTTGCTTCTTTTTTTTCTTTCCTGATTTTTCATTTTTGAAATCTTTAACATGGGCAATGCTATTTACTTCCAAACTGAGATGAACCAATGCGCAGTGCTTAGGGCAGTGGTAATAGCAATGACAATGGTGAGTTTAGCAGTGTGGAAATGAGGCAGAGTGGCTTGGGTAACTTGTCTAAGGTTACGTACTAAATGCATGGTAAAATGGGCCGAGTTGGCGTCTGCCTCATTCTCAATAAAAGATTTTAGCTACTTCGATTCAGGGAAGTGTTTTAAGGGACAGTATATTAAAATAAGGGTTTCCAATTCCTTCTTTAAAATTTAAATGTATGTGTTTATTTTTTAGTCCTCACCTGAGGATGTTTTAAGGAAGGGGGATGGGGGCGGGGGGTGGGAGGAGAGAGAGAGGAAAAGAAACGTTGCTGCGAGGAGGAAACATCGGTTGGTTACCTCCTGCGTGTGCCCCGAGTGGGGACTGCACCTGAAACCCAGGTGTGTGCCAGGTATGTGTCTTGACTGGGAATTGAACCCACAACATTCTGGTGTATGGGATGATGCTCCAACCAACTGAGCCCCTTGGCCAGGGTCCAATTCTTTATAGTCCCTATGAGATTTTTCTCATCTACGCCTCCCATATTACAGATGAGAAAACTGAGGTACAGTTACTATTGAGAGCACAGCAACACAGGGCTTGAATCGTATGGAATTAATTCATGAGGAAGGGGGAAGAGCAGAGTATATTCCAGAGTAGAGGTGTGCCCTATGATCCAGAAAGACTAAGGAAGGCAGAGAGAATGGATTTGTGTGTGTACGTGTGTACAGGGAATGGGGGATAAAGAAGCAAGGACAGGGGAGAGTAGCTAATATGCTGGTTTGATTGAACACAGCCCATGGAATCAGTGGTGTGTTGGTAGGTATGAACAACCAGCTCTTGGAGGGAGGAGGAGGGGTGGGGGAGGGGCTGATTGGGAGCGCTGGCCAGTTTCCGGGCTGTGTGTAGTCCCGTCGTGACTGGTTCCCTGGCACCGCCGTGATATTACTCGTGGGAACTGCAGTGTTTCTACCACGCAGGTAGGAGAAATGTACATCTCCTCAAGACCAAAGACAACAGCAGAAGGTGGTAAAATACTTAGGTGGGTAATGCATTTGGGGTGTTTATTACCTTTGCTTTTAGTATAATTTATTTAGATGCAAGTTTCCATCATTACATGTAGCTACTGGCCTACAAAATTCCTGAGCGTGTAACACATGTGAGCTGGCGAGAGCTGGCTTCCACACACCACTGCAGGAAGTCAGCCAGGCCCTGTCCCTGACGCCCCAGACGTGGCGTTGTCGCGGGTTCCGGACAGCATGCGCCTGGGGAGGCGGGGAAGGACAGTGACACTGCATTTTCTACTGGAGTGGACCCTCTGATCCAAGATGGCATCTCAGAGAGAGGAATTTGGTTAAACATGTGTCGAGCAGATATTCTTCCCTTTTGTAAAGTTTTCTCAAAGGTCAGCTGTTCCCCTAGTTGTGTTTGGGGTTTGACCAAGAGAAGGTTTCAGCAAATTGTTTACACTTGGGATAGTGGGGATAATTTTTAACAGCCGTGGGGTAGAACATCTCTCAGCCTTCTGGAACTACCCTGCTTCCCCCCACTGCCCGGTGTCCTTCATTGAATGTCATTGTTGACAAGGTCCTTCTTGACTGGCCTCTTTCTCCAGGCTCATTTTCACTGTCTGTACCTGTGTGAGTGAAGCCACTGTGAGCTGAGGGTGCAGCCTGCAGTTTTTCTCATTCCCACCCCTCTGTGCCTTACTCGGGCTGGGCCCTCTGCCTGAATGCCTTGCCCCCACCATACTACCAACCAGCCACCTCCTAGTCCTCCCTGCTAACGCCTATTTATTCTTATCTCTGGACTGGACACCTACAGGCCCCTCCCCAAGGGTCCCAGGCTGGATGAGTGATTATCCTACTTCAGAACAACCCCACTTTCTACCCTTCCTGGAAAATATTCGTTGTCTCCCTACTAGACTGTGGGCACCCCCAAAGACAGGGGTTGTGTTTTTTTAGAGCTGTTTTTAGGGCACAATACACTACGTCACTGTACACAGTAGGAGACCCATAAATGCTGCCGAATTTGTGACTCTTTATTTTTTTGTCTCACCATGATTGCTGTCTTCCCAAGTCCTTCTATCCAGCCCATTGGCACAGCTTGAAACTGAGTCTCAAACGCTCCTGTCTTTACACCTCTTTTCTGGTGTCCCTTTTTTGTCTCCGAGAAGAAATTCTCTCCCCCTAAGGAGTGAGTCGTAGGAAGGGCAAAATAATTTCCTAGAAGTGGAGGCTCTGAAGGATACCTCCCACTGAAAGGCTATTCCTGCAAGCCGGCTGCTCTTAGCCACATCAGCCTGCCTTCAGATGGTGTCACCAGAAATTAAAGGCTTGCAGGTTCCAGAATGGGGCCTCTCTATTAGGGGCACATTATCCGAGAACTAAAAGGAAGACCTTCGGGAAGGACACTGAGCTCTCAGCAGTTACTTCACTGATGCTGCCCCCTCGTTGAAAGTGGGCAAAATGGTCCTCAATCAGAGGGTTTTTCTGAGCATTCCGAGGAGAGAAGCATCAGCCCATCCTCCCTGTTTCTATATGAGTTCACAATTGGCAGAGTGAGGCCCCAGATGGCTCTCAAAGGTAGAACAGTTCTTATTCTATCTATCTATATATCTATCTATCCATCCACCCATCCATCCATCCATCCATCCATCATCTATCTATCGATCGTTTGGACCTGGAGTTCCCCATTGTCCTCTGTCGCACCAGCTCCCAAGGCTGGAAACACAGCGTGACAGAGGGTATAACTGGTCAACCAAATATCTAGCTCCATTCCTCTGGGGCTCCCCCACCCCAGGAATGTCAGGCTTGACCACGTGATTTGCTCTGCCCAAGGCATGTGCATAGAAGTAACCTGTGTCACGTCAAAGTTCATGTTTTAAAGGCCAATGCCTGGTTTGCCAAGTTCTCTTTTCCCTCCACCAAGGCTGGCCATGGCCCCCAGGGAGGCCAGGCCACCAGCGGGGGTCTTAGAGTGAAGACGGCACGGGGCAGGGCTATAGCCGACCTGGGGGTCGAGGGGAATGAGTGGCATACATGAGGATGAAATCCTATGCTGGTTAAGTCTTTGTGGTGCGGGGTTTGTTTGTTACCGTAGTAAATCCTATCACAGGCTGATCGATATACTATCAGTTAAAGGAATTTACCTGATAAACCAGTTTTCATAAAGGAAAGCACGGAAAGAGCTTAACTTAAAAAAAAAAGTTTCAGTCAGCATCAATTTATTCAATTTTTATTTTAGAGATGAGGGGATCATTATATAACAACAACAACAACAAAACAACCATTTCCACTTTATACATTCGTCTCTAACCTGGCATTATCTTTTCTGTTTCTGTACGAAGGTTGATTGGTAGTTGGTCTGGTCATTTTCTGAGCAAACACGTGTCAGGGGCCTGCTGTGAACCAAGCATTGTGGCGGGTCCTGGGACACAGGGCTGAACAGAGCCGGCCAGGCCCTGGTCTTCACGGAGCTTTCACTCTTGTTGGGTTAGACAAATAAAAACAAAATAAAAGACCAAATAATAAATGTGATCATTTCAGAAAAGGATTAGTTCACAAGCATGATGAAGCAGGGTGAGCTAATAGAGAGTAACTGTGTGGCCAGAGGAAGGAGCGTTTTCACCCTTCACGTGGATGTACATACTTCTTTTCACTCTAGAAAGAAATTGAACTGATGGGTACAAATGACTCTCTCTCTTTTTAATGGAGTCCTCTTTTTATGTCAATGCCTTGAATCACACATCAGGGCGAATTGAAAGCATTTTGTTTTACAAATGATCTGCTTAGGGATGTAAACATTTATCTTCTGATTTATCTGGAGTTCAGTCTGAATTTTCATCCGTGAAAGGACTTCTTTCCAACATTGAAGAGAATGCTTCCTGGCTGACTCGTAAAGGACTTTGTTTCTATAGTAGGCAGAGAACACCCACGAAAAGGCTGTTAACTTTAACTGGGCTCCAGGACACGGGCCCCGTGGGTCTTGTGAAGCCCTGATCTAGGGCTTTCCATTTCCTGGCCAGGGCTCCCCTGAGGGCCGAGTCCACCATCTGCCTCCAGCGATGCTGAGACGAACTCAGAGCGCTCATGGTCACGGTCACGGAAGCGCACCCACTGGCTTTTGAGTTTTCAAATTCAGCAAATCTAGCAAGGTCAGAAAAGCAGAGAATTGTTCGAGTTCATCAAGAGCTGACCCAGGTCATTTGCAACAATTGAATTCTTCCATCAGAATCCTCAAATGTCAAAAGTAAAAGACACGAAGCTCATCATTTTGCAACTGTGCAAACTGAGGGCAAGAGTGATGAAAACGGATGGTCTGAATTGGTTCGTTTATTCTAATTCATCTATTCGTTCAACAAATATTTACTCAGCCCCAGCTCACTTGGACCAGGGCACTGAGCTGAAGCTGGGAATATAACGGGGCACAAAGTAGTCTGGGTTCCTAGGAAGCTCACAGCGCAGGGAGTCCAGTGGAGACGGGACCTGCGAAGGAGAGGCAGATAGTTCTATGAGAACTGAACCTTAAACAGCCTGGTCTGGTCTTTGGGCCGGTGGTCAGCAAGGATTCCCTGAGGCGACTCTCCAGCAGAGGTCTGAAGGGTGAGGACGATTTAACCAGGAGATGAGCATGTGAAGGGGGTGCTGTTGATCCTTCTGAAGAGGGGGGAAAGGCGCCTACAAAGGACCTCTGGTGATGGGAGTGTGGCCTGATGGTCAAGGCACTGGAAGTGATTGATGTTGGAGAGGAGAGAGCAGGGAGCCCAGTGTCCCTAAGGGGTCTGCAGGCAGGGGCGTCCAATCTGCCCGCGTCTCTGGGCCACCTCAGGGGGAGAACAGTGGTTTTGGGCCACACATTAAATACACAAACACTAACGAAAACAAAAAAAATCTCATAATGTTTTAACTCGATTTATGATTTTGTGTTGGGTCGTATTCATAGCCATCCTGGGCCGAATGTGGCCCTCGGGGCACAGGTTGGACACCCCTGCAAGAGTTAGGGGTGCAGTAAAATCTCAAGGAGGGCGTGACCTGACCAAACTTCTGTCTGAGAAGGCCGCACCAACTGGAATGGAAGGGCACCCCGTCCACGCCGTAAAGGCCTTCAAGGAGCCCACCGCACAGAGCGTACCTCCTGGTGACATTTCAAAAGCCTTTCTCCTTGATACCAGGAATCAAATAACCAGCGTCATTGCTGCTTTCTGCAAGTCCTAGACAGTGACGTAAGGGCAGGAAAAGAAATAAAAATAGTAATGATGGGGGGGAAAAAGGCCTGTTACTGTTTGCAGGTGAAAATGATTATGTGTTGGAAAACCCAGCCCTGGCTGGTGTAGCTCAGTGGATTGAGCGTGGGCCTGTGAACCAAGGTATCGCGGTTCAATTCCCAGTCAGGGCACATGCTGGGTTGCAGGCCAGGTCCCGGCAGGGGACACATGAGAGGCAACCATACATTGATGTTTCTCTCCCTCTCTCCCTCTCCCCTTCCCTTCCCCTCTAAAGATAAGTAAAAAAAAAAAAGTTAAAAAAATTAAAAAAAAAGAAAACCCAAAGGACAAATATTAGATGTGTGATACATGAACTTGGCAAGGTTACTGGATATAAGAGCAGTATACAAAAATAAGCTGTTTGACATGCTAGCAGCAATAAAGTAGGAAAGAAAGTTTTAATAAAGATACTTATACTACCATAAAAAGTAGAATACTTAGAAATAGGTTTAACAAATATTTACCTGAAAATGTGGAACATTAATGAGAGAAATTAAAAAAAAATAAATAAATGAATTCCTTATGTTTGTGGACCAGAAAATACAATATTGTGAAAATGTCAATGTCAGTTTTTCCTCAATTAATAGATAGATGGAAGGCGATCCCAATCAAAACCTCCCAGCTTCGGGGGCTAGAAATTTAAAAGATGATTCTGAAGCCTGTGGAAATGCAAAGTGCTGGGACAAGTCAAGGCAAACCAGAAGAGGAAAACCTTGGCGCAGGACTTGGCTGCTGGATGCTGAGAATCGCTGCAAACGCTGAGTGTGGATGGCACTGCGGCCTGGCGGGCGAGAGGGGCCAATGGGACAGAACCGAGGACCCGGAACCAGACCCACACCACCCAGCCGCTTGATGTATAAGGTCACACTGCAGTGCGGTTGTGAAATGATGTTTTTTCAAGAAAATTTTTTGCTGGGTCGGTTGGATGTTCACAGGAAAATCGAAGCAAGGTGGACGGTAGGCCTTAATGGCAAGAGGCAAAGCAAACGAAAACAACATAGCGAGACAAAAGCAAAACCAAAACTGTCGTAGAAGAAAAGGTAGCAAAATTGTTTAAAATAGGGTATCAAATCTCTAACCGTAAAGAGGAATGTACTCGGCAGATTGAGGTACATTAAGATGAAGGGCTTTCGTTCCTCGGCAGACGCCGGTAAGGGAGTGACGTGCTCCGAGGGACGAGAGCGGGCGTCTGCAGCGCGTGTCCGTGATGAAGGGCCATTTCCGTGACACGTCGTAAAGAGGCCTCTGCGTCCATAATAAGAGGCAGATAGCTTACTGGGAAAGGGAACAAAGGATTTTAACATTCGCCTCACAGAAGAGAATATTTCAGTAGCCAAAAAAACATTAAAATGTTCCGCCTCATCAGCAACCCGGGGAACGTAAATTTACAGGGCGGTGACATATGGCCCCTGCCAGGACGGCTGAACTGGAGGGAGATGGCAGGCGGGTTCCGGTGCTGAGACGCTGCCAGAACACGCGGACGCCGCTGGCGGGAGGGTCGCTGGGCGCGACTGCGTCGGAAGGAACTGGTGGTGTCCGCAAATGTCGCGCACGTTCCCACACCGCTGCCCCTCTGCGTGGGCACGCCCATGAGAAGTGCAAACGTGTTCACCGGTGTGAGTTCACAAAAGGCAGAGTTTATTCTTGCCTTATCATTGATTAATTCTAGTATCGTTTGCCATACGAACAACTGCCAACCTGCTGGGGCTCCTCCCCGTGTGTGTAAACACCAGAACATTGTCATCGCACCAGAAAAGTACCTTGTAAATGCCAGGGCTACTGGACACACCCCAAACATTCTCAAACAAAAAGATGCGTAAATAAGTGATGCTGTCTTCAGCGAATGGGCTGCTGTCACAGGGAGGCTGTCAGGGACCCAGGGAGTCACCAGGGGGTCCTCTAGGGGTACTGCAGATGCTCTGTTTCCTGATCTGGGTGCTGGTTTTGGGGGTGTGTGCACTATGTGAAAGCTCATTAAGCTGTATACATATGATTTGCCTACATTTTGTATGAAATGTTGCACCTGAATACAAGTTTTCCTTTATAAAATAAACATCCTTACTGCAGAGCACAGAGCAGGGTAGAGCGGCTGTGCGGGTGGGGGGTATTGGGCAGTTCTTGCAAGAGTCCAGGCTGATGGTAGGAGAGAAATTGCAGCTTGGGCTCCCGGGGATTTGAGGAGCCCACCAGGAGGATCTGATGGTGGGTTGGTGGAGGCAGATGAGTGAGGGGGAGGTGTCGAGGTTGACTCGTCCGTAAGTCATGACCTCAGTGCATAAGGTGGGCTGGCCTTGGACCCTGACTCGCCCAGCAGGGGAGGCCCACATCGGGCTGGGAATGAGCGCGGTCAGTAAGACATGTCTAGCCAGAGGTGTGCCTTGTTTTCCTTGCCTTTTGGAAATTTATGGATCTAACTGATTTGAGCGCCGCTGAGATTTTTATTTCCTTGTCTTCCGTTATGGTTCTTGAGAGAAAAAACTTAATTATAGAAATGATGATAATAAAAGCCACTTATTGAACACCTAGAATTTGCACAGCAGGTGGAAGTACATTATATAGGTATCGGCTAATTTAATGAAGAATTTTATGGGTTGAATTGTGTCCCCCGCAGAATTTGTACGGTGAAGACCTAACCCCCGGTACCTCGGAATTATTTGGAAATAGGGTTGTTGCAGAGGTAATTAAGACAAAGTCGTTAGAGTGGGCACACATCCACCACAGCTGGTGTTTTTACAAAAAGGGGGAAGTTTCGATAGAGAGTCACACGGAGGGAAAAGACAGTGTGGGGAGGTGTCGGAAGAAGGTGGCCATCGGTCAGCCGAGGAGCAGAGCCTGGAAGAGAGCCTTCCTTCCTTCACAGCCCTCAGAAGGAGCCACCCCTCCCAACGCCTTGATTTTGGACGTCCAGCCCCGAGGACTGGACAGCCTCCCTGCTGGGCATTCTGAAATGATAGTGTCTCAGAGCCTTGGTCCTTCATTTCTGAAATGACTAACAGTAACAGACCTCGCCCCACAGGACTGTGGCAAGGACTCAATGAGTTAATGTTTGCACAGCCTGTCAGTGTTTCCCGGCACAGGAGGAGGTAGGCTGGTAGGGATTCCCATCGGTGTGTTGAAGTCACATCCGTCTCCTGTGGCAAGAGTTCTCTCTGCAGATTGTTCTGCCCCCTCCGGGGCACGTGTTCGTGGGGGATACTAGCTTCTCAAAGTGGTGGAAGGAGGCTACTGGAGTTTGGTGGGTGGGGCAGATCATTGCTGTCTTGCAATTCATAGGAAAGAATTTTTCCATGTCTCACACATCTCACGAAGCATCTGATGCCAGATGTTGATGTAGGTAAAACCACAACAGCAACAACAAAGAAAACGTGTTTACAAATCTGATGGTGAATTTTTTTTTTTTTTTGGTGTGGTTGAGTTTACACTGAATTTTCAAGGAATGCAACTACATGGAAATGGAGGGAAGACTGTGGCGTGCTTTATTTGGAATTTTGCTAGGAGGTGTTTTCTGTTTTGAAAGTATTCATCCATGGCACACACCCCTCCTTGTATTCGAGTCGTGAGAACAGCCGCCTGAACCAACGTGACAATTGACAGCTGCCACGGTGACTCCGAAATGCCAGATATGGAAAGAGGGTCAACAATATTCCTCGGCGCTTATCTCTTGACTCCCAATGAGGTCAGGGCGAGTGACTAGTTTTGCCTAGAACTTAGGTTGTTTCCTCCTCTGCCATTAACTCGGGACTTCCAACATCTGTCATAAAAAGAGGACCTCGGGTCTGGCAGAGGTCAGCCTGCCTGACCATGGTGCCTCTCACTTGATCTGAAGTCTGCTTCCTGATTTTCTTTCCCCGGGACAGCTCGTTAGTGATTTGAAGATGGTGACAACGTTCATCGGCTCACTCCTCCCCATCCCTGAGTCTTCGCTTTTCCAAAATACTCATTCCCATTTCCTTCAAACCTTAGTGCCAGGTTTCTGTCCTTACCACATTTCCGGGGCACCGTAACCACACAGAGACTCCGCCAAGCCCTGTGGCCTGTGGCCTCGGTGGAGATGGAAGCTCCCTGACAGTGAGCTCGTGCCGAGACCGGCTCTGGCTGCAGGCCTGGGACTCGGACAGCTCCTCTCCAGGGGCCAAGCCTCTGATCTGACCAGGCAACAGGCTCACTGGAAGCTTCCAGAGCTCAACGATGATGGCTGTGGGGTTTTCAGGGCCTCTTGCCACGCTGGGGTTGGTCCCGTGAATTGTGGTCTGAATGTGGCCTCTCTAACCCAACAGAGGCATCCCAGCGGAGCTCCTGGGAGTCTCGGGGGGAGAGAGCATCTTGCGCCTCTGCCTACGCAGCTGCAGGGCGCTCCGCTGGGAAGAGTATCTCGTTTTCACTTTCTGTAATTTTCCCATTCTGTGTCTCGGTCTCATGACAGCTCTACGCCCTGCCAGCCTGCCATCTCTGTCCTTTTCACAGCACTGAAATGAATCGCTAGCCTTTTCCACCCGAGGAAGGCTTGGCGACCTGTGGTGTCTATGGCTGCCGCATTTGTTCAGTGTAACCTGGGATTTCCTGAGCGACCCCGGACAGCCAGGAGCAGAGTCTTTCTGAGAGGCCTTAGCCTGAGATGTCTTAGCTCAGGATGTCTGAGCCGAGTGCAGGAGTGACGTTATTCTAAGTCAGAGGAGAGAGACTCTGCCCTCAGCTGGTCAGTGAAGGGAGAGCACACTGAGCCACCGCAGGGAGGACCCGGGGTGAAGAAGGAGAGGATGCCTGGACGCTTGGCTCCTGGTGCGTCCGCAGGGGCCGCAGCAGGGAGCACGTCAGAAGACTGTGGGGGGCAGCAAACTCTGGCCAGTGCTTCAGATCCGGCTCACTGCCTGTTTCTCTCAACCTGCAAGCTAACAATGGTTTTTACCTTTCTAAATGGTTAAGAATATAACCCAAAGAAAAATAATATTTTGTAATTCATGAAAATGATGTGAAATTCAAATATCAATGTCCACAAATAGCCCTTTGGGAAATAGCAGGACGGCGCAGGGCCTAAATAAAAATGATGTCTTGTGGAAAAGCTGGAGGGGGCGAGGGGGAGCCTCGTTTAAAACAAGGAGCGCCGTAGAAGCTCTCGCGATCCATGGTCCGGATGGGATTTGCCCGGGAGCCAAGGCCGAGGCGCGTTCTTTGGCCGAAAGGAAGTGCAGCGTCGGTGATGCTAATATTCGGGCCATTTCCCGAGGGATAAGACTAAAGTAATTTATTATAATTTTATGATGAGATCTCTTTCCTTGGCTTGGGAGAGGTTTGCGTTGCCTCTAGCCTCGCCATTTCACTCTTGTTAATATTGATTTTGCTATAATCTCTCTCCCTTTTTTACACTTCTCAAGTTATTTTTTGATTTGGACAAAATTCACATTTTAGCGCAGTTGGAGATATAAAAACCAATCTTCGAGTAAACGTATTATGATAATTGTATTTTCCTACTGCAGGCCGATCTGCGTGTGCCCATAGAGAAAAACACATTTTCAAGTTGCCAACCTTATCTGCCTGCTTAGTCTTCTTCTGGCTGGAGGGCAGAGCCTCAGTGGCCAGGGACGCCCCCGTGGGGTGCTGTTTGTTGAGGGAAGAGCTTTGTAAAGCGACCTGGGAGGGAGACCTGCGTTTCCTCAGCAGACCTGCACAGGGCTGGCAAAATTCTTTGGCGATTCCCTGTTGTCCTGAATTATTGAATGAGGCCACGTGGGCTACCTCTGTGGTTTTAGTCATCCCTGGGGGGCAGGCGGGACTCCTGGGGGGCAGCCCCAGAGGAGGGAAACTAGGTTCAGAGAGTGGAAACACTTCACCCAAGCCCCCCTCAGTGGCTGCACGGCAGCGTGAGCAGTCCCCCAGCCCAGGCTGGGCCAGCGCCCCACCACCTTTCCACCACCTTGGGACTCAGGGCCTCCCTAGGAGGCACCACCAGCCCCAGGACCAGCAACCCCAGACCTCGGAGGCCACAGGCATCGAAACCCAAAAGTCCTGTGTCTCTTTAAGAGCAGGATGGTTCTCAGCCGCGTTGCTAGGTTGGTGGTGTTTCCAGGCAAACTAATTAGAGCACATCTCAGTCCTGCACATGGCGGGGTGGGATGTTCATCTCCCTCCTCTCCCGGTGCAGGGAGCATTGCCAAAGCCTGGTGTTAAATAAAAAGGGCACTTTGGGGCTCCAAGATGAACCGTTGCTGTATTTATCAAACACTCTGCACGCATTTTATGTTGTGCTAGGAAAGATGGAAGGAAGCCTCCCTCTGCGTGTGAATCTGGTGCTTGCTCCCAGGAGCACAGACCCCTATGCTCTCAGAGCATTTTCATAAACGCGACCCCGGGCAACCCCTCAGGTTAAGTATCACATCCATTTCACAGGCAAGGAAGCCGACGCCCACCCCACTGCAGCGACGCGCCTGAGGCTCCCTAACACCGACTCCCCAAGGGTAACCCTTTGGGGTGCATTAAGGAGGCTGAGCATGACCCCCTGTGAACTGTCAGAGCATCTCAGAGAAGCACCCTTGGGGTACATTTTCCAAATTTCCTCTCTCAGGCTCCCATCCTCTGGTCCCCAAACAGATTTTATCGTGGTTTTGCTTCTCCTAGATCCTCATCCTTGCGTTAATGGCCTTTATTCCCCACCAGTGGCTCAGAGTTGACATGTCACTGAGCATGTCTGTTTTACAGAACTCGCAGAAACCTACGGTGTCCTTGAAGCTCCGTAAAGAAAAGAGGAACCGGTTTCCCCTTGCATCACTCCTATTGCATTAAAGAAATAAGCGCGGTGATTTTTGTGCGTGCATTTGGGATTTTATTTTCTGGGTGAAGTCTGTGACAGTTCTCAGGAATAAAAATGCTTTGGCTGCTGCTGTGGCGGAGTTTTGGAACTAGCTTATCTTGATCAAGCTTGTCTCTTATAGCTTTTTTAAAAAAAAAGTCTTTCTGAGATGAGCTGGCGGCAATTCCGGTCTATTTCCTGTCAGTCTGGCAGAAGGCAAGTAGAACATGTGTCTTCCCTTCTTATCTCGGGAGCAGGTGTATGTTTGCAAAAAGAGATCACATCTCCTCTAGTTTCTCTCAGGGATGTTTGCCCAATTGGAGGTGGAGGCTGGGTTCCCTTCCTCCCACTTCCCATCTTCCATTGCAAACGCCGTCCTTAACGCACGTCCACCTGCTTTTTATGTCTTCACTCCTTACTTTCATCCTTATTTCCCTACAAAAGGCTCAATAGCTTCAACTCCATGTCTATAAACATTTACCATCTGATTGAAGCCTGGATTCAGAGAGAAACTTGTACAGGTTTGCAGTGCCAATGTAGAAACTAATTTCTCCTTCTTAAGAAAGGTGTGTGTGTGCGCGCGTGGGGGGTGGTGGCACCTACGTTAGTTGAGCACTTTCTGTATTCCAGTTACATGCATTTGTTATTACCATAAAACTCTGTGTTCTCTGAGTTTATTTTTATAGGCTTGGGGAGGAAATGACTTGTCCAAGTCACTTTACCAAGTACATGGTAGACTAAGATGTAGCCAGGCTCACCTGACCACGGAGAATATTCCTCTGCAGCCTGACACCTCACCCTGCTTCCGAGGCTCTCTGTTGGGTTAAATGCAGTTCTTGCCCTTTTGACTAAAGTCTTCCATCGTGCCCTAATCCTTTCCCCCCTACTTTGAAAAAAGCATTCATACATGCTGTGTGGAACCTTTCCAGAATGGGAGAAGACTGTCGGTATTCTGTTTCCACTTGTCAAGTGTAAACAAAGCATGATTTATCTATGCCCAGAGATGTCAAGCCTGGGTGCATGGGTGCCAAGCACCCTCTCGAAGACTCCACAGAAGCCACATGTTGTTGCTGAGCTCTGGGCACCTGAATGCTGGTTAGAGCCAGGCTAACGATCGCACGAGTACCGGCGGATGTTCACGGGCCACGGGTGCCCAGGCACTGGTAAATGCTGTCTGTGAATTAACTCGTTAGATTCTGGCCACATCCCTGTGGCCACATTATTATCCCTGTTTGGCAAATGAGGAAACTGAGGCACAGAGAAGTTAAGTTAGCACGTATCACTGGCTAACTTATAGTTGTTTTATACTAATTTATCTGTCTCTCCCTGTAGAATGTAAGCTCCATGAGGGCAGGATGTAGGTTGGTTTGCTCACTGTGGCAGGAAGATGCTTGGCACATCGCAGGTGCTGCACAAATAGTGGGGAAGGGACGAAGTCATGTGGACTAGGGACAGGAGAGAAGCCACTTGGGCTGAGTTGGAATGTTCTCCAGAACTTCCATGTGTCTGTGCACAGGCCACTTGGCTCAACTGACCTATTGTCCAGGGGCATCTGGAGGAGGTAGGACAGGTGCTTCCCTGTAGGTGCCTCCATCTGGAACAGCTGTGACTTTCCAGGCACCGCCTGCAGCCAGGTACAGTGCCTGGGACTCGGTAGGTACAGACTGTCTGCAGGAATGAAGAAACAAATAACTCCAGTGGCAGGAAACTCTGCTACTGGAAACTTAACCAGAATGAGTCAGGGCTGGAGAGACGGAGACTGGATGGCTGCCCCCTAGAGGAACGCGGTCACTTACCACCCCTGGTGCCAGCTATCCAAGGAAGTTTGTCCAGATAGGCATTAACCTCAGTTGTGGTTAATTTCATGCACGTTATTGTGTGCGGTAGAAAGGACAGTCACAACTGAGGCAAGGAAAATGAGGCTGAAGAGGAAAAAGCCGTTCCCCTTTGCAAAAGCAATAAATGAACGAACAAAAATCCCCCAAAACAAAAAAAAAAACCTTTTCCGTAGCAAACTTCCCTGGCTTGTCTCTCCCTACTTCCTTCCCAATCCCCCCCTTTATCAAACCTGAGTCAAGTTGTTACATTTTTCTGATACACATTTTCCTGACAGGTGTTTCCATCTTTTTTTCCACAGTCATTTCGGATCCTGTGTATTTTCTTACCTGTCAGTTGGTCTGACTGATTAGCAAACACTCAAAAACAAACACCAAAAAAAATTCTCCAAACAACACCGGATGAGCTTTCTTAAAGCCTGTATTGACGTTTATATTTGCAAATTGTTTTAAACAGCAATGCAGGGCATGTTCAGATTATTTGTGTAATCGGGAGGGGCTCCTTCCATCATCACGTGGGTGAATGCCTTCTAGGAGGGTTTCCCCCGAGGATTAATGAAAGACTTGTCGAAACAGGTAAGGCCCATTTCGATCCTTTACCCAGCTTATTCTCACAGGAACAAAAATTCACTTGCGGGGGAATTTTGGGGCAACAAATCTCTCTCTTCCCCTTTTCCATTCCTCAACTCACGCATGGGCATGCCGCGCACAGTACCTTGTTCGAAGACGGATGTGTTTGAAGTGTGCCCCTGAGGTGCTTCCCCTGCAGTGGGGGTGAGAGGAGGGAGTGTGCCCCTGAGGTGCTTCCCCTGCAGTGGGGGTGAGAGGAGGGGTCTTGCTTCGGTGCGGCTGGGTGCATTTCCTCTGGTTAATGCTTTCAGAATAAAACAAAAAATTCCGGATGCGTCTGAGCTAGCGAGGCTCCAGGCCTTTCCTCACAGATTTTGTGGTGCCAGCCTGCAGCGTGTGGTTTGTTTCGATAGCGTGTGCCCCCCGCCCCACACCCGCAGTGGGTAAATTGCTGTCATGGTATGATATTTGCTTCTAGGCAAAACTTGCAAGCAAAATACAGATGCGCAGACAGCTTATTCATCCCCGAACGTAAACCTGCGGCTCGCAGCCCTTCCGGGTGGTGTGGTAGCACCACGAGTACCAGCTGCGGTCGGCAGTCACGATACGTTGCGCATGTGTGGCACTTGAACTTGCATTAAGCATCCACCTATCTCACCCCCAAGCTTCTGTACACACACCTCAGCCAAGGTTTCCCTCCCCCACTGTGGCCACCACAGCCTCACCCACCAGGACCCCCACCAGCCCACGGGTGATGCCGAGGACGCATCCATCACTCAGCAGTGGAGACCTCTCCCTCAGAGTTTTCCCCTGAGTGGGCCGCTGCACAAGGGGCATGGTCTCCACTCTGGCTGACTGTAGGGTGTCAGCCTGCCTTACTCTTGAATAGCAGATATTTTCCAGAGTTTTCTAGCACAACTCGTTTTCTGCTTTGTGTCTCAAAGCTGCCGACACCCATCGCTTGCTCGTTGGGACACTCAGCAGCCTGGGCAGGAGCTCCGTGAAACGTCTCGGCGTCTCCCTCCCGCCTCACTTCACCCCACCCCCAGACCTGAAGGACCAAGCCCAATGTCACTGCTGGACAGGCGGACAGAAAGTATCGTGTCTCCATACAAAGGTGGGGAGTCCAGCCTTGTAGCGTCCTTCCTGCTGTGACAGTAAATGTGTCACAGCGACTAGCAACCTGTTTTGTGTGATTAAGTGAAGGCGTCTGGATGCACGGGGCTGGGTAGACAGTGAGGGTCCGGGCGGTCTGCAAGGGCAGTGCCGGAGGGTTTGTCTCGGCGCGCCTGCCCTTCCTTAGTCTTCAGTTTTAAGTAACTGAGCCAGCGGGTCACCTGGGCGTGGTGGAGACGTCAGCTCTGGAACCCGCCACAGACCATGCGAGATTGGAGTTCCAGGAGACATTTCCTCTGCAGGTGTATATGACTTTGCAATACCTGGATAGAAAGTAAAAAGAAATGCAGACCATGATCTGGAATTCCCAGTACAGTAGGACGTTTACGACAGTACCGACGATCGGCAGCGGTGGTCGCTCTCCCTACGGGCGGAGTGGCCCGTAGGGAAACCTGAGGGCCACCCACGCAGGTTTCCTTCCGTTCTCTGTGAGGCATGAACCCTTCTGCAGCTGCAGCTGTGAGAGAGGGAGGTTAGTGTCACCGTTCCTTCTAATTTAGCAACGTGGTGCCGTTGCCACTTCAACCCTGTTTCTCAGCCAGTCATTTCACCCTCTGTGTGTGTGTGTGTTCATCTAGAAAAGGGTTTCTTCGCTTGGCTCGACTGATATTTTGGGCTGGTGGATTCTTGTCGAGTTGGGAGAGGGGGTGTCCAGTGCATTGTGGGATGTTTGGCCACATCCCTGTCTTCTACCCACCAGATGCCAGCCTCATCCCCCTCCCAGATGTGACCACCCCGCATGTCTCCAAACATTGCCAAGTGTCCCCATCTGAGAGTCGCTGTCCTGGAGCCCTGCTGCTCCGTGGACCATGGGTCGCCTGGGAGTGGCGGAGATGCCAACTCCGGCACCTGCCGTAGGCCGGCGGGAGCACGGTCCGAGTTCTAATCCGTTTTGCTGGCCTGAGTGCACAAAGCAGCGTGAGGGGCTTGGCAGTTCAGCGACCTGCAGTCCTAGTTCTCTGACCCAGGTGTGTACGCAGGTCACCTTCCCAGTCGCTGACGCTCACAGATGCCAGGCCCTCTGAAGGAGCGAAGGACCGGAGTCTTTGTATTCCTTCCAAGCTCCTCAGGGGATCTGACTGAAGTGTGGACATCACCACCTTAAAACCACAAGATTGGAGAACAAGCCACCTCTGCACTTAGGCCAGTGCCCGAACATTATTTTAAAATTCTGGAAGGGAAATTTTAGGTGCAGTTAGCATGTTAAGCGGGCCCAAGCAAGGTGTCCCGGTGGTCGGCATCTTACCATGAGTCAGGCACTGGAGGGCAAGGTGCTTGGCATTCTCCAGGGAGGCCAACTCATTCCAAGGGCTGCATTCCACATAGAAATTTAGAAAGTATTGGTAACTATGAGGTGCAAACCGTAAATGGCTTATTCAGGGGTTGACACTCTTTAAGAAGAAAATGAAATGTGGGTACACATGATGCATTTGGGCTGAAGACTCCTCAGGTGCTATGCGTTCATCTGATATGTGTTGGATAAGTGTCGACGTCGGCCAGAATTTCCATGTTGCACTTGGCAACTAGAGAGTGATCGTTGGTTTTGTATCCTGCTGAGTGACGGCGGGGGGTCGGTGGGGTCTGCGCAGTGACTGGGGTCCTTGGATTCAGCGTGTGTGTGCGCGCACGCGTGTAAACGCTTACTCTTTCTAGCCTCTTCTTTATACGCAACAGAAATGGACTTCACTTCTTCTCCAGTTCGTTAAATGCAGTTACGGTGTTTATGTCTAATCCGAATGGTGTAAAATCCTTTTCAATAGCTTCAGCTGTGCAGATTCACTGGCGGTCTGTATACATGTGAGCCCGAGGCTGCAATGATGAGAGAATTTCAAGGACGCATGAACGATAGCAATCTTGACGACTAAGAAGCCTTTGTCCTGTCTATACTGCAGATCTCAAAAACAACAGAGTGCGTTATAGCCCTCTTTCTTTTATTTGGAGCAAAAACAATCAAAACTTGGACTTCCTATGTTATGGGATGTAGCATTTCTATATTATTCTGTTTCGATGTGAAGACCAAAGACCTTCAGTAATAATCCTTATTGATTATGCAAACACAGAGCTGTTCTCTCTGCGTTGCCCAAGCTTGTACCAATTCCACTCGTGGACTTTCTTTTTCCAGGTGCCTTGACTCATTAGTGACAGTGTGATACAATTAAGGTTTCCACATTTTAATGAAAGCGAGGGGGGCTAGTTTGGTGGAAAGACACCAATATTTTTTTTTAGATAATTTTTGGCTTGGGCTTAAATCCCATTTCCACCATGAAGTGTTTTTGTGCCTTTTGAGAAGACGAGGACATGCACCTCTCTGGGCCTCAGAGACCCCCTGGCCTGGCCAGCCTTGCTAGAAAGTGGCACAGGCAGGATTCAAGCCAGAGTGCTCCACCTCAGAGTCCGTGACCTTAACCCACACACAGGCTGTGCCTGTCTCCTGGGCGGGTACCAGCTGGGAAGTATCCTGCATGTGGGCTTCCTAGGAGCAGATGCTGGAGGAGATGTCAGTGGAGGGACAAGTAAGGAAAGGTAAAGAAAGAAAAGGGTCTTTTCAATAAACAAGAAGTGGTGGAATCGAGGGGCTGGAGGCTGGACTCAACCCCAGGAGGGGCAGTGGGTGAGTGGAGCTGCCGGCTCCCCCATGGGCGGCAACTGGGGCTGACCCTATGTGCGTGGCTGATGCCTGCCACCCCTTGTGTCCAGTTATTCCTCTAGGGACTCCGGTCGGAGTCTGGGAAACTGAGACAGAAGCTGATGCGCAACCTGCAGAGGCCACCCACCCAGCTTCTCAGGCCACTGGGGGGGTCTCTGGGTTGTCATGGTAACCAAGGGGCGTGGCTGGCATCTAACAAACCGGAGAGGCCGAGCTTCCTACAGTGTGTAGGGGAGTCGTGCACAGTAAAGCGCTGTCCCACCCAAATGCCTGGAGATCCCTGTTAAAAAGCATTGGAGGAAATCCCTCTTCAGCTTGCCTGGTTAGAGCAGTGTTTGGGGACACGCACGGAGCGTGGTTTGGCCGAAGCAGAGCACACACCAGGGCTCGCAGGAGAACCTCTAAAGCCCCTGCCCCCGAGGGAGCTCGGAGCAGGAGGACTCGCACCGCAGCCTTATCGGCAGGGACACATTGGAAGCGACCCACCGCCCGACAGCACAGACGCAAGTGGTGGTTCATCCTCTCGGTGCAAGTTTGTGTGGGTGGACATCAAAGTGGCGGCCAGAAAAACTGCGGAGCATCATGGGAAATGTTGCCAATGTAAACTCTTTCGAAACACCAAAATTCTTTGCATAAGGACTAAGAGGAAACAAGAATAAAACAGCAAATTCTTCGGTGGTGGTCAAGATAGTGATGATTTATTTCTTTAAAAGATAATCTAGTTGGTGTCATGTCATTAATTTAGGAAAATCAAGGGATATGTTCAGTCTCCCTGTGATGTGGTCACCAGGCAAGGGACAGGGACAGAGGGAGGGTGTCTCTTGCCGGTTGTCAGGGCACAGAACGGGAAGGTGGGACTGGAGGGATGTCCTGAAGCAGGTGGGGAGCTCGAGGCGAATTACATCCAGGCTGATTGATGGTGCAGGGGCGGCAGAGCATGGAGTCAGGGTGTGGGCTAAACCCCGGAGAGAGAGCGGCACCTCTGCACGAAGAAGCTGGCTGTTCAAAGGCGGGGGGTCTCCACCCTGGCTGTACACTGGTCTGGACTGGGGAGTGCCTGGGCTCTGCCCGTGCCCACGTGGACTGTTTGCTGGCTGCGGCGATGAGGCCTGAGTGCTTGTAACACTGTCTTCAGCTCATTAGAATATGCACCTGGGAGTGAAGCCCAGCGACCAAAGAGGGAAGGGGCAGCCTTGGAAAAAATCCCAAATGAGACTTTTGATGACGTACTAGGAGAAAATTAGGTCAGATCAAAGCGTATTTTCTTTGTCTTAGTGTTAACATCATGTGGGATAACCTGTCTGTCCTTCCACCAAATTTTCCTTGGTTCCTTCCAGAATTCTCAACACAACAGGCCACTGGTGAGTTGGCACATGGGGGGAAGACAGTCTAGGGTTTGAATCCAGAAAGTCCAGGGCAGTCAAAAACGTGGGTAGCGGGCACCCCACTCTGCAGGCATCCTGAGAGGCTCACTGCTCCTCCGGAGACTCTCGCTTCCATCACTTCCCAGCAGGACATCGCCGGGCGAGGGCCCAGGGAGCCACAGTCTGTGACGAAACTCTCCTCAGGCCTGTCTCGGTGAGGTTTGGAAGTTATCTATGTTTGCGAGTCTGTCTCCATTGCGACAGTCGACCCTCCCTACTCCGAGTGTGGAGGGCAGACCAGCAGCGTTGGCATCACCTAGAAGCAGGAATGCAGAGCTCTGCTGCACACCTGCGCAATCGGAGTCTGCGTGTTACCAAGATCTAAGGGTCTTCCCGTGCACACCGAAGCTGGAGAGACTCGGCTGCCGGCCAGCGCGACCCAGGGAAGCTTCCTTCAGTCACGGAAATGCCTGTGTCTGTTCCGCCCAGTGTGGTGTGGCCGCTTGCCCAATGCGGCCACTGGGCACTTTGACGTGTGGCTCTGGCAACTGAGGAACTGCATTTTAAATTTAATCGTAATCATGTTAAATTTAAATAGCCCATATGGCCCATGGCTACCACATTGAATGGCTTTAGATTCTTTTAAAATTTGGCTCCTTCTCACCTCTCCAAGGGGCCATCTGCATTATAGTTACTCATCTTTCTGAAGAAAGAGGAAAACAAAACCCCCTCTCTGGCTATAGACTCTTCCACTGAGGGCAAAGAGTATGGAGCTGACCTGCGGCAGGTGTGGGCTCCCTTCTCCCTCGCTTCTGCCCGCCGAGAGCACCCTCCGCTTCTGCAGTGAGAGGGCCCCCAGTCAGGACGGCGACATTCTCTTTGGGGAAGCAAAGCAAATGCCTTCGTGTGCAGGAGGAGAGTATGCAAAGAGCTTCAGAGACTAAGGATTGTGAGGCGTAGAATCTTCTCCGTGTCCTGGGCTAGGTGCATCTTTTCTTGTAATCGTCCCCGTAGGAGTGGGGAGGTTTTCAGTTTTTGGTCACTGTGGCTTCCCAGGGGCATGGAATGGTGAGTGACACACAGTAGATGCCCAAGTAAATACCCGTCCAATGGGTAAGCTATCACCCCCATTTCACAGACGACAAAATTGAGGCACAGAGCGATTTCCCCAAATGCATAGAGCGGCAGAGCAAGGATTTAAGCTCCTGTAGGGGGCGCTCCGTGTGCTGTCTCAGCACCATGCACGGGAACCAGCTTGTCTCACGGCGTTAATCAGTGACAGTCCAGCTGCTGGAAACTTAAGTATAAAAGGAAGGCTTGATTTTAAAATATTTGTTGAAGGCCCACCATTTGCCACACTCCGGGGAAGCAGTGGTGTGTAGCTGCGTTCAGTCTCCAGTGCGTGTGAGACTGTCCCGGGGATCTTGCTAAAATGCAGGTTGATTCAGTAGGTCTGAGGTGGGGCCCGGGAGCCTGCATTTTTAACAAGCTTCCTGGAGATGCCGGTGTCCCTGGTCCAGAAACTGCACTTGGAGAGTGACCCTTGGAGCCCTGCCCTCAGGTCGCTCACTACTGGGGGGGGTGAGCAGGGGAGGGGGTTCACAATGACATTGCATAGTGACTGTTGCTCTAATAGGACACAGGAGGGCCGGTGGGGCTCACAGGGGAAGTGACATCGGAGCTGAGACTTCAAACAGGCATAGCAGGAGAGGCAGGTGAAGAGAGTGAGGCCAGGGCATCCCAGGAAGAAAGAGCAGCATGGGTGACGAATGGGAGGCTTATGGAAGGAGGGGGCATATGAAAACCGTCTCGACATCCTGTGGTGCACCTGCTTCTCCCAGGGCAAATACCTTATCTAAAGGACGGCATGCTGGGTTTCAAACCCTGACTTTCCTTGGCCGCAGGCTGGAGCCCAGGTCACCTGCAGATAAACAGCTTCCTATGAATCCCATTCTCAAAGCATTGCTTGGTCCTAGTTGATATTTCTGATTTCCTGTTTGATGTTTGGAATCCTCTGCCCACTACTCCTTAGCCCCATGCAATGGGCTGGCGTCCTCTGGAAACCTAATGAGGCAGTTGCCATGGTAACTGGGTGACATTCCTGTAGCTGATGCTAATGCTGTAGCTCCCCAAAGCCTGTGCCTGTTTCTCTCTGTTTGGTAAATTAATAGCATTTAAATGAAATGTATTAATTTATTTCATGTCAATTAATTTGTATGTTAAGCTGTGTGCTGGCTTCACCCTCCCCAACCCCCAACATCCATTAATTAACTCCAGCCAAATTGGGAGCACATCAGAGAAGGTTGCAATAGCTTCCAGCCAACTGCAATTACAATACTCGGCTCCTCTGTGGAAAGTAATCAATGTCAAAATAATTGCTTTTCACAAGTCCGCAGTCAGCTGTCTTGTCAGATACTTAACTTATCATTATAAGCATTTACATTTTTAAATATGTAGCCAAAATATTGGAAGGATGAGCGGCGGCTGCTGTACGGTGAGTTGGGTTGACTAGCTCAGTGTTTCCCCTTTTGCAATCTTTTCTTATTTTTTTTAGCATCTGACCATCTCTTTCTAAGGCTGGTGAGGTCTGCCCCCTGCAACTTTGCGGTGCTGGTTTTAGGAACTGTGGTTCCCGGGGGTTTGGTTCAATGTGGAGGAGAGTTGGGCATGCCAGTGGGTTCATCTGGCCCCCAGTGAGCCAGCTTTGGCTCTTTATCTCCTGTCTCTGCAGAGATCACAGGAAAACTGGGTCCTCCAAAAGAAATTAGGTTCCTAGAACCTGCCACTCCCTGCAGGGGCGTGGATGCTGCCGGGCGGGAGCCTTGCTGATCTTCCTGGAGTGGCTCCTCTTACCCCAAACTCTCTCCAAACAGCTTCTAGCACACCTTGGCCTCCTTCTGCATGCTTTGGTGCACAGCTGTTTACGTGTGGCCAAACCTAGTGCCTGGGAAACCGCCCGGAGGCGCACGCCACTGACACTCCTAACAGCTTGTTTCTTCATTCTGGCAGGAGATGTTGGAAGGTTTGCGGGAAGGTTTCCAAATGAGCCAACACTGCCCTTTCCAAATTGGGTGTGCCAGGGACCTGCTCATGTTGTAGCCTAGGGTGCGATGGGTGGTATGCCAGTGGATCCCGGGGCTCGAATCCGTCTGCCATCTACGCGCCCCTCCACGCGTGTCCAGCCAGCCAGCCAGCCAGCCAGCCAGCGGGATATCGACCAAGTATGTTCTTGCACGCCCCTGGGCTCCAGGGATTAAGAGTTGAGCAAGGAAAGTTTGCCCAAAGTCCACCTGTGTGAGAGTGGAGACATGCCCCTCTTCTTTATTATTGGGATTTTTTAAAATTAAAGAGAAATACAATTTTATCTGCTATTTCCACTATTGATTTGCAGAGGCCCTTTTGATTTTTACATTCATTACAAACATTTATCTTGCAAAGTCAAATATTCTCTCTATAATAGCTCATTCCTATCTGCAGTTTCCAGAGGTTTGTCTTGGGATGTGAAAGCGGGAAGAAACCCAACAGTGTCTGCATAGTACCCACACACTCCTCAACCGGGCCATTTCCCTTCATCTTCCAGCCTGGGCAGGTGGCTGTTTGTTACCAGGGCAAAGTGTTGCAGTGAATGAGGGTACCACCAGTCACTACAGATGTAAGAAGAGGGTGCTAAAAAGAATGACTTCGTAGGCTTCACAGGTAGAAGGGGAGCTACCTGTTTCACGTGCATGGGAAAATCGAATTCACAGTCTCTTCTAAACCAGCAACTATGCCTCTTGACCCGAACACTGCCGCATGTGGGTATTTAATGAACGTGCATTTTAAGGCCTCGTATTTCTTTATGTCTCTGTGCAAACTCCTAATCTGTTTTGTGCCCGCTTGTTCCTCCGGACTTGAGAACAGATATAATACGTTCCTTCTTAAAGGAACATCAGGAGGTGGCTGGAAAGCTGTCGTAGAACTTCCGTGGCCACCGGGCCTGACACATTGTAGCACTAATTGGGGGGGTGTGACTGCTGTTTGCTCATAATCTAGTTGTGATTGACCGGCGTCTATTTCGTAGGTGTGGGTCTGGAGGCAGATGAAGGGGTATTCCCAGATGTCACATGTGAATGTGAGTCTGCTCCAGCAGGGTCCGGCAGTGGTGCAATTAGATGCCGGAACAATTGACCGGCAGTACGGGGAGGATTCCTGGAACATATGATCTCTGTTTCCTTCCTTGTCTTGAGGAGTCATGACCTCATTCCTTCCAAGCGGCTCACTATGACCAGACGAAGGACGCTCGGCGAGGATGCTGCCAGTGACAATTCCTTGTCCCATACGGACAGAGAGAATGGTTCTTTTTGTTCTAGAAATGCGCAGGGCAATTGCTGCTTTGGCCTTGTCTGACGTTCAAGGAGAATGAGAAGGTGCATGGTGGCACATGCTCTGTTCTCCCCCAGGAATAAAAGGCAGTAAGCTTCCTTTCAGTTCTGTGGATGGCTAGATTTTTCCCATAGTATTTGAAAATAATGGAATCAGGTCGTCATGGCAACACATCCCAGTGTCGTAGCTTTGATATTGTGTCTGATTCCTCAGCACCGCTCTCGTTTCAAGAATTGCTGAAAGTTTCCTGAAACCCTGCTTCCAGGGCACGAGACGGACAGCCGTGCATGCCAGCTGCGGGAGCGGGTGGGCAGCTTGCCTTCCTTCCTGGGGGTCGTGTGCCGCATGGCATTCTCGAGTCTCCGAGCTGGAGAGAACAATCTAAAAGAACTGGATTTTCTCATTTAACAAGACTGCCTTCATACCCGTAGGATCTGTCTGAAGCGCCGAAGTGCAGGGCCAAACTTCCCCCTCCCCAAAACAAGGTGATTTCCAATATGGGAAAGTGTATGTTACGTCTGATGGCTGCCAACTATCGAACCGCTGCTGATTCTTCCTGGTCTGTCTGTTGGGTCCCCAAGCCCTGTTATTTCGTAGAACAATAAGCCATCTGTTCAGTGCTTTCTCAGTGTCAGACACCATTCCAGGTGCGTTACATGCATTAACAAACTTAACCTTGATATCCACCTTGTGAGGTTGGTAACATCCCCCTTTTTCTTGATGTGTAGCTGGGAATACAGAGGGGCTGGTGGCTCGACTTACTTGCACGAGGTGGCCAAGAGCAGGAGAGGCAGGGTCAGGGTCCAAACCCAAAGCCTGAGCTCTTGACCACTGTGTCTGCAGCCAGTTCCCTGACTGTCTCCCCGACGCCTGTAGAATCCACCCACCTCTGTCCACCCCCATCACCAGCGTCTGGGCTCAGACCCCCGTCTCCTGCCGAAATCACTGCCGCAGCCTCCTGAACTTGTCCACCTCTCTCGTCTGGCCCCTTGCCAGTGTGTTCTGCATGCAGCCAGCACAGTGATTGTCCAGAGTTTCCATCACAGTCACACCCCAGCCCATCCTGGCTCAGCCCCTCCTGTGGGCACGCTGTGCCTTCCAGGCGTCCCCTTGCCCCTTAATGTGTGTATGATGACTGCGTGTGCTGGCTCCTGCCTAAAATGGTAGTGGAGATGTCCATGACCTTGATGGTGATGAGCTGATATTGACTAAGCATGTGCAAAGTGTCCGATGTGCTACAGGGACCATCTCCCTGGACCCTCCCAGCAGCTCTCATTGCAGCCAGAGAGGCTTCAGAGCAGGGCGCTGGGACCCCCCGCCCTGACTCCCAGCTGTCCCATCTCCTTCCTGTGCCTTCTGCACCCTGGGGTGCTCAGCCAGCTTGAAGTGCCCCTGAGAGCTGTGTGTTTTCTTACCTCTGCCCCGAGCCTCCCCCTGCCTAGCACTGTGCCTGGCATGTAAAGACTTGTTGAATGAATGGAAGAACTTTAGAGAAGATGTCTCATTGTTCAGAATCCATTGCTGCCACTAAGTATAACAGAGCGGGGACAACCCCAGTAAAACAAGACAGAGCCCAGTGAAAAGTCGGGAGAGTAGAACCAGGGGTGGGCAAGGACAGCACTCAAGAGCCACAGGTGGGCGACTGGTCTTGTCTCCATCCTGAGAAGTAGTAGTAGCATTAAAAGCAGACAGCAAGGCGACCAGTGGGGTCAAGAGCCAAACCAGGTGGCTCTGAACACCACATACCTGGGCTGGGGGCCACCGTGAAGGTCCTGGAGGCAGCAAAGCAGCTTTTTTGATACTGAGGACCGGCTTCCTTCCCACGCACTGAGTCACAGTATTGGCCTTCTCCTGGGAGTGCAAATACCGAGTTAGCCACAGGCTAGGGCTGGAGGGGCGGACGTGTAAAAAGCCTTGCCGAAGAGCTTGCGATTTTCCTGTGTAAGCTGTGGAGAGCCCCTGGAAGGTAACTCGAAGCACGTGAGTTCCCCCCAGCCTGCCTGCGTTTAGGTTGATACCCAACCACAGCAGACACTGCAGACACTGCAAAACGTCTAGAAGCCCATGTCAGTCAAGCAAAGCAGGTGAAATTGAAATCGAAATCCTCTCCTCGCAAAACCGTTTCTCTCCACTTCCCTCCTCAAACACAGGCAAGGGAGACTCGGAGTCGGTAAAGGGACCTGCACTCGGAAGCAGCGTTGTCAACCCAGCTGGTGCTTTGCTGGAAACTGACACCTCCGTCCAGGCCAGGGGCGGGACCGTCGGTGGGGGGAGCGCGGGGCACCTCTGGGCGGCAGCGGTGCCTCTTTTTGCCTTGATTTTTCAAGCAGCCTGGATCAGGGAGCTGTGCAGGGTGGTGAGGCTAGACCGGTGCTCACTCTACCAAAGAAAAGAAGAACCGTGCGTGGTCGCAAGTCGGTTTTAATGCAGTAGAGGAGAGGTGGTTCTTTTCCTTTCAGCCAATCTTTTATTTATGGATTTTTTTTCCTGTGCTTTTGCAAGAGTTTCTGAGAGCCCCAGGAGACATCATCTAGCTTGCTCGCTTACAGAAGAATGTGCACTAAGGCCTGAATTAGCTAACTCTAATATTTCATCATTAAGGGAAGCAACTTCTTCTTTGTGGAGCCAAATTGGATTAATTATCTGCATGCGGAGTATACTTAACAAACAGCATAATTCAAAGGTCCCGAGCTGGGTCATGCACAATTTGGTTCTTTGTTTTTCTACTGAACAAGGCATTTGCCATTTATACTCTGAATTAAATGTGCTC